>CM065738.1:8979444-8981944 GCA_033310375.1 Conus canariensis
AGAAAACATTGCATAGAACTGCATATCAACTCGTAAACAACAATGAATACATAGCAATTTAGAAAAACGATGCGTGATGGTAACTAGAGGAAGAGAGTGTGGGAAGGAGGGGGGAGAGGGAGAGAGAGAGAGCGTGTGTGGGTGGGTGGGGGAGTGGAGACATAGAATAAAGAGATGGAGTCTCTGACACAAAGAGAGAAAGAGAGAGAGAGAGAGAGGTGTGTGGGTGGGGGAGTGGAGACAGAATAAAGAGACAGAGTCTCTGACACAGAGAGAGGGAGAGACAGCCAGACAGACAGACCGACACAGACAGATGGAGACGGAGACACAGATAGAGACACACACAGAGACAGAGACAGAGCAATCAATCAGGGCGAGGTGATGGAGGGTGTTGCACGTGCTGCACGTGCTGTGCGCTGTGCTGCAGACCTACCAGTGCACGAAGCTGATCCTGGGCGCCAAGCTGACGGCGGGCTACGACTCGCACATGTCGCCCAACAAGAAGGAGCTGGTCATCTTCAGCTCCCACCACATTCTGCCCTGCTACGTCGTCCACTTCACCCACGTCATGGGCAAGGGCATCTTCACCTACCGGGTGAGGAGGGGGGTGGGGGGGTGTTGGGGGGGGGGGGGGCATGGCTGGTTAGCTAGCTAGCTGGCTGGCTGTTTTTTTTTTTCTGTCGTGTCTGTGTTCTAAACGAAGTGACAGGGTAGAAAATGAAGCAGGATTGAGAGAGAGTGGACGTTAGTTACCGCCAAGGACATAGACAAGTGGACGTTAGTTGCCGCCAAGGACATAGACAGGTGGACGTTAGTTACCGCCAAGGACATAGACAAGTGGACGTTAGTTACCGCCAAGGACATAGACAAGTGGACGTTAGTTACCGCCAAGGACATAGACAAGTGGATGTTAGTTACCGCCAAGGACATAGACAAGTGGACGTTAGTTACCGCCAAGGACATAGACAAGTGGACGTTAGTTACCGCCAAGGACATAGACAAACAATTAACAGTACAGGACAAGAGTGTCTTTCTAAATTTTGTCTATATTCGTTCCTCGTTCCGTGCGTGTGTGTGTGTGTGTGTGTGTTTGTGTGTGTTTGTGTTTGTGTGCGCGCGTGCGCGCGCACGCGCGCGCGTGTGTGTGAGTGTGCGTGTGCGCGCGCGCGCGCGTGTGTGTGTATGTGTGTGTGTGCGCGCGCACGTGTGTGTGTATTTGTGTGTGTGGTGTGTGGGGTGTGTGTGTGTGTGTGTGTGTGTGTGTGTGTGTGAGAGAGAGAGAGAGAGAGAGAGAGAGAGAGAGAGAGAGATGGAGAGAGAGAGAGAGAGTTTACTAAAATGTCTGTACGTGCAAAAGAGATGATCCCACTCTGAAAGACGTGATGACGGAGAATGCGGTTGGATAGGCCTCTCATTCTGACTGCCGTGATTGGCACAGCTGTGTTCCGGACAGATGTGATTGGCACAGCTGTGTTCCGGACAGATGTGATTGGCACAGCTGTGTCCCGGACAGATGTGATTGGCACAGCTGTGTTCCGGACAGATATGATTGGCACAGCTGTGTTCCGGAGAGATGTGATTGGCACAGCTGTGTTCCGGAGAGATGCGGCACAGCTGTGTTCCGGAGAGATGTGATTGGCACAGCTGTGTTCCGGACAGATGTGGCACAGCTGTGTTCCGGAGAGACATGGCACAGCTGTGTTCTGGACAGATGTGATGTGATCGGCACAGCTGTGTTCCGGAGAGATGTGATTCGCACAGCTGTGTTCCGGACAGATGTAATTGGCACAGCTGTGTTCCGGACAGATGTGATTGGCACAGCTGTGTTCCGGAGAGATGTGATTCACACAGCTGTGTTCCGGAGAGATGTGATTGGCACAGATGTGTTCCGGAGAGATGTGATTCGCTTAGCTGTGTTCCGGAGAGATGTGATTGGCACAGCTGTGTTTCAGAGAGATGTGATTCACACAGCTGTGTTCCAGAGAGATGTGATTCGCTTAGCTGTGTTCCGGAGAGATGTGATTCACACAGCTGTGTTCCAGAGAGATGTGATTCGCTTAGCTGTGTTCCGGAGAGATGTGATTCACACAGCTGTGTTCCAGAGAGATGTGATTCGCTTAGCTGTGTTCCGGAGAGATGTGATTCACACAGCTGTGTTCCGGAGAGATGTGATTGGCACAGCTGTGTTCCGGACAGATGTGATTGGCACAGCTGTGTTCCGGACAGATGTGATTGGCACAGCTGTGTTCCGGAAGATGTGATTGGCACAGCTGTGTTCCGGAGAGATGTGATTGGCACAGCTGTGTTCCGGACAGATGTGATTGGCACAGCTGTGTTCCGGAGATGTATGGCAAGTGTGTCGGACAGATGTGTGGCACAGCTGTGTTCCGGACAGATGTGATTGGCACAGCTGTGTTCCGGACAGATGTGATTGGCACAGCTGTGTTCCGGAGAGATGTGATTCGCACAGCTGTGTTCCGGAGAGATGTGATTGGCACAG
>CM065738.1:8989444-8991944 GCA_033310375.1 Conus canariensis
GAAGTTTTGATGTCTGTCGTTTACCTGTCAATTTCACAAAACTAAAAAGCTTGAAGGTGATCGGTTTGTTGTGAAAAGAAAATCGTGAGTGGGTCGTTTTGAAGTGTTTGTTTTTTTTAAATGTGAAAATGGATAATACTTAATAGATCTTTCTGAAACGTACAACAGTAAAACTCAGCTGTACCTTTTTTCAGATAAGAAATTATTTCATTGGCTGTTGGACGATTTTACTGGATGCATTTTTTTCACCCGGTATTTTAAAGTATACGTTAAAACTTATGAATTTGGCGAATAGTTCGTGGACCGTTTTGAAGTGATAGGCGGCAAAATTAAGCTGTAAAGATTTTTTTTTTTTATGAAAGAGTTTCCCTTTTTTCAGGTAGTTTCTCTTTTTTTTTTTCTTTTTTTTTTTCTCTCTAAAAAAATGGTAATTGCCGGTCCCATTTTTTTTTTTTTTTAGGGAAACATAATGATTCGTAGGGTGTTTTGAAATGTTCAACAGGAAATAGTAAACTGTGGTTGTGAATGAAAACAAGCTATTATTTGATTGGACCTTTTATGGTGTACGACGGCACATTCTAAGCTCCAGTTCTTTTTATGCATGTTTCTTTGTTCTGCTGTTCCGTTTCAGTCCAAGACTTGTATCAATTGCCTTATGGTTGTATACAGTGGTGTGTGTGTGTGTGTGTGTGTGTGTGTGTGTGTGTGTGTGTGTGTGTGTGTGTGGTGTGTGATTGTTGGATGAATAACATAAGAAGATCAAGGAAAAGAAAGGACTACTTGCTAAGTTAAAAAAAAAAAAAAGCAAATAAACCTATCACACTTGGATTTTAAGATGACGTGCTTATGATATGTACAATTTGCCTTTTTCGTCTTTTTTTTAATTGCTTTAAGCAGATGTGTGTGAGTGAGTAAGAGAGAGAGAGAGAGAGAGAGAGAGAGAGAGAGAGAGAGAGAGTGTGTATGTGTTCGCGTGTTCGTGTGTGTGTGTGTGTGTGTGTGTGTGTGTGTGTGTGTGTGTGTGTGTGTGTGTGTGTGTGTGAGACTGCATCCGCGTGCATGCATGCTTTGTCTGCGAGCGTGCGCACGTGTGTGTGTGTGTGTGTGTGTGTGTGTGTGTGTGTGTGTGTGTGTGTGTGTGTGTGTGCAAAATTGTTGAATAAATACAAGGAGTAGATGAAGAGGAAGAAAGAAAGAACTATATGTAGAATTAAAAAAAAAGCATATAAAGTATTGTGCATGGCTTTTAAGATGACGTGTTTTTAATGTCTGCAATTTGTTTTCCTTTGTTTTAGGAAATGAAATCCCTGTAAGCAACCTATGTGTGTGTGTGTGTGTGTGTGTGTGTGTGTGTGTGTGTGTGTGTGTGTGTGTGTGTGTGTGTGCGTGCGTGCGTGCATGCATGTGAAATTATCAAATGAATAAAAGAATAACAAGAAAAAGAAAAGAAAAAATTATATGCAAAGTGGAAAAAAAACGCACATAAAAAGGTTGTACAAGGTGACGTGCATACTATGTGTGATTTAGTTTTTTTCCCCTTTTTTTCTAGAAATTAAATCCAGTTACAAAAAAGTGTGTGAACTTTTGTGTGTGAGCGCGCGTGCGTACATGCATGCATATGCATCAGGGGGAGAGGGGGAGGGGGGACAGAAGAAAAAGAGACAATCCACTTATTGTTTCTGACACGTTCGTCTCCCATCAACCGAACGTTCAAGCTCCTTTTTCACAAGCACTGAAAAAACACGTGCACTGTCACTCGAACACAAAGGCACACACATCGGTTCTACGAGCGCCTGCTTTCAGCGTGGTTGAACTTGACGTACATGAGCACTGCTGCGAAATTTGCTCTGTCTCTTTCTCTCTCTGTCTGTCTGTCTCTCTCTCTCTCTAACACACACATACACACGCACATGCACGCACAGAGACAAATACACATATAATTTCTCTGTTGCATACACAAACACGCACGCACACTCACTGGACACACGCACTCGCGCGCGCGCGCGCGCAACACACCCACACACACACACACACACACACACGCACACCACCACACACACACACACACACACACACACACACACATACGCACACTCGCTCACACACGACACACACCGACGCACACACACACACACACACACACACACACACACACACACACCACACACACACCACACACACACACACTCACACACACACACACACAACCACACCACACACACACACACACGCACACATTCAGAGGAGCGCGCTCACGCGGGCAAGGTAAAATGGTACCCTTTCAAAACATCGTTAATTGAATTCACGGATTTTCACACACATTTTATGGGCTGTCCCGCACATTATCCCAATAAACCATCTTTTGCTTTCCCCAACTTTTGGCAAGGTTTCCATGGAAACATGGCCTCTTCCTCCTGTTTATTAATGTTGTTAGCTGGTCGCCATAGCAACGCTCAATAACATGCGCTTAGAGATGACATTCATTATATGTTTAAGTATA
>CM065738.1:8996944-9019444 GCA_033310375.1 Conus canariensis
CCGCAGAGACCCCACCCGTCCCCACCTGGACCTCAACGGGACTGGGCCACGTCTCCAGTCGCTGTGGGGGGCCCCTTTGAGGCTGTAGGCCCGGCGCTGTCACCGCCTGGAGAACCATACCGGGACGAGCACCATACAGTCGAATGTCAGTCTGCATGGCCATAACGGGTGAGATGTGTAGTGTCTGGTCTTCTCCTGTGCTTGTGACTCTGCAGGAGGTCTGCCCGCTGGCCTCAGCCGACACATTCCGACTTCAGAGCAGCCCATGGTTGTCTGGTTACCCTGGTAATACGGGACTAACGTACACCAGACATTGCGGGGTTGGACACCAAGTTTTCCTTCTCTTAGGCTATGTTGGTTCACGGCACCTTCTTCTGTATTATCCAGTGCACCCCCCAAACGACAAAGCTTGAGGGATCCCCAATCCACCAACCAGGGGACGCGCCTCTACGCTGTATAGCCCCGGTGCGAGGAAATTAATTCTTTATGATTATGCCTGTAAGCGTAGAAGTTGACAGTTTTAAGTTCCAGATGCGACGAACAGTCTTGCCTCCTATCTACATCTATCTTTTAATTGCTTCATGACCATATCTATATGAGGAATTCTGTTCCTTTCTTCTTGGAAGAGATCTGAGACGTATCTTTGTATTGTGGGTTTGAGGTCTTTAGACGGAACAGACATTCGACAGCTCTTGAATACTGGCATTCCTGGAGATCTGACATGCCATCGCGTTGCCACGAATGTCGATAAGACTCTGAATCTGAATCCAAGCTGAAGCAATATTTTATTTCCCGAAATGTTTGAGAACAGTAAATAATATATGTCAATTAAGTACATATGAGACTGCTCTCTCTCCCCGTTCTCTCTCTCTCTCTCTCTCTCTCTCTCTCTCTCTCTGCATGTGCATTATGTGTGTATGTGTGTTGTGTGTGTGTGTGTGAGAGAGAGAGAGAGAGAGAGAGAGAGACAGACAGACAGACAGACAGACAGACAGACAGACAGACAGACAGACAGACAGACAGACAGAGATTTAAAAAAAAAAAAAACAGCCGGAGAAAGTTCAAACGACTCAGCTCTGATGCACCTTTTTACCTGCTGTCTGCAATCCGCCAGCATTCTTTCAATACAAACCCGATCCCTATTGTGTTTAAAAACACTGCAATCCATATTGTGTTTAAAAACACTGCAGTCACCAGCATTCTTTCAATACAAACCCGATCCATGTGTTTAAAAACACTGCAATCCATATTGTGTTTAAAACACTGCAACCCTCCAGCCTTCTTTCAATACAAACCCGATCCATGTGTTTAAAAACACTGCAATCCACCAGCATTGTTTCAATACAAACCCGATCCATGTGTTTAAAAACACTGCAGTCACCAGCATTCTTTCAGTAAAAACCCGATCCCTATTGTGTTTAAAAACAAAGAGTCCAGAAACAAAATCTGTTGCAATGAAGTCTGTATACAGTTCTGATTTTTTCAGTACATTATAAATGGATTGGTAAGTAGTCTTCGCGGAGTGTAAACAACAACAACAACAAACAACAAACAACCAACAAACAACCACAAAAGGTAAGACTCCAACGGTGGAAATTGTGTATCTTTTCTTTGGTACCATTACATGGCTGGATTAATCTCAAACGATGTTCCAGCCTCTCGACAGCTGAGTGCAACAATTGGCTGTCTTCGCACAACAGAAAGCAGTTGACCCGGGGGCTGGAATAGCTCAGTTGGTAGAGCGCCGGACTCGTGATCCTGAGGTTACGGGTTCGAATTTCGGTACAGGGGGATTTTTCCCTCGGAGTAACATTGGTTCTGACTTCATTTCCCATACAGTCCTTCCAATGAGACTATAAACCGAGGTTCCGTGTGTGAACACACGCACATCTTGCACACACGTAAAATCCCATCACCAACTTTCGGAAGAGAAGGCCAGTTTGGCCGTTGGTATGGATGACACGTTACACATAGCATGCACCTTCCCCGAAGCTGGAGTATGGCTGTCTTAATGGCGGGATTAAAAAAAAAACAAAAAACCGGTCATACACACAAATATGTCAGAATCTTCAAATCGATGAAGGCGGACACTCAAAGAAAGAAGAAGAAGAAGAAGACGAAGAAGACCCTGCCAGTTAGGAGGACCGAAGGACGCACTATTTTCCTTGTCTTATTCCACTCTCCCCGCCGCCCATCTTCTCCTCGTTCGCTTCCCAAGGAAACTGATGCTACTTTTCGGTCAACAAATGAATACCGTGGTGGATGAAGTCAGTTTCATCATTGTTGATGACAAGGAGTCAATCATACGTGTTCACGTTGGCGAGACACTCTCCCCGGAGCGAGAGCAGCTTGAATTTGACTGTTGAGAAATGTCTTGCGACAATGAAGTGAGACAGTACAGTAGCAATACAACAAAAAGTATTATGAAATAGTACAATCCAATACAAAGCGATACAACGCGGTACAATGCACTACAACACAACATAGCGTAGCATAGCATAACATACCATAACATAACGTAACATGACTTGACGTGACATGACATGACATGATGTAATATGGTATAATATAAAATAATATAATATAATATAATATAATATAATATAAATATATATAAATATAATATATAAAAAAACATAACATGATATAAGTTAATCTAATCTAATTAATCTAATCTAATATATGATATAATATGATATGATATAATATAGTGTAATGTGATATGATATATGATATGGTATGATATGGTGTAATGTGATATAATCATAATATGATGTAATATTTAATATAATAAAATGTTACGTAATGTTATATGCTATACCACAATTTAACACAAGATTATGCAAATGATCTGCAAAATGACACACACACGTATTGCCTGGCGATGTTTGAAGAGTTTAAATCTTACTATGTAGAATCGATGTACAAAAATTACTGCTCCGTTTGGACCTTCTCTTTATTTTCGGCGTTTTTCTGTGTGTATGCTTATATATTTATGTTTATAGTGTGTGGTGTGTGTGTGTGTGTGTGTGTGTGTGTGTGTGTGTGTGTGTGTGTGCGCGCGCGCGCGCGTGCGTGCGTGCGTGCGTGCGTGCGTGTGTGCGTGCGTGCGTGCGTGTGTGAATTGTTTACTTAATTGTTTTAATCCTCTGGCACTTTTTCCTCGGAACACCACTTGATAACAATCTGAATAAACCATTCTAATCATTTGATATGACGTTTCAGTCTGACGCCACAATCATCACAAAAAGATTCCCTCCCCTGTTCTCCGGAGACACTTCAGCTGACGGAGAACGTTGAGGTGAGTGACGAGAACTGGCTCCGATTTCTCCTGACTCACGCCCAGACAGAGAAAAGGGTGGTTACTCTAAGCAGGATATCCACATTGTCAGTCTTTACACGACCATCCTGATCCCGAAACGGAGTTGTACCCTTCAACTGCAATCACTTAAAAAAAATTGCATTTTTTGTCGTTTTCCTTGAAAAAAAACCCAAACAAAATAAATTTAGACCAATGACGAAGCATAATGAACCAAAATGTATGGATTCTCGAAACGAACCGTATGAATTTTTTAAGCTTTATGCCTTTCTCGAAACTTCTAGAAAATCAACAATTCTGGACGCGTGACGTAGCAACTAATTAAAATGCACGATTATTCCAAGAAATATAGCTAAATGATTATAGCAACGTGCAGCGAGATCGTTTCTGGAAGAGTTTCGCCTTTCTAGAATCAATAGATACTTTCGGCGGTGGGTCTGTGCGATAAGTCTTCAAGTAATTACGTAAATGAACATCATATGATGCAGTCTGTTAGTCGTATCAGAGGAAGTGGACGAAAGCTTCCACTTTCTCTGGTCGTATGAAAATAGAATGGAGGCAATACGGACTGACAGCCATGGGAGGATGCTCACATCTACAAAACGGAGCAGTTTATCAGTGTAGCCAGCATCTTGATGGAATCTAGCTTCCATGCCAAAGCCCCCACCCTAGAGATTGGAGCACGGAATTGTATATCAGTCTAGCCAGCACCTTGATGGAATCTAGTTGCCATGGCAAGTTCCTTACCCTAGAGATTGGAGCGAGGGATTGTTTATCAGTGTAGCCAGCATCTTGATGGAATCCAGCTTCCATGCCAAAGTTCTCACCCTAGAGACTGGAGAGAAGGATTGCAGGCTGACCTGCTTATAACCTCGCGGAAACGGCTTTCGATCTGAGTACCAGAACACTAAAGGCGGCAGAAGAAACAGCTGAAAAGAGTTCCAGCTGGATCTGGTTTAGGGAGAACAAAAGCAGATTTCTAAGGCCTAAATTTCCCAACTTTGAACAGGTGTCCGATAGCTATACGAGTAAGGCGTCGGTCACGTGGTGATTTGGCCTTAAGACGCACAGCCATACAGGAGAAACAGGTTCGAATCCCGGCAGCGCCAGAAATATTTCTGACAGTAGGAAGGCATCTTGGAGTCGTTACCTGAGTACCGACCAGACCCTTTAGTGTGAGTTCAGGGCCAAAATATTTGTCAGAGGGGGAGTTCTTCTGTAAAGACCTTCTGCTGTTAAGGTCTCCTGAGATTTTCTTCACACTGTACTTCCCTTGTCTGTCCGTATTCAGGTTCTCAAACATCACATGAAAGCACGTTTTTGTACTCCTAGTCCTTATAGAACAGGGAGTACTTTAGAATGGGAACGAAGAAATGCTGTCTGTGTGTCTGTCTGTCCGTCCGTGGTCAAAATGTGTTCCACTCGCTCCAGACTGGGCCGATCTTTCTGAAAATTTGTAGGTATGTTCATTATGGGTCACGGATGATGCCCAATGTGTTATTTTACAGTTATATCCATTACTAACGGCTATAATGGCCCATAAACGGTTTTTCTTCTTTATGGAATATCTCAGAAAGTACTTAGCCGATCTTTCTGAAAATTTGTAGGTATATTCACTATGGGTCACGGATGATGCCCGATGGTTTATTTTACCGTTATACCCGTTACTAACGGCTGTAACGGCCCATAACGGTTTTTCTTCTTTATGGAATATCTAAGAAAGCATCTGGCCGATCTTTCTGAAAATTTGTAGGTATATTCATTATGGGTCACGGATGATGCCCGATGTTTACCAGAATAGCCGTTACTAACGGCTTTTTCCTCTTTATGGAATATCTCAACGCGTATTCAAGATAAACTGGGAGAGGTTTATTTGCTTTGCATCTTGTTTTGTTTGTTTTTTGGTTCTAAGGCAACGTGAAAACATGTCGATTTCTGATGACGAACAATGCAAAAAACAAAACAAAGCAAAAACGAAATCCTCTATCCGTTGTTGCATAACACATTGTGCATATTCGTTAGGCTAGATACTTTGTATATCCCAGACTTTTACAGCTGATATAAATGGCACACAGTGTACGTTCATGGCCGGTGTACAAAACAGGACACGCGAGCGCTAACACAGATTACTTCCCTTCCATAATTCCGACCATTGTCTATTACTTATCTTCTTTATGTTTCTGTGATAAATCCTGTAATGTGAACACACACCACACACACACACACACACACACACACACACACACACACACACACACACAGAGGTAGGTGACGCACATGGAAACAGTTCATCAATGTAAGTGCAGTTTTTTTTTCTTCTGCTGTCTCCTCTTCCACGCCTCTGGGTGTGGCTTTAATCCCACGTCGCCCAGTCCAGCTCCTCTCTACACAGCTACACCGAGGCTCGGCCTGTCATAGCACCAGCACCAGAAGTCCCCACAGGAAACAACCCATATCAGACCGCCCTAAGGAAACCCAGAAGAGGACACCCTGCAACGCCGCTGAATCCTCTCGGTAGTTAGCGTTCACTGGTGCCCGCTCTGATCCACCACACATGACAGGACAACATCTGCTAAGTCCTCTACTGACGACCAAAACAAAAACAACAACATCAACAACAAAAATGCTTAGTTGCAGAACTAGTGAGGGCGAGCGTCCCCCTTCTGAGGGTGCATCCACATCCATCCGTCCACTGACAGTCCCCGCGAATTTGCCATTACCGATGACCGTGACAGCGAATTCTCCACGGGTCTGGGAGCTGAAGTCTGGCTTCTCGTGGCGCTCCTTGGAAATAAACCCACGACCTGACCCCCCACCCTTCTTTGCCGGACATTCCGGCCATTCTAAGCGACGAGAGGAAGGGAAGAGTAACCAATAATTAAAGAACAAGTAGAGTAACTCCTGCTCCCTTGATGAAATAAATTGACGGCCATAACTCCAAATGAACGCTCGTTATGATACCCAATCGCCTAGGAAAAAAATGACAAGTCAGCGCACACAGAACAAACAAGGAGACAGCCCCGAATTGGCAAGCTTGGAACGTCCTTTCTTGGGGGATGTCACCTTGTTTGTTCTGTGCGCTCTTTCTTGTCATTTCTGCCACACGATTGGGTGTCGTAAGCAGCATTCGTTTGGAGTTATAGGCGACTATTCATTTCACCAAGGGAGCAAGAGTTACCTTACTTGCTCTTTAATGACTAGTTCCTGTTCCCTGCTTCATTTAAGAATTCCTTTCATACCAATCAAAGCGAGGTTACCTGTGTTTGTTCTGTTCGTCCGTGCGACTGTTTGACTCTACCACAGATCTAAAAGGCTGTGCCAATCTTGAATAAATGTTCATTTGATATTGTTCATTTCACCAGTTGTCGTGTCAAGTGTATTATCAAGCCTGGATTTGTTTTCTTCGGGGGGGGGGGGGGGGGGGGGGGGGGGAGGTGAGGTGGGGGGGAGTGTCTCCTTGTCATTTTAGCTAGGCGATTGGTGTCAGGTGTATTATCAAGCTTGGATGTTTTTTTCTTTGAAAGGGGGGGGGGGGGGGGGGGGGGAGTGTCTCCTTGTCATTTTAGCGAGGCGATTGGTGTCAGGTGTATTGTCAAGCATGGATGTTTTCTCTGGGGTGGGCGGTCTTTTTGTCATTGTTGTCAGGCGATTGGTTGTGGCAAACAGCAATCCTTTGAAGTTGTGGGTGTCTGTTTATTTCATTCTGAGCAACATATCAGAATGACAGAACAACAGACATTGTTTGGTAAACTTGTAACGAAGATTCAACAATGGATGACTGCTCAGTCAGTTACTAATAACGTATGATCTTAGATCTTAGGACCTCGTGGGAAATGGCTCTAGTAGCCTATGACGGCCTTGTAAACTTCCAGAGGTTATTTGCTGAGACAACGGAGATCTTGTACGTTGTTCTGGACTTGAAAACCTGTCCCCCCATCCTCCGCCCGTGGCCTGTGATGGATCGCTTGACAGAAATCAGACCCATGCAGTTCTAGGTGTTGCCATCGCCAGACCATCTATGATTCTGTACACCACGGTTGCCTCGTCTGTGATTCGCCAGAGTTGTGCATGGATCCAGTCGAGAGGGTGTCCAGTAACATTGGTGAAGAGGTTAAAACGGTGCAGTATTGCTCTTTGTACGAGATGGGAGAAAACCATCACCAGGGCAACTACCGAGTTTCGTCAAACTTGAATGATTTTAGACCGTGAAATAAGAGCATGTTACCTTTTAGATTTAAATAAATGGACATAAACGAATACAGGACGATGCTGATGGAGTAACACGCACAGAGTGGTGAGGCTTGGTTAGAGAGAGAGAGAGAGGAGAGAGAGAGAGAGAGAGAGAGAGAGAGAGAGAGAGAGATTGGAGACAATTAGAATGTTCAAGTTAACTGACAGTAGAGCAATGGGCCTTTCCAAATATACCACCACAAGTGAACGTAAGACTTTAACAGGGCTGGATCACAGAGTTTTTAAGGTGGGGTGCTGATAAATGTTTTAGGCGGGGTCCAGGGGCCGCCTAGACCCGGTGGGGTCTAGGGGCAAAGCCCCGGTGGGGGGACCAGGGGGGCAAAGCCCTCCGGCCGAAAATTGGTTTTTGACATTTTAAAAGCTGTTTGGCGGCATCTCCTGTGAGCTGGGGAGACATTATTCATAGCGTTTTATCAATTGGGAGGGGGGGGGGGGGGGTGCTGATGGCGGTACAGTGGAAAGAGGGAAAGAGGGACTAGGGTGCTTTCTTTCTTTCTCTTTTTTTTTTTTTTTTTTTTTTGCCGGTTTTCTTTTTTTGAGCGGGGGGGGGGGGGGGGGGGGGGGTGCTGTAGTACCAAAGCACCCCCCCTTGGATCCGGCCCTGTTTAAGATAGTAACAGGCTCAGCTGGGAAGCTAAAAATGCCACTTGTGAATTATTAGCGCCTACGCGCGCGCATGAGTGTACGCGCACGCGCGACGCTCGCGCACGCTACTTGCAAGTTAGGCTAATCCCGTCACTGCGATTCATCCGGTGTCTGTCGACGTGAAATGACATCATGACGTAACCGTGGGAGCTTATCGGCCAAGCAGGCAACCCGGCGCAAAGTTTCGATCAATGTGGAAGCATTCTCACGCGCGACAGTTCCTCTTGTCAACCCGCCTGGCGGGACAGACGAGACAGACAGATAGCTCGCTTCACGTGCACGCGCGAGCCGACCTCCCTCCCAGCCGGCAGCGTGGGCTTGTCCGCCGCAAGCAGACGACATGCTGGGAGCCCGGGTCGTGGTTCATCCATCCGGGCACTCGCCAGTGCTGGGGTTAGCTTTGATTTAGCGAACAGTGTGTGGCGTGTGTGCGAGAAGCGCGTTCAGGGGACGAATGATGTAGTGGACACTACTGACTGGCTCGGGCGGGTCTGTCTCTGGCTCTGTGTGGTGGTGCGGCAGTTCTGGGTAGTGGGTTTCTTTGGTTGCCCCCGGTATTATTGTCAGGACTTGTGGTGGACTTGCAGCGAGTGACACACGAGGGATTACAAGTCAGGTAAGACATTTTTTTTAAGGGAGGGTATTATATCCCTTTGTTTTAGTTTCACTCTTGATTGTCATTTTCAGTGCACTTTATACACGAGGAGAGAGAGTGATGGCCTTCTTTTCCCGCACCCCCTCTTCCCCCCCCCCCTCTCCTCCCCCCATCTCTATCATACCCGTGTTTTACGTGCTGTCTGATTATTATCTACATAAGAACGGCTCAATTGCCGGCATATCGTTGATTTTTGTTATTTGTTTGTTTGACATTGATTGTAGCCTAGATATAGCCTGCCAGTGCCTTTTTGTGTTATTGATCACCGGGTTACGCTTCTCGCCTCTGTTCAGCAAGAAGGCGAAGACTTAAAGAGTTGAGCATAGCAGGCACTTAAAGGGATTCCATGAAGGATTGAGGGGCGTGGTGAAAGGACAGGCAGACGACAATCAGCGTTCACGCTAAATTGTCTCCCCGTTTTTCTCGAACAATGAAGAAGTTGTTGCGCTTTTGTTTTGTTTTGTTTTGTTTTAATGCTCAGATACTGGAAGAACGGGAAATTAACCCGTATCATGTCAGCTGATGAAGCTTAGAACTGATTCGCATCCGTTCGTCTCACTGGGATCGGGTTTTCATGGAAGCAAATGAGCCATTGTGCAATGCCGGTTTTTCAGTCCGGTGAATCAGTGTTTTGTTCGCACAGTGTGGATTTACACGCCGACACATGTGAGCCGGCAAAAAAGGTCACGTTCACCGCAGAGTGCTGCGACGTCGTCGGGTTGTTGTAGTAGTGGGAGCAGATGTTGTGAGGGTCCGGATGCACCCCCCCCCCCCCCCCGGGAGGGGGGGTCAGACAGGAAATTAAGATTTCAGTGTGCTAAAGTATGACGAATGTGATCTCATCCCCGTGAATAAATACCATCGTTCCATTTCTAACAGGATCTTACAGGAAATGAAGACGAGTGTGCAAAAAGTATAATGAACAGGATTTTTGGCCCCGTGAACTAGCGATTCCTTCTGTTTCTTACTGGGTCTTGAAGAAAAAGGATGGGGTGTGGGGGATGGGGGTGGGGGTGCTCTATTACCCCAAGTTATCGTGTGGATCATCAGTAACAGCCCAAATTTGGCCCCTCGCGGTTGGCTGTAAGCAGTATGAGTTGATTTGGATCATTGACATTACAGACCAACGTCTGATATTACAGATCAACAGCGGAACACGTCTGATGTTCGCGACCAAAAACATCTTTTGGGAAAAAAAAAACAAAAAACGGCGTTAGTTCTGCCAGAGGATACAGACAAACAGATTACATGACGAAACACAATACTGACTGACTGAAACCAATCTATTGTCAGATTAACTCATGGTTGTACTGACCAAACACAATACATTTCGACCTCTTAGCTCTTCTTCAGTCAAACACAAACAACATTTAGGACAGTGAAAACGAAGAACGAGCAACCACTTATCTTGTCATATTCGGCGCATAATGGGTGTGGCTACATTTTGCGCCGAATATGACAAAATAAGTAGTTTCTCGTTCTTCGTTTTTATTGTTCTAAATGTTGTTGTGTTTGACTGAAGAAGACCCAAGAGGTCGAAATGCATTGTGTTTTATCCTGTAATCTGTTCGTCTGTATCGTCTGGCGGAACTAATACCGTTTCTTTTCAAAATATGCTTCATTTTCCGCCCTCAGTCACTCTTTTATTCGTCTCTCTGCATCATCAGTGAATCCGGACTGTTCTAATGAATAGGGCTACCTATTTTCTTACCAAAGCCGTATCCCCAAATGAACATACTCCCCAAACCGGTTCCTCGTGCCACACCCCATCCCACCTCCCTCACTCCCTGTCCTCCCCCCCCCCCCATCCGTTATTTTTATCGCGATGTATCCGTACACTGAAATGAGACATGATATCAGGCGCTTATTGGAGAGAAAGAATGAAGAGCCAGACAAAGGCAAAGAAAAGAAAGAAAGAAAGAAAGAAAAGAAAAGAAAAGAAAAGAAAAACCGGTCGTAAACTGAACGAACACGGTGGACAGACTATATAATATATATACATATATCCTAGAGGGGGAGGGGAAGGGGGAGAGGGGAGAGGAGGGAGCGGGAACAAAAAGAGGAAGACAATGTCACCATCTTCTCACGACGTCCAAGAGTTCTCAGCGTGCTGGAGTTGTGACAGCAAACATCGTGGATGCCCACGGTCTCCCTGACGAGGAGGACCAGATTCGCGGTGAGTCTGGCCGTCGACAACCCAGACTCTTCATTGGACGTGAAGCACCAATCGCCGTCAAGCACCGCGAATCCCGTTTGGCGTTGGAGTGTCACTAGCGGGCCCAATTACCGGAGGTCTGGCTCCTCAATAAAAGGTCTGGAGGATGTACCGAGATACAGAAGAGGACGGGGGTGGGGGCGGGGCCGGGGGGGGGGGGGGGGGGGGGAGGGGGAGGGGTGGAGGGAGTTGCGCCCGGTTGGTTCTTTCAGGTGGTTAGAGCGGCGAAGTAGCAGGCAGAGGGGTTGTCCATTCGATTCAGGCGAACGCCCAACCTACGAATTTCGCTGTCCATCTGAATGTCTTGTCATCCTGGTGGGATGCTGTATAGTACAAGATAGTCCCCGTCTCCTCCCATTCTCCGGGGTCGGTTATCTCCCGGTATTTGCCGTGAACACCAGAGCTGGGATTAGACGGTTACAACGGGAAGCCGATAGCAAGTGAGTACCTCGGCGTCTTAGTGGCAAGAATACCAAAGTCAGACATTTGCGCGTTCCGATTTTCGCTGACGCCTAACTGCATTATTTTTACGGCTTCATTTTCAACGTGTGGCCGGTGATTGTGGTGGTGTCGCTGGAACGTTGAATACGTCGCCCCTCCCCCTCACCTCCCGTCGCCCCCCCCCCCCCCCCTTCTCCCCGCTTCCCTCCTCTTCTTCCTAATCTCCTCTCCCTAGTCACGTAGAATCCTTTACCCCTCAGCTTGCCGTAGATCAGCATTGGAGGATGTGGGTGTAGAAGCCGAACGGAGGAGACGTGATGGATATAGACAGACCAGACTGATCGTGGCTGGAGAGCCTGTCTGTCTGTCTGTCTGTCTGTCTGTCTGCTAGTCTGTTTGCCAGTCCGTTTCCATGTCAGTCTGGGTTCTCCGCACACGGCTTCTATGTTATGGTGATTTTGTTTGTGTTTTGTTTTGTTTTGTTTTATCGTGGTTTTTTTTTCTTAAAGATTTTTTTTCTGGTTTTCCATCTATGTATGTATGTATGTATGTATGTATGTATGTATGTATTTGTCTGTCTGTCTGTCTATCTGTTTATCTATCTGCCTTTCTGTCTGTCTGTCTCTGTCTGTCTGTCTATCTGTCTATCTATCCGTCCGTCTGTCTGTCTGTACCTGTCTATTATTTGTCTATCTATCTATCTTTCTATCTGTCTGTCTATCTATCTGTCTGCCATTCTATCTATATCTCTCTATTTGTTTAACTATCTTTCTTTCTGTCTGTCTTTATCTGTCTACCTATCGGTCTATCTATCTATCCGTCTGTCTGTCTATCTGTCTGTGTATCTATATATCTATTTATCGGTCTATCTATCTGTCTACCTATCTATCTTTCGTTCTTTCTGTCTGTCTTTCTCCCTTTTTGTAATGCCATCTTTTGGATTTATCCATATCTGTCTGTGCCTGTCATATGATCATCTCCCTCTTTCTCTGTGTCTCATCGGCTATCTCTGTCTGTCTCTTTATCTGTCTGTCTGAATCTGTCTCTGTCTCTCTGTTTGACAGTCTGTCTGTCTGTCTCTGTCTGTCTGATTGTCTGTCTGTCTGTCTCTGTCTGTCTGACCGTCTGTCTTTCTCACTCTCTGTTGGGTGGTGAAAGACGGACGCCTTAGTGCATGAGTACGTGCTCTCCCTTCCTCCCTCCGTCCCTCTCCCTCTCTCTCTCCCTCACACACACAGACACAGACAGACTCCGACAAGACAAAGACACAGACAGTACAGACAGTAGACAGACGGGCAGGCAGGGAGACACACACACACACACACACACACACACACACACACACACACACACACACACACACACACACACACTCATTTTTTTTTTAAACTGTATAATTATGTGTTCTTGACTGTGTGTGTGTGTGTGTGTGTGTGTGTGTGTGTTTTCCTCTCTCTCCACACACACACACACACACACACACACACACACACACACACACACACACACATTTTATTTTTACTGTATATCTGTTTGACTCGTGTCGCAACTCTGCAAGTGTTTTGCCTCGTAAGTTTTGATAATTTTGTCTCTGTTTGTCATGGAGAGAAAAGGAAGTGGTGTGTGTGTGTGTGTGTGTGTGTGTGTGTGTGTGTGTGTGTTTCTTCGTGTGATCACGTGTAGTCCTCTCATCCTTTCCTCGCCCAATCCAGTCCACATTCCCCCCTCCTCCCCCTCCCCTTTCTTCCCCTTCCCCCGCTCCCCTCATTTCCTCACCCCCCCCCCTCCCTATCTCCTGCAGAACCTTCTTCTCTCTGGCGGTGCGGTCATCATCTCTTCCCGTCGTCTGTGTGATCTATGGTCCCCTGTCTCGCTTCAAATCTTATCTATTGCCTCCCCACCCCCCACCCCTCTCTCTCCTTCTCTGCCTGCCTGTCTGTCTGTGTCTGCCTGCCTGTCTGTCTGTTTGTCTGTCTGTCTGTCTGCAGTGTGCCTGCCTGCCTGCCTGCCTGTCTCTGTCTGTCTGTCTCTCCGTACTTTCCTCTCCTCTGTCTGTCTGTCTGTCTGTTAGTTGTATCTGTCTATGCCTGTCTCGCTGTCTCTCTTTCTCTCTCTCTCTCCGTCATCTCCTCTGCTGTCCTCTGTCTGTCTGTCTGTCTTTCTGTATGTTCGTTGTCTGTGTCCTCCCCCCCCCCCCCCCCCCCCCCGTCTCTCTCTCTCTCTCGTTTCTGCCTGTGTTCGTCTTTCTCTTTCGTCTGTGGAGTATTGGTTGTTTCACTAGACCTTCCAGTCTGTCCCCATTAGCATTTCTGCGTCTCTGGTCTCCCCTTGTGCTCTGTGTCACATTGCCTTTTACGACGTCCATGGGTTCGGTTTTTTTTTCTTTCTTTCTTTTTTCCCTTATATCTCAACTCTTTTTTGCATCCTCAGCATCGGCGCTGCACGTTTATGTCCGAATCTATTTCTATCTTTACGTCCGTCTGTCCGTCTTCATCTGTGGGGGCTTTTATGTCTTTTTCTGTCAAAGAGAGAGAGAGAAGAGAGAGAGAGAGAGAGAGAGAGAGAGAGAGAGAGAATTCAGAAATCAAATGGCTCACTGTGCTTTGGTCGCTGGCCTTTTATAAACCGCATGTTGTTTGTTGAGAGAGAGAGAGAGAGAGAGGAGAGAGAGAGAGAGAGAGAGAGAGAGAGTCCGTTGCAAACCACGTTATCTGCTGAGAGGAGAGAGAGAGAGAGAGAGAGAGAGAGAGAGAGAGAGAGAGTGGAGAGAGAGAGAGAAAATTCAGAAATCAAATGGGTCACTGTGCTTTGGTCGCTGGCCCTTTACAAACCGCATGTTGTTTGTTGAGAGAGAGAGAGAGAGAGAGAGAGAGAGAGAGAGAGAGAGAGAGAGAGAGAGACAGACAGAGAGACAGAGAGAGCAGGGAGGGGGAGGGAAGGGGAGAAGAGGAGAGAGAGAGAGAGAGAGAGAGAGAGAGAGAGAGAGAGAGAGAGGCGAAGAAGAGGGGAGGGAAGGGTGGGGCAACCCACAACATGTTTTAAAAGCATTTTGACATCACATTCGTTCATCTAATGGGTTTGTTGCTGGATTAGCTTTCAAAAGCGTGTTGCAATATGCATTAAGCCACAAAAGAAGAAGCACGCAAACAAAGAAAAGTCTCAGAACCGACAATAACGCGTTCATTCTTCAAGTGGTCCAAGCTCTCTTCTGACATGTTGGGGTTTTCTCCCTTTACTTTCTCTTTTTCTTGCTTTTTTTTTTTTCAATCCTTGTATTGAACCGATCTCTCAGGGTTGGTGCCTAGGCGTTCAAGTCACGTGACAGATACATTTATTCCTTTGCTTTCATTTGGTCACTGTGTGGGAAAACAAACAAACAAACAAACAAAACAAAACAAAAAAAAAAAAAAAGAGAAAAAGAAAAATCGACTTTCGGTTGTGAACGGGTGAATTTGGATGGTTTTTCGTTACATACATGAATTTATTTATTTTATTTATCTATCTATTTATTTAATTAAGTAATTTATTTATCTATTCATTTACTTGCATGTTTGTTTAGTTAGTTATTTTCCATCGTCGCATTATATAGACTTGTTACCATGCCGACACGCTAAAATGCTCGGTGAATAAATAGCCCAGAAGATAATATTACATTCGGCTAGGAAGCTAGAACTTGTTTGAATGAGTTGTGGATTTGGGTTCTGAACATCTGCAGGTGAAACTGGCTTTGACGAAATGAACGACCGCCCAGTTCCGGGCCCCTGTGGTCGGCTGGACTGTAAACAACAAAGTGAGACTAGAGAGATTGATTCTCGGATCCGTGGTTCCAGTCTTGCACAGAACGTCTCCCCCCCCCTCCCCCCCCCCCACCACACACTCACATCCCACCTCCCCACTCCCCACCCCACCCGGCACCCACCGATATCGCCTTCACCACCAATCTTCCCCATCCTGTCCTCAAGAGCCCTACCGCCCGATCCACTGGATCGGCGGGCCGTACGTGGTGGGTCTGAGGAGAGCTATAGTCTTTCGGAGGAGACGGATGGACCGAGGTCCCGGTAGTGTGTGTGCGGGGCGTGCCGTTTTGCGTACGTCACTTAGCAACAAAAGCATCGCCCTTGTCGCAACCCCGCTTCTATGAATTTGAAAAAAAAAAAAAAAAATGTATGCTGACGCCGAGACAGAGGAGAAAGAGATTAGGAGGTGGCACTGTAGTGCTTTGGCAGGCGCTATGTCCGCGGAGAGTTTCCTGGAATGGCGCCCGTGTAGAAACAGAAAAGGACAATGGGAGTCGCTCGGTATAATACATATAGCCTATGTCTGTCTGTCCATCTGTCTCTCCGTCTTTTTGTCTCTCTCTCTGTCTCTGTCTCTTTCTCTCTCTGTCTTTATGCTACAAATCTCTCTCTCTCTCTCTCTCTCTCTCTCTCTCTCTCTCTCTCTCTCTCCACCACACACACACACACAAACCTCTCTCTCTCCCATAAACCTCTCTCTCTCTCGATGCCACAAACCTCTCTCTCTGTCTCTGTCTCTCTCTGTCTCTCTGTATCTGTCTCGATGCCACAAACCTCTCTCTCTGTCTCTGTCTCTCTCTGTCTCTCTGTATCTGTCTCAATGCCACAAACCTCTCTCTCTCAGTGCTACAAACCTCTCTCTTTCTCTCTTAATGCCACAAACTGCTCTCTCCCTCTCCCTCTCCCTCTCTCTCTCTCTCTCTCTCTCTCTCTCTCTCTCAACCCTCGCGGCACTGGCGCCGTTTGGTTCCCACCCCGGCGATCTCGGGTGTTTAAGTCTGCAGTGTCTGGTTGAGGCTGTGTGTGGTGGCTTGGTGAGTAGGTCACACTATGTATACCGCTCTGTCTGTCCCTCTGTCTGTCCCTCTGTCTGTCTCTGTCTCTGTCTCTCTCTCTGTTCTCTCTGTCTCTCTGTCTCTTCTCTCTCTCTCTCTCTTCTCTCTCTCTCTCTCTCTCTCTCTCTCTCTCAGCCATACTGCCTCTAGCGCTGTTGGTTTCCTTTCTCTACAGTCTCAGTGTTTAAGCACGACTTGTCTTGTCTAGGCTGTCTGTCCCTCTGTCTGTCTCTCTCTGTCTCTGTCTCTGTCTGTCTGTCTGTCTGTCTGTCTGTCTGTCTCTCTCTCTCTCTCTCTCTCTCTCTCTCTCTCTCTCTCTCTCTCTTCTGTACACCCTAAGGACACTAGCACTGTTAGGTTCCCACACCGGCAATCTCGGGTGTTTAAGTCTGGAGTGTCTGGTTGGGGCTTTGTGTGGTGACTTGGTGAGTAGGTCACTATGTATACAGCTCTCTGGCTGTCCCTCTGTCTGTCCCTCTGTCTGTCTGTCTGTCTGTCTCAACCCTAACGGCACTAGCGCCGTTAGGTTCTTACCCCGGTAATCTCGGGTGTTTAATTAAGTCTGGCGTGTGTGGTTGAGGTTTTGTGTGGTGACTTGGTGAATGATGGGTCACTATGTATACAGCTCTCTCTGTCTGTCTGTCCCTCTATCTATCTGTGTGTTTGTCTCTCTTGTTCCTGTTTCTCCCTCCCTCCCTCCCTCTCTTTGTGTCTGTCTCTGTTTCCCTGCCTGTCTTTGTCTCTGACTGTCTGTCTGTCTGTTTTTCTGTCTGTCTCGCTCTATCTCTCTCTCTCTCTCGTCTCCCCCCCTCCACATCTGTTTGTGTCTAAATCTGCCACTGTCTGTCTGTAGTGTGTCTCTGTCTGTTTGACTCAGTCCGTCTGTCTTTCTGTCCGTCTGTTTTTCTGTCTGTCTTCTTTCTCCCTCTCTCTCTCTCGCTCTATTTCTTTCTCTCCCTCTCTCTGTCTCTCCTCTCCCCCTCCCCCATCCACATCGGTTTGTGTCTAAATGTGCCACTGTCTGTCTCTAGTGTGTCTCTGTCTGTCTGACTCTCTGTCCGTCCGTCTTTCTGTCTGTCTCTCTCTCTCTCCCTCTCTGTCTCTCTCTCTCCCTCTTCCTCTCCCCTTCTCCCTGTCAGGCCAGCAGCAGCCACTCCGATGGATCTGACTATTTGAACAAGGAGAGGGGCGGGAGGGGGGAGAGAGAGGATGGGGGTAAGGGGGGGGAGGAGTAGGGGAGAGGGGAGGGGACACGCGAGTCAGTCAGTCAGTCAGTCGATATATAGATTAGAGAGGTGGTGAGGAAGGAGTGGAGATGATAGTTTGGAGGGGGGGGGAGGTGAAGGTAGGTTTGTGTGTGTGTGTGTGGGGGGGGGGGGGAGGGGGAGGGGGAGGGGAAGCTAACGTTCCGATGTATTGTAGAGCTGTACTCTACCAGACTGAACTATGGCGGAACTGATGCGGAGTCGTTGACTGCAGTGACGGAAGCAGCGCTGATAGAGTCGTTCGGTGTATATAACGGTAGTAGTTCGGTGTAATAACGGTAGTAGTTCGGTGTAATAACGGTAGTAGTTTGGTGTAATAACGGTAGTAGTTCGGTGTAATAACGGTAGTAGCAGGTGGATCAAGGATAGTCGTGATGTTAGTTCTAATATACAAACAATACTGATGGTGACACTAGTTACTGTGTGAACGTAGTTCTAATAACATATGAGGACACGTAGTTCATACAATTGATGGTGACACGCTAGTTCTAATAACAAACAATACTGATGGGTAGTTTAACAAACAACTGATGGTGACACGCTAGTTCTAATAACAAACAATACTGATGGTGACACGCTAGTTCTAATAACAAATGTGGTGACCCTAGTTCTAATACAAACAATACTGATGGTGACACGCTAGTTCTAATGACAAACAATACTGATGGTGACACGCTAGTTCTAATAACAAACAATACTGATGGTGACACGCTAGTTCTAATGACAAACAATACTGATGGTGACACGCTAGTTCTAATACAACAATACTGATGTGACACGCTAGTTCTAATACAAACAATACTGATGGTGACACGCTAGTTCTAATAACAAACAATACTGATGGTGACACGCTAGTTCTAATAACAAACAATATGATGGTGACACGCTAGTTCTAATACAAACAATACTGATGGTGACACGCTAGTTCTAATGACAAACAATACTGATGGTGACACGCTAGACCGCTGACTTCCTCAGTACAAGATGAGTGAACATGTAAGCGCAGCAGCTTGTAAGAGTTCGTTGTAGACCCAGCGGTAGACGTTCAGCTTGCAGACGACAACATTCACCAGGCAGTACTGAAACGAAGAGGATTCTTTTGTTTACAAACGTTGAAGAATACCGGAACAACAAACAGCAGTCAGCTGACGTTCAGGTTCAGTAAGTCGTACAGGAACTCCGTCGTACATGCAGCAGCCAATATTCTACTGATTGCAGCTTTTCATCGACCGGACTCGAACTCGGTGAAGACTTGAACGCTTCTGTGTTCGACAATGACTAGAACCCTTCAGCCACTCTCATTTCTCTCTCCCTCCCGGTTGCGCAGCTCTCATTCTTTAATATATTATCTAAAGAATATTCTCGAACATACTCGATCATTCTTTTCTAGAATATTCTGCATATCAGTAAGCTCAACCAACGAAATCGCGACAAGCTTATGCGAATGTGATTCGATCAGCTTCTACAACATTCTTGAACCTTCGGTAATGCACTAGCAACTTACGGAGACATGGTGAACATTCTAACATCATCTCGAATATTCCAATCGCATTGTTAATCGATCCGAAAACAAAATTGAACAATTAGACATACGTTCACTTTCCAAATGTTTTGAATAAATCAACAACAGCATTACAGTGACCGAAAATGCAGAGATCTAAAAGCGATAAGTAAAATGAGGCCTGCAACTCGTCATTATTGCTATGACGCCTTTCGCCAAAGTTCCTCCTCTCTTGTCTCCCTTTCAAATTGTAACACCGATACCACAGTACTTGGTAGACGTAGTGACGAACATTCACCGTCCCACCACAGACGCGAATATTACAGCAAGATTATGTCTGGTACCACCGCCGCCGCCACAGCTACCATCATCACCGCCACTATGACCACCACCACCACCATCATCATCGTCGTCATCATTGTCATCATAATATCAATACGGACAATGATTATATACATATGTACAGTGTTGGTCAGATTCTGTGCCTGCCCGAGACACGCAGCTACGTTAGGAGAGAGAGAGAGAGAGAGGAGAGAGAGAGAGAGAGAGAGAGAGAGCTTGACGATCGCGCGTAAACTACTTGGGTGGCGCATGTGCGCGTGTGCATGCGCGCGCGTGCGCGCGCGCGAGCACACACACACACACACACGCGCGCGCGCACACACAAAAACACACACGCACGCACGCACACGCACACGCGCGCGCCACACACACACACACACACACACACACACACACACACACACATACACTCACACACACTCACACTCACACACACACACACACACACACACACACACACCACACACACACTCTTCTCTCTCTCTCTCTCTCTCTCACACACACACACACACCACACACACACACAACACACACACACACGCATACACCACAGACACACACACGCACACACACACACACACACACACACACACAACACACACACACACACACACACACACAGGGGCAGGCATGCTTGTATAGTAAACAGACACAACAATCTGCCAGCGTTCCCTGCTGCGATCTTTGGTCCGGAGATTCCATTATTCATCTTGGCCAGACATTTTCCTGACCCCTCCCCTCCCCCTCAACTCCACCCACCTTCCTCCCGATTTTATTACCCCTCCTCCCCCTCCCCCCACGCCTTGGTTCCACCCTACACGGACACATCGTCGTCACACGCTAACCTACAGCGGGCGCCCAGTGCGAATTGGACTTCTTCGCCTGTGGATGGTGTGGGCAAACTGAGTGTTTTGAGCTCTCTCTCTCTCTCTCTCTCTCTCTCTCTCTCTCTCTCTTGCGCGCGCGC
Source organism: Conus canariensis (assembly GCA_033310375.1). Classification (NCBI taxonomy): domain Eukaryota; kingdom Metazoa; phylum Mollusca; class Gastropoda; order Neogastropoda; family Conidae; genus Conus; species Conus canariensis. The sequence continues at coordinate 9,017,398 of CM065738.1, forward strand.
GCGCGCGCGCGCGGTGTGTGTGTGTGTGAAATATTTTCACAATGATATGGACTTTTTGAATAGTCGATTTATTCAATGAAATGATTATTTCACTGATAGATTTAATGATTTTTTTTTAAAATAAAAGAAAAGTCTTAGAAAAACATTCTGATTTCGCTGTAATGAAGGTTTTTTTTTCTCTGTCAGAATGGTATATGAAAACTTCGTTTCTTTCCATAAATCATAAAGTTCTTAATAATATGCTTTTGAAAATTCAACGAACCAAGTTTGGTGTGTGTGTGTGTGTGTGTGTGTGTGTGTGTGTGTGTGTGTTGTGTGTGTGCGCGCGCGCGCGCGCTTGCATTCGTGCGTGCGTGCGTGTGTGAGAGAAAGACATTTATCTGAATGCCTGTCCAAGCAGAAACAGTCTTGAAAGAATCCATGTCTCAGCCTATGATTCCATAACATTCGACGACAAAGAGGTGAGATACTTTAAACGTATGGAACCTAGATAGAAGGACAAAGAATGGATGATTTCTAAAATTGATGCCACCGCCGCCGCCGCGATTGCCGTCGTCGCCGCTGCCGCAGCCGCACCGTAACCGCGCCGCCTCCGTTGCCGTCGCCGTCTTGTGTTACCAGCATCATTATGTACCAAGTCGGTAAACAGAACAGCTTCGGGTGGGAAGTTGTGAGCCAGGAAAGTAACATCCGCCGTACTAGATCACCAACCGGGTTGAAAACGAACCTGTTTTTCATCTTGGCGAAAAGTTTGGTTGCTTCTCCCATCGCCGCACCGTCACCTCGCCGCCGCCGTCGCCGTCTTGTCGTTATCCTCCTCCTCCTCCTCATTACCAGTTGAAGAACAGAGAGGCAAGCCACAGTTGGGGAGGCTGTTGCAAGAATATAAAAATTGTTTCGCTGGATCGCCGACGGAATAACCGATTTTTCGTATTGGCAAAAAATCCGTGGAACACGAGTTTGAGTCCCTCTCATCTGGCTGCACACCACAAAGTAATGCGCCAAGGCCTTGCTTAAGGAGTCGGGTATATATTTATAAATGAGATTGTTTTGAGAATTTGTTGATTGTGTCTGGAAGTTGATTTTCCTCATTTTCTTTCCTATGGCCATCAAGCCAGGTGGTTCCAAGCAGACAAATTAAAGATCAAAGGAATGGAATGGGGTTATTTTGTGCGCTTGAGGCTGGCGCAAAGATAGGGTCACGGGTGACGTCAGCTAAGAGGAAGGTCATGTACTTGAAGATTGTTTGTGATGTCATCGGTGAAGATCCCCCCCCCCCAAAAAAAAAAAACAAAAAACACACACACACACACACAAAACAAACAAAAAAAAAACAACCCAAAACACCAACAACAAAAACAACAACAACAACAACAAAACCCAACAAATACCAAGGGTGGAGTTGTTCTTTTGATTAAAATTATCGGATGCTGGCTCAGATTGATGGTAGGCCTCAAACGCTCACATGGGTCATACAGTGTTTTAGTGCAAAATCCTAATTACGGCGTGTGACCTCATCGTCCGCAACTGGCCAGTGCCGCCACCATCGTGGAGGAGGCGTATGATCAGAGAACAGAGAGACTGAAATTTCAGGGGAGAGAGGGGCGAGGTGTGGGGGTGGGGACTGAGGGGTGGTGGAGAGAGGGAGGGGCAGAGCGGGGGCGGTGTAAGAAGGAGATGAAAGATTAGGGAGGGGTGGGTGGGTGGATGTCTGAAGAAGGGATGGTGGGAGGGTGGGGGTGGGGGGGGGGTGCGGGGGTTAAGGACGGGAATAGCAGTGACGGGTGGCACTGACCCGCAAGCTGGCTAGCTCCGTTACTTCCACGCTTGAAGCCAACGTCCGGGAGGCGGAGCCGGTTGAGAATTGGGGGTGGGGGTGGGGGGAGAGAGGGGAGACGGGGTGTAGGAGGGGGTGGGGGGGGGGAGATGGGGACGAGAATAGGAGGGAAGGGGGATGTGAAAATAAGGGGATTGGTGGGGGATTTGAGGGGGAGGGGCTTGGAATTGCAGGGGGTGGGTTTAGGTGGGTGGAGGGGAGGGGGGGGGG
>CM065738.1:9026944-9031944 GCA_033310375.1 Conus canariensis
CTGGCCATTCTGCAGCAGTCCTCTGAGAATACTGTTGTCCAGTGGACACCCTCACACTGCAGTATGTATGGCAATGAGGAAGCTGACCAATTGGCAAAGGAAGGAGGACAGCAGCCCCAACTGGAGCAGGAAGTCTCCTTTGAAGAAATCAAAAGCATTATCAAGGAGAAGCAAAAAAAGAAGATGGCTTGAGAAACACCCAGACTTCAACAAGAGGAATGCATACTACCTGCTGCCCAGATCAGACCAAGTGAACATTGTGAGACTGAGGACAGGGCATTCCAGACTGAGACATCACATGTTCACAAAATTCCACATTGGCGAGTCTTCAGGTTGCCCATGCGGTACAGCCCCAGTGACAGTGGAACACTTCCTGCAGGACTGTCCCACACATGAAAAGCTAAGGGCAGAGACTGGCCTGCCAACACACCGACGAAGGAAAAGCTTTACGGATCACTGGAGGGCCTCCGCCGTACAGCAGCCTTCGTAAGTGCCTCAGGGGTTCCTGTCTGAGTAAATGAAGAAGAAAAAGAAGAAGAAGAAGAAGAAGAAGAAGAAGAAGAAGAAATCCTTGAAAAAAGAAAAAGAAAAGCGTGGATGAAAAAGGGCTATCAGAACCTGGGATGAAATCCAGAACATCAACAGCTTCAGTCTCCCGCTCCACCAACTGAGCTATTCCGGCTGACCAGAAGTTCAGTGTTTTCAATCTGTACGAACGTCAGACTCCCTTCGAATGCCGACATCGCTTTGCTTCGCTACGATTTATTGTCCCCCCCCCCCCCCCCCCCCACCCCACACGCACCACAAAAACGACTTCGCTCTCAATGAGCCCGGGTAGTGATGAGTCTCCATAACCGTATTTGGAGAGAGAGACGAAAAATGTGGATTTATAAAACCCTTAACTTAAGAGAGACTGCGCAAGACACACGCAGAGAGAGAGAGAGAGAGAGAGAGAGAGAGAGAGAGAGAGAGAGGAGAGAGAGAGAATAACGATAACGATAACGATAACGAAAATTTATTCAGAAAGGCCACAGCCCCATTCGAAGGGGGTAAGTAATAAAGAACATAGTTAAACAAGGTATTTCATCACAAAAAATTAAACATTCTCAACATATGCAAATTACCTATGTCAAATCACTCCTTCTTTTAAATGATTTGTACAGATATAAAGCAAGGTTTCTTGCAACGTTGTAATTTTTTGACGACAAAAGACAGACTAACTTGAACAGTGCTGGACGTCGATGATATTTTAACGGAATAAGTTTTTGTCGTAGATCTGCCAGAACAGGACATAAGAATACAAAATGAAGTTCATCTTCCCTACCAGATTTACACAATGGACACAACAAATCATTTTCTGTATGGATATTATATCGTTGACGATGTACAGCAATATCCGATACACCAAACCTGAATTTTGTTAATTCAGACCTGATAAATCTATTCAAGTTCAGAGACAAATAAGCTTCTGCTTCTACTAAATAATTACTTTTCAGCAGTCTAAATAATGAAAATCGTTCGCTGTTTTGAATATGGCTATCCCAGTCTTGCCATCTGCAATCTATTGTTCGTTGCTTGAAACAAGCCAAGAAACTGCTGACACAGCCAACCCCTTGTTCTAACCATACAAACGAAAAACCATAATTACATAAACATTTACGAATGCCCGATGCCCACGTAGTTTTCCCTCTCATATCCAGGTCAAACAATATTTTATAAGCTTTGGCTGGCAGTCTATGTTGCCCCATACGTAACAGTTTAAGCCAGTAGCTTACACATTTTATATATGAATTCAAATAAATAGGGAATCTTCCAAGTTCTCCATAAGCCAAGTCATTTGGGGTACGCCTATCGACATTCAAAAACCGTTTCATAGCAAATAAGTGCAATTTCTCTATGTCGTGTCCTTTCTCCAAACCCCAAATCTCAGCGCCATATTGAACTATAGGCTGGACCTGAGTATTAAACATTCTGAAAAATAGTTTTACTGACTCGTTTTCAAACTTATACAAGACGCTTAAAATGGCCATAACAGCACGTTTCCCTTTACCCACAAGATCTTGGCAGGCAAATGAAAAACTTAGTTTTGTAGAAAAATATAAACCCAGATATTTGTAGGCGTTTACAATCGCAATTTTAGAATTTCCATAAAATCATTTTTCACGCGACGACAAATATCCACCCTTTCGAAAAACTATAATGTTTGTTTTGTCCATGTTTACTTTGAGATGTAATTTCTGCGCCGCTGAGCACAAATTGTTCAACTGGTTTTGAAGCCCTATAACAGTTTCAGACAGTAAAACGATATCATCTGCAAAAAGTAGAATGAATATTTCAATCAAATCAAATGAAACACCATGTTTTCCCTTCTCGATAATTTCCAAAGCTAATTCGTTAATAAACAAAGAGAATAAAACAGGACTACAAACATCACCCTGCTTAACACCCTGTGTACATCTAATGTACTCACTATATTTTGCACCACACCTTACATTAGCTTTAACATCATCATACATACATTTAACACATTTAAATAGTTTACTTTTTCCACAATGTTTTGCCAGTACTGGCCACAGAAGCTTTCTAGAAATAGAATCAAAGGCCTTTTCAAAGTCTATAAATGCAACATATAACTTACGATTATTTGAAAACTGCTTCTGAACAGCAGCCAGTAGAGTGAACAAGTGATCGATTGTACTATAACCCTTCTTAAAACCTGCTTGGTATTCACCAGTTATGTTTTTTAATTCGATCCATTCAGATAATCTCTTGTTTATTATAGATCCATAAAGTTTACTAGCAATATCACACAAGGAGATTCCTCTATAATTATTAGGATTATTTGCGTCACCCTTTTTAAACAGAGGTAAGATGAACGATCTGGTCCAATTCTCGGGATAAATTCCTTTTTCAAAAAGAACATTAAATAATTTTACAAGAAAATCGATTGCAAAGTCCCCTAAGTTTTTAAAAAATTCACCAACAAGTCCATCAGGCCCTGCTGCTTTACCATTTTTCAGTTTCCTTATTACAAATTGTACTTCATGCTTTGTAATTGGTCGATCGAAAAATTCAGAATATTCATCATCTAATAATGTTTCATTTTCACCAGTGTCTGTATCAACGCTGGTATCCTTTTCCAACACGTTTTTAAAATGGTAATACCATTGCTCCATTGTGATTCTATTCTGCTTCTGTGTTCGTGTTTTAAACGCTTGTTTGACACTTTTCCAAAAATCCTCTTGGTTGTCCATATTAGTGACAATTTCTTTGAACATTTTATCATTGTGTGACTTTTGTTTTCTATATAATAAATTTTTATACTCTGATCGTGATACACAGTATAAGTGTCGGTTATTTTATCTAAGGTTCTCTTCCATACCCTAAGTAACCTCCTGACATCTCTTTTAGCTTGTAAACACTCGAAGTCAAACCAGTCATTCTGTCTTTTTGTCCTGTTCACACACACTCGTTTTTCCATACATTTACCAGCTTCTTTAACAGTATTGATAAACAAATCAAGAGCATCATTTACATTAATATCTATCAAATTAACAGCATGAAAAAACTTTAATTTCATTTCATCCGAGTGCATCATATTAAAGAAGTCCGTGGCGCAATTATCATTCCAAACAAATTTCTTTATATACTCTTTCGTTTCTTGCTTATTATTTTCACAATCATTAGAACCAGATGCACTCACATGAAATTCAAGAGGCATGTGGTCCGATTCCATCCGTTCTTTTACATGAAGGCTACAAGAAGATTGTATGAAATCAAAAAGGTCAGAAGAAGCAACAAAATAGTCGTTCACACTACTACCAGATTCACTGATATAAGTAAAACAGAAATTGTCATCACCAGGACATACACCGTTTAAAATATATAAATCTAGCGCGTTACACATGTTTAGTAAACTTTTGCCATAAGCATTTAACACTGTATCTTCAGAGTGACGTCTCATTTCAACAATACCACACTTATCAAACCATGAAAATGTTTTTGTTTGTTCATCAAGTTGCGGTGAAACATCGGCCGTTCGGCCGTTAAAATCACCACACATCAATATTGACATTTTGTCCTTGTAATACAAATTATCTATTACACAATCTTCCAGTTGATTGATACCATTGTCAACATTAAACACAGAATAGTATGGAGACTTTTCTGGGGGAACATACGAACATACATATAGAATATCATTCGCCAAATGAAACAGTTTTTTATCAATAACAAACAATATGACATTATCACGCTCAGTACTCATTTTTGACACATATTTCATGAGATTATTTCTTATCAGACATATTACACCCCCCGATCTTCTTCCACGCTGAGTGAATTTAACTGCAGGCTTAACAAACATGTTATGATCAGAAAACACGGAACACTGAAAATTGTCAACAAAAGTTTCAACAAGACAAATGAAATCAAAGGAAGAAACATATTCAATAACATCAGGATCAGAGAGTTTAGAGAGTAAACCACAAATATTCCAATGTAGAAAAGAATAGGTTCTTGTGTTGCTAACATTCTCTGATACAGAATGACAACCATTAATCACCAGAGAAGGCTTCTGTGCTTTCAGAACACTGACACTGTCACACATTTCTTTATTTTCGTGCACGCATCCAGACACGCTTTTCACGCTTTCAGAAACACACAAGGGTGCATGCGTACGACTGTCTTCGCTGTAAACAAACTCCCTCTCCCTATCTGAACACGGACTCGCAATGTCAGATTTTCTATTTTGAATTCCCCGTGCCGTGTTCGCCTGCGCATTGGACCATCCCCTTGAAACCGGTGTCTTTCCAAAATACTGCCCACTTGTATTTACACCTAACCTACTAACACAAAAACTATCTAACTCATCAAGAACATTTGTTTTACTAGGCCGGCCGTATTCCTATGGTACCTCCACGATGCTTGTTTCATCACCAGACAAGAAGAATTTCTTCCCTTCGATGACCAGGTGGTCGTAGATCATGGTGGCCCTCTTT
>CM065738.1:9036944-9044444 GCA_033310375.1 Conus canariensis
CAACGATCTCGCTATGAAGTCAGCTTTTCTCGTTATGACATCAACCATTTCGTTATAAGAAAAATAAACTTTCTCATTATGAGGCCTTTTCTCTGATTATAAAGTCAGCCCTCCCGTTATAAAATCAACTTTCTCATGATAAGGTCTACCCTCTGATCATAATAAAATCAGCCCTCTCGTTAATGAAATCAACTTTCTCATGATGAGGTCTACCCTCTCATTGATAAAATCAGCCCTCTCGTTAATACAATCAACTTTCTCATGATGAGGTCTACTCTCTCATTTGTAAAATCAGCCTTCTGATTAATAAAATCAATTGTCTCATGATGAGGTCAACCCTCTCACTTATAATGTCAGCCCTCTCTTTAACACACTCAACTTTCGCATGAGGCGGTCTACCCTCTCATTTGTAAAGTCAGCCCTCTCGTTGATAAAATCAACTTTCTCATGACAGGGTTTACCGTCTCGTTGATAAAATCAGACCTATCGTTGATAAAATCAACTTTCTCATGATGAGGTCACCCTCTCATTGATAAAATCAGACCTCTCGTTAATAGAATCAACTTTCTCATGATGAGGTCTACCCTCTCATTGATAAAATCAGACCTCTCGATAATACAATCAACTTTCTCATGATGAGGTCAACCCTCTCATTGATAAAATCAGACCTCTCGATAATACAGTCAGCTTTCATGATAGGTCTACCCTCTCATTGATAAAATCAGACCTCTCGATAATACAGTCAGCTTCTCATGATGAGGTCTACCCTCTCATTGATAAAATCAGACCTCTCGATAATACAGTCAGCTTTCTCATGATGAGGTCTACCCTCTCATTGATAAAATCAGACCTCTCGATAATACAGTCAGCTTTCTCATGATGAGGTCTACCCTCTCATTGATAAAATCAGACCTCTCGATAATACAGTCAGCTTTCTCATGATGAGGTCTACCCTTCTTCATTGATAAAACTTTAGACCTCTCGATAATACAGTCAGCTTTCTCATGATGAGGTCTACCCTCTCATTGATAAAATCAGACCTCTCGATAATACAGTCAGCTTTCTCATGATGAGGTCTACCCTCTCATTGATAAAATCAGACCTCTCGATAATACAGTCAGCTTTCTCATGATGAGGTCTACCCTCTCATTGATAAAATCAGACCTCTCGATAATACAGTCAGCTTTCTCATGATGAGGTCTCCCTCTCATTGATAAAATCAGACTCGATAAACAGTCACTTTCTGATGAGTTACCTCATGATAAATCAACCTCTCGATAATACGTCAGCTTTCTCATGATGAGGATCTTAAACCCTCTCATATGATACGAGAGGATCATGACACCTCTCGATAATACAGTCAGCTTTCTCATGATGAAATCTACCCTCTCATGAAGGAAGGCGACCCTCTTGTTGCAAAGTCAACACTCTCTTGCGAAGGTCAGCTTCCTTTTCTTTTTGTTGTAAATCGATTCCACAATCAGGCAGAGGTATCTCCCTTATCCCTTTCAATGAACAGCTGTCGGTGGACGAAGCCCTGGCAACAGCCATCGCCAGTTGATTGACAGGTCACCGTCTTGGAACCGCCGGCTAACTTCGTCAGTTTCAGGAGCCATTCTCTCGCTGACGTCTCCACAATGAAGTGAAGTGATGGCTGATTCAATTGTGCAAACGAGCTGCCCAGTCTTCCTTCCCCTCCGTGAACTCTTGTGGGGTTGGTGCCATGTGTACATAGTATATACCTGAGACCATCGCCGCCGTGAACATTATTATGTTCTCATCGGCGTTTTTAGCTTTGGCGTGGCGCAGTATTGCTGTGTCGGTGATGAAAGTAAACTGAAACAAACTGCTGCGTTACTTAAACTTTAATGCGTTAAACACACACACACACACACACACACACACACACACACACACACACACACACACACACACACACAACAAAACCCAAGACGAAATCCAAATGAAAACACGAAAGAATGTGTACAGTAACGCTGATTCCATATACAGTGTGAAAGAGACTAGTAGACATATATGTGGTCTAGTTACGAGAAATATATTCTACTGACTTTTACACGCATACACACGTATGCGCGCGCGCGCGCGCGCGCGCCACACACACACACACACACACACACACACACATATATATACACACATAAACGCGCGCGCGCGCGCGCCCACGCACGTACGTACGCACACACACACGCGCACACTCACACACCACACACACACACACACACACACACACACACACACACACACACACACACACACACACCACACACGTGCGCGCACGCACGTGCACACGCACTCACGCACGTGTCTCAGACTGTTATTCAAATTTCCTGAACAACACAGCAGGTGTTTGTATCTCTCGGGCCTGGTTGACGCGGGGATATAACATGACAGGAAGCGTAGTAGAGTAGAAGCCCTGTTACACAGTTTAAGACCAGGACGAGCTCCACAACATCATCATCATCATCATCATCGCCATCCACATCCTTCCTTACTGATCGCCGTTAAATTGTGTCTGTCGTGGCCTGCTCTTGCGATGACTTCGGTGTGGATTCTGCTCTCTAAGTCGTTGCCTGTGGTGATAATTTTTTGTTGTCAGAGTCGTCAGTAGCGGCGTGTTCATGGGGAATGTCTTTGGGAGGAACATGGTTGCGCTCTCCCGACGTGCGGGGGCGGGAAGTGTGTGTGTGTGTGTGGTGTGTGGGGGGGGGGGGGGGGGGGGGGGGGTAAGGAAGCAGGGAGGGGATGGGGAGCTAATTTACTGGTTTTGCAACGGAAAAACTAATCATGGTCAGGTTTTGAATATGGAGCCTCTACTCAACACTCCACAGGGTAACTTCCCTTTGAAGGAGAGTTTTTTTTTGTTTGTTTGTTTAACTGAGTAATGAGGTTCTCCTCTCTTCTTTCTTTTTTTTTTTTTTGATATATTTTTTTATTTCTTTCCTCATTCTCTCTTCCATTTCACAGTTCCTTCTTTCTCTCATCTCCATTCTTTCATCAACATGATCTTTCTCTTTGCTGTACATTTCCGGATGCAAATTATCACATATTTTTTGTTGTTAATCATATTTGTACATGTTTGACATTATTGTAGTAAATAATCCGTGAAACGTATTAGAAACGAGTTATCTTTTTTATCGGCTTGAAAGGATTTGAGTGAGAGTTCAATGTATGCCGAGGAAAGGTTGTTTTCTTTTTGTTGGATATACACACATACACAAACAAACAAAAATCACTATGCGCAATCCTCTGAGTTCTTACAAACTACAAGCACATAAAGGCAAACAAACACACCCGCTCACTCCACTCACACCCCCTCCCGTCCCTACCCACCCACACCCCCACTTTCTCTCTTCTTATGAATTAATAATACTTAAACAATATACATAATTATACAATTTATAATAATGAAGTAATGTTTTCTCCGTGTGGTACCATGTGATAGCTGTTGTATATAACGCATAACATAATTATGTTCACTGTAATGATCCTTCAAAATATAGATTTAAACAGACGTAAGCATTTCCCAGCTGAGTGTACACACCAGCACCAAAATCCCGTCCATCAGTGTCTTTATATTTCTTTAACAATCAAAAGAAAGTTAATTATATGTTCTTCAGCCCGCTACCAATATGACATCGCTACACCACAGCCGTGCCCCGCCGACCAACCAACAAACCAACCTACCAGCTAAGTTGCCGATCGGCCTACGGGTCCCAGCCGCGGTATCGCCATGCCAGACAAGCAGCGGGCCACAGGCTACAACCACACTCAATGATATTTGAATACCTTATGAAATTACCTACACATCCTGAACATATCCTCTCATGCACGTATTAAATCCAGGTATCTTATGATTTTGATTATCAATTTTCAAATAATACTTCATAATTGATCCAATTAGTGTTAAATTTTAGCAGATTCAATTGTACAGTTGCTATGTATTTTTCAAGATTATATCTTCTCTTTAGTATTTTTAGAAATACTGTTATTGAAGGCTTACATTTGTTTATTTTACAGCTAAAAATGTAGTATTTGGCTATCAGTATTATAAGATCGAATGTAGTATCAGTTGTGGAATTGTCATCTGCTCCAAATATTATTGTGTTTTCAGTCAGAGACAGATTATTCGCTATTAAACACTTTCCTTTTATTAATTCTTGCAATGATTTCCAGAAATCATTGACGTGTATGCATCTCCAGAACATATGTTCAATGCTGTCTTTTTCCTCTTCACAGAAACTACAGTTTATAACTTTCTACTATTCCCATTTCTTTCAGAGCTACATTAGTTGCAATTATTCGATGCACTATTCTCATTTGCATCCATTTTAGCTTAATATCCTTAATTTGATGAATTTTTCTAAAACATTTCTTCCAAGGTATCTGTCTATTCAGCTTCTCCGTCCATTTTGCACAACAGTTTGGTTCCCAGTTATCTTTTACTATAATTCTGTAATAAGTTTTGGAACCTTTATCTACAGAATATATTTTCTTTAATGCTGTGTTGACTTCTGCTTCAATGTTATCTTTTATCTCATTCTCAAATCCTTGTTCCCTGATGTATCGTTTAATGGATAATATACATCCACCATAAGATAGGAAATCTATTTCAATGTTATACTTTGTTCTAAATTCCTCATGGGATAGTGAATCTCCATTTGCTTGAAACAAATCAGATACTCTAAATACATTTCTATTGTTCCAGTTTTTGTGTTTTATTAGTTTATTTCCTATTTTAAAATGTTCATTGTAAAGGATTGGTTCTGCAAGTAGTTCTCTAGCATTTTCTGGTTTTATTTTATAATAGAACTGCTTATACGACATGAATACATGTTTCCAGAAAACATTGTCTTGAGTGGTGATGCACAGATGGTTTGGAGAGTACTTCTCAATGTTCTCAATAATTGGGTATGAAAAGATCAACATGTCTCTCCATCTGTGTGTTGTTTGTCTCAGTCTTTTTATCCATGTTAATTTTAAAGCAGTGATGAGAGCATTTATGTCAGGTAGATTCAACCCACCATCCTGTACATCTTTAATAACTGTTTTTCGACTAATTCTGTCTTGTTTTTTATTCCATACAAACCAGTAACATAAGTCTTGTAATTCTTTAACAAATGTGTCAGGTGGATTTGGAAGCATCAACCATAGGTAAGTCAGTTTTGACAGAATTAATGATTTTAAGACAGCAATTCTTCCTAAAGGGGTAATGATTTCTTTAGCCAAATTTTAAATAGTGCCTTCACTTCTATCATTCTATCTTTGTAGTTTCTTTTTTCCATGTGTGTTAAGTCCTGAGTAAACCAAATTCCTAATATTTTGAATTCTTTTGGATTCCAGATCATCTTTAAATGTTCCATATATCTTATTTCACTATGCTTTTGTCTTCCAAGCCAAATTACTTGTGTTTTCTCTTTGTTTAAGAATAAACCTGATGTTTTCCCAAACCTATCGAGAATCTCGATAGATTTTTCAAATGATTTCTTATTCCCTGTGTTCATCAGTTGAGTGTCGTCAGCAAATTGTGATATCTTGTGTTCGTTCTCCCCGATTTGTATACCTTCAATACTATTTTCTTCTTTGATCATTACGGATAATATTTCTGCACATAATACGAAGATATATGGTGAAACTGGATCTCCTTGCCTACAACCCCTTTCTATTGAGAACCATGGTGATGTTTGGCCATTTACGATAACAGTAGACTTAATGTTTTTGTAGAATACTTCTATCCATTTACATATATCTTTACCTAAACCTACAGCCTCCAGCACTTTGTGCATAAAATCCCAATCTAACGAGTCGAACGCCTTTTCGAAGTCTAAATTAATTAGCATCCCTGGGATATTATTTATGTTGAGATGGTGTATTATGTCATAAATTAACCTAATGTTACTACCTATGTATCTATTTGGGACAAATCCTGTCTGGTCTTCACTAATCAGTGATGGAAGGACCTTTTTAATTCTGTTAGCAATACAAGTGGAGCCAATTTTGTATATAAGGTTTAAAAGTGAAATAGGTCTCCAGTTTTTTACATATTCTTTTGGTTTTCCTTCTTTGGGTATACAGATTATAATACCTTCTTTCTGGGTGTTTGATAGTTCGCCTTCTCTGAAACTTTCATTTAGAGCTCGGGTTACAAACACGCCGATTTGTTTCCAAAAAGATTTGAAAAACTCAGCTCCAAACCCATCCGATCCAGGGCTTTTTCCGTTCTTCATATTTTTCAATGCAATCCCTGCTTCTTCTATTGTTATTTCACCTTGTAATGATTTAGTCTGTTCTTCTGTTAGCTTCGGTATCTTATTCACCAAATCTTCAATATTGCATTTCACAGTTGATCTTTTTCGGTATAGATCCTCATAAAATGTTTTACTGTAACTTTTATGTCTTCTGGTTTGTCCAGTATATTACCTTGTCCATCCAGTAGTTTTACAATTTGTTTGCTAATAAAGTTACGCTTTTCTAAACTGCAGAAATATTTACTAACCTTTTCCCCATCTGCAACCCATCTTGCTTTTGATCTTAGTAGTACACCATTCATAACCTTTTCTCTTAGTGATATCAGTTCTCTATTACTCTCTTCAATTGTCTTCAAATCCTCCTCTGATTTAAGTTCTTTACTCTCAATATCTTTAATAGTTTGCATAAGGCTGTTTTCTTTACATTGTGATTCTCTTTTTTTAATTGTGGCATACTGGATGGATTTTTCTCTTTATCTTCATTAGTAAGAAGTCAAGAAAGACCCGATCAGACACTGTTAGTTTAGGGTCTGAGCTGTTCGACTGGTTTTCATCTTGGCTATTGTTAGCATTAATATCATTCCCCTCATCTTTATCTGTGTATTCCTTTGTTATTTCTTCTATTAGATTATTTATTCCGTCTACATATTCTTTATCTTTTAGTAGAGATGTATTAAATTTCCAAAAAGTTTTGTGTTTAATCTCCTTTCCGAATTGAAGCTTTAGTGTAATCAGTGAATGATCAGATCTATAGCCTGGTAAAATGTCAGCATCTTCAAAATACCAGATTAAATATTCTGACAGAAGGAAGAAGTCTAGCCTACTTTGTTGCAAGGGGGTAGGTCTACGCCATGTGTATCTCCTACAATCCGGGTTGTTTTCTCTCCATATATCTGCTAATGACAAATCTTGTATCCCTCTCTTCTTTCTTAGCTGTCCACCTCCAACCAGTTGAACATTCTGACGGTTCGACCGAAAAAAAACAAAAACAAAAAACAAAAACAAGTGAGCCAACTTGTGTGTTTACATTCATGTACGCTACATCATTATTGCGTTTTCTAGCTAAATTCACCTGGAACCCTCACGGAAAGAAAACACAACGGGGACGGAAACCCGTGTGTGACGGCGGTTGAGCAATAACTTGCTTCTCCAGCATGACGGACTCCGGCGAATTACACCGGTTCGGAGACACTGTCAGGGACGGACTCCGGCGAATTACACCGGTTCGGAGACA
>CM065738.1:9069444-9071992 GCA_033310375.1 Conus canariensis
CGGCCTTCTGGAACTTGTTAGCTGAAAAGTTCCCCTTTTCTATGACTCACTTTGTCTGTGCGGCATTAGCTCCCCTTGTCCTTGTTTCTGTCGTTCACTGTCTGTTTTTCTGCCTCTGTGGCCCGTTCACCTGTGTTTTGTTACACCTTTTTCTGTCCTTTTTCTTAATGCATAGTATAATTCATAGTATGCTGGTTTTCTTTTTTTTTTTTAATTCTTTAAGTTGTAACCTGGTGACTAGACAGGGAAAGGACACGTAACCTTCTGTCCTGCTGTGTTCTCTTTGGCAGCACGGCATTTTCAAAAATGTTTATTTGTTTGTTCGTTTATTTGTGACATGAAACATTTTAAATGAATGTTGTTTCTATTTCTATCTATCTATCTATCTATCTATCTATCTATCTGTCTATATATCTATCTATATATATCTATATAATGCTGAGCAGTTAAGTAGTGGGGGGGGGGGGGGGGAGGGGGAAACAAGTACAGGCTAACAATTCTTCCATCATTATAGTAATGACTTAGCAAAGATTTAAGCTTTAAAAAAAAAAAGGGGGGGGGGGGAGGGGGGGGGGGGTGAAGATGAAGAAAATGGGAACATGAAATCAAGAAAGTATTATAAATATGAAAACCCTTCACTAGCTGCATGAGCGAACCATCGTAATCCCTCTCGAAGGCAGATAAATATTATATATATATATATTATATAATATAATATATAATGTTTTTTATGGAACAATTAAGTAGTGGGGGAAAACAAGTGCAGGTTATGACTCCTTATATTATATATACTCTATCTATCTATCTATTTCTATCTATTATCTATCTATCTATCTATCTATCTATCTATCTATATATAATGCTGAGCAATTAAGTAGTGGGGGAAACAAGTGCAGGCTAACAATTCTTCCTAATATATATATCTATATATGTATATATACAACTTGTTAGCGATCAGCTTGTGATAAACAAAACAGATGGCTGTCTCTCTCTCTCTCTTGGGCGCGGATTAGAGTTATGCCCCGTAAGGATGTCCATACTGAAGTGAATTGTGTGATAAACGGTTGTGCATGCTACACAAGTCGTTGTCACTTTCCCTGTGATGGGAATGACTTCTTCTCCTCCCCCCCCCCCTTTTTTTTTTATGCTTACAGCACGGGGACAGCTTGCAAAGGCCCCTGCTGTGTAGGGGTGGGGGTGGGCTTACTTGGTACGTAACAATACAGACCCTTTCCTGGCCTTCAAAAAGCACGTGGTAAAAGAACGCGATGCGTAGTGTATGCCTGTGCTGGTGGTTTTTTTTTTTTTTTTTTTTCAAAGCTTTGTCGATGGAGAAGGCTTGGGGATGGGGAGTGGGGGGGGGGTGGGGGTGGGGGGGGGGATGGAGCCAGGAGCAAGCTGTTTCTGTTTGTTTGGGTTTTCAGGCATTACCAGTGTCTGCCGATATGTAGGTCAAGTTCAGGCTGGCCGATTCTCTGTCTCTGCCTCTGTCTCTGTCTGTCTGTCTGTCTGTCTGTCTGTTGTCTGTGTCTGTCTCTCTCTCTCTCTCTCTCTCTCCCTTTCTCTCTCTCTTTCTCTCTAGTCGACTCTGCCACTCTCTCTCTTGTCGACTCCTCTCTCTCTCTCTCTCTCTCTCTTTGTCTCTCTCTCTGTCTCTCTTCTCTCTCTCTCTGTGTCTCTCTCTGTTGCCCTTATCATTTCTGATATTCTCCACCGGTCGTTCTCCATCCCTTCCTCCCTCCAACTCTCATCCCCTAATTATCTGTCAAATTGTTCATTCTAACATTAGTTTTGTTGTATTCATTGTTGTGTATGTGTTACGTGCAGTTATGTGCAAGGTTTCCTGTCATATAGTTAGATATCTTTCCTTTGTTTGGGGGCTGGATAAAAAAAGCAACTGACTTTGTTCTTATTCCTTTCCCTCCATAAACAACATTTCGTTCGTTCGTTCTGAATGTTTGTCTGTCTGTCCCTCCCTCCCTCCCTCTCTCTCTGTGCGTGTCTAAGCTTCTTTATGTTCAATATCTACTTCTTTATAGGTTAAGTTCACGCAGTTCTCCGACTTAATTTCACGTCTCCGTGTGTTGCACCCTGCAAGGTTGTGTGTGTGTTGTGTGTGTGTGTGTGTGTGTGTGTGTGTGTGTGTGTGTGTGTGTGTGCGTGCGTGCGTGCGTGTGTGCGTGCGTCTGTGCTTGTGTGTGGGGTGTGTGTCTGAGAGAGAGAGAGAGAGAGAGAGAGAGAGAGAGAGAATGTATGTATGTATGCATGAGAGAGAGGGGAGGGGAGAGAGAGAGAGAGAGAGAGGAGAGAAAAGAGAGAGAGAGAGGGCCATCCACTCTACTAGAACACTCATAACCTGTCTCTTCTACAAAGAATGGAATGATATTGCGTTCGATTTCTCCTTCTCCCCCCCCCTCCCACCCCGCCCCCCCGCCCTCGCCCTCTCCACTCTTCCTGCAGTCAGTCACACACGGGACGCAGGTTTAAAATGTCGTCCAGAGGACGTGAAGGAAGAGAGGACTGGACCAGCTCTCCCTGAAGAGGTCAC
>CM065738.1:9077092-9082092 GCA_033310375.1 Conus canariensis
CATTTTCAAAAATGTTTATTTGTTTGTTCGTTTATTTGTGACATGAAACATTTTAAATGAATGTTGTTTCTCTATCTATCCTATTATCTATCTATCTATCTATCTATCTGTCTATATATCTATCTATATATATCTATATAATGCTGAGCAGTTAAGTAGTGGGGGGGGGGGGGGGGGAGGGGGGGGAAACAAGTACAGGCTAACAATTCTTCCATCATTATAGTAATGACTTAGCAAAGATTTAAGCTTTAAAAAAAAAAGGGGGGGGGGGAGGGGGGGGGGGGGTGAAGATAGAAAAATGGGAACATGAAATCAAGAAAGTATTATAAATATGAAAACCCTTCACTAGCTGCATGAGCGAACCATCGTAATCCCTCTCGAAGGCAGAAATAATATATATATATAATATATATATATATATATATATATATATATGATACATATGCTAACAATTAAGTAGTGGGGGAAAACAAGTGCAGGTTATGACTCCTTATATTATATATACTCTATCTATCTATCTATTTATCTATCTATCTATCTATCTATCTATCTATCTATCTATCTATATATAATGCTGAGCAATTAAGTAGTGGGGGAAACAAGTGCAGGCTAACAATTCTTCCATATATATATATCTATATATGTAATATATACAACTTGTTAGCGATCAGCTTGTGATAAACAAAACAGACTGGCTGTCTCTCTCTCTCTCTGGGCGCGGATTAGAGTTATGCCCCGTAAGGATGTCCATACTGAAGTGAATTGTGTGATAAACGGTTGTGCATGCTACACAAGTCGTTGTCACTTTCCCTGTGATGGGAATGACTTCTTCTCCTCCCCCCCCCCCTTTTTTTTTTAATGCTTACAGCACGGGGACAGCTTGCAAAGGCCCCTGCTGTGTAGGGGTGGGGGTGGGCTTACTTGGTACGTAACAATACAGACCCTTTCCTGGCCTTCAAAAAGCACGTGGTAAAAGAACGCGATGCGTAGTGTATGCCTGTGCTGGTGGTTTTTTTTTTTTTTTTTTTTCAAAGCTTTGTCGATGGAGAAGGCTTGGGGATGGGGAGTGGGGAGGGGGGTGGGGGTGGGGGGGGGGGATGGAGCCAGGAGCAAGCTGTTTCTGTTTGTTTGGGTTTTCAGGCATTACCAGTGTCTGCCGATATGTAGGTCAAGTTCAGGCTGGCCGATTCTCTGTCTCTGCCTCTGTCTCTGTCTGTCTGTCTGTCTGTCTGTCTGTCTGTCTGTCTGTCTTCTCTCTCTCTCTCTCTCTCTCTCTCCCTTTTCTCTCTCTCTTTCTCTCTATCGACTCTGCCACTCTCTCTCTTGTCGCCTCTCTCTCTCTCTTCTTCTCTCTCTCTCTCTCTCTTCTCTCTCTCTCTCTCTCTCTGTCTCTCTCCTCTCTCTCTCTGTGTCTCTCTCTGTTGCCCTTATCATTTCTGATATTCTCCACCGGTCGTTCTCCATCCCTTCCTCCCTCCAACTCTCATCCCCTAATTATCTGTCAAATTGTTCATTCTAACATTAGTTTTGTTGTATTCATTGTTGTGTATGTGTTAGTGCAGTTATGTGCAAGGTTTCCTGTCATATAGTTAGATATCTTTCCTTTGTTTGGGGGCTGGATAAAAAAAACAACTGACTTTGTTCTTATTCCTTTCCCTCCATAAACACATTTCGTTCGTTCGTTCTGAATGTTTGTCTGTCTGTCCCTCCCTCCCTCCCTCCCTCCTCTCTCTCGTGCGTGTCTAAGCTTCTTTATGTTCAATATCTACTTCTTTATAGGTTAAGTTCACGCAGTTCTCCGACTTAATTTCACGTCTCCGTGTGTTGCACCCTGCAAGGTTGTGTGTGTTGTGTTGTGTGTGTGTGTGTGTGTGTGTGTGTGTTGTGTGTGTGTGTGTGCGTCGTGCGTGCGTGTGTGCGTGCGTCTGTGCTTGTGTGTGTGTGTGTGTCTGAGAGAGAGAGAGAGAGAGAGAGAGAGAGAGAGAGAGAATGTATGTATGTATGCATGAGAGAGAGAGAGAGAGAGGAGAGAGAGAGAGAGAGAGAGAGAGAGAGAGAGCCATCCACTCTACTAGAACACTCATAACCTGTCTCTTCTACAAAGAATGGAATGATATTGCGTTCGATTTCTCCTTCTCCCCCCCCCTCCCACCCCGCTCCCCGCCCTCGCCCTCTCCACTCTTCCTGCAGTCAGTCACACACGGGACGCAGGTTTAAAATGTCGTCCAGAGGACGTGAAGGAAGAGAGGACTGGAACCAGCTCTCCCTGAAGAGGTCACAGTCCACCCTGTCTGTCTGAAGCCGGGAATTGAACCCAGGACGCGTGGATCGAGAGCCACTGAGATCACTGAGCCAGTGGGCCCCGATTGTCATTCTCATCCGCATTTTCCAGCATTGGTGCTCTTCGTCTCTCTCTTCTCTCCTGTCTCTTTCTCTCTCTGTCTGTCTTCTCTTCTCGTCTCTCTCTCTCGTCTGCTTCTCGTCCTCTGTGTCTCGTCTCGTCTGTCTGTCTTCTCTCTGTCCTTCTCTCTCTATCTCTCTACTCTGTGCTGCATGCATGCCCGTGCCTGTCCGTAACATGCTTCATGTTTATTGCCAATTTCTACTGTTGACAACAAGAGTTGTCATTGAAGACACATTTCCCTGGTCTTCTGATCACAATAATTGTAGATACGCTTTTCTGTGTGCCTCTACTTCAGCATCTTCCACAAACACTACACTACGTCACACACACACGGCACGTCCCACAGTAACACACACACGTTACACACCACATCACACACACACACACAGTAGCACAAACACACACAGACACACATACAGAACACACATTACCACGGACATACAACGCACACACACATCAAACACGTAAGACAGATGCACACACAGACTGTCTGTCCTCGAACTTAACAAAAGCACGATCTGCATCGCTAACTTCAGACCTGTACCACGTCTCCTCTCACCTCACCTAACACTACACCTACCTCATCTCACACTCACTCGAAATGGAGATGACTACAGACAAAAAGCAAAGAGTGACCCCCTCCTCACATCACTCTCACTCTCATCTCCTCTCCATCACCTCCCTCTCTCAAACTCCTCGTGCGAGAAGTGGCACACGAGGTTGATTAAGTTGAAGAAAAAGCAATGGGGATGACTCGCTCTCTCCTCGTCACCTGTCACTCTCTCTCTCTCTCTCTCTCGAATTTGTCAAGGTCGTCGGATGACTTCTCTCTCTCTCTCTCTCCCCCCTCCCCCGTGCGGAGAAGTGGGGGAGGGGGGTGATTAAGGTTGAAGAAAAGAGCAAAGGGAGTGACTCCTCCTCTCTCTCTCTCCTCTCTCCTCCCTCTGCAGAAGTGCAGGTCTCTCATTAAGCGTTAAAGGAAAGTACTCCTCTCTCTCCTCTCCCCCTCCTCCCCGTGCGGAGAAGTGGGGAGGTGGGTGATTAAGGTTGAAGAAAAGAGCAAAGGGAGTGACTCCCCTCTCTCTCTCTCTTCTCTCCCCCCCCCTCCCCCCCGTGCGAGAAGTGGGGAGGGGGTGATTAAGGTTGAAGAAAAGAGCAAAGGGAGTGACTCCCTCTCTCCCCCCCCCCCCCGTGCGGAGAAGTGGGGAGGTGGAGTGATCAAGGTTGAAGAAAAGAGCAAAGGGAGTGACTCCCCCTCTCTCTCTCTCTCTCCTCCCTCCCTCTCCTCCCCCCCTCCCCGTGCGGAGAAGTGGGGAGGTGGGGTGATTAAGGTTGAAGAAAAGAGCAAAGGGAGTGACTCCCTCTCTCTCTCTCCCCCCCCTCCCCCCGTGCGGAGAAGTGGGGAGGTGGGGTGATTAAGGTTGAAGAAAAGAGCAGAGGGAGTGATTGCCCTGTGACTGATGACGTGACCCTGTCCTCGCACGAGCCCCTGGCAGGTGATTTGGCAGGCCGCCACGTCACCCCATCAATGCTTGCAGGAAACCCGAGCCAGGGCAGAGAGAGAGAGAGAGAGAGAGAGAGAGGAGAGAGAGAGAGAGCGTATGGAGAGAGAGAGAGAGAGAGAGAGAGAGAGAGAGAGAGCGTATGGAGACAGAGTATGGAGAGAGAGAGAGAAGAGAGAGAGAGAGAGAGAGAGAGAGAGAGAGAGTATGGAGAGAGACAGAGATAGAGAGAGAGAGAGTATGAAGACAGAGTATGGAGACAGAGAGAGAGAGAGAGAGAGAGAGAGAGAGAGAGAGAGAGAGAGAGACGTGATGATTGAGGCGGTTGGGGATGGGAGGGGGGGGGAGAGGAAGTGAGTGGACACGTGCGTGTGCGCCAGCGCGCTAGAAGTAGTGGCAGGGTGAGTGTTCATTGATTGTGACTGGGTCACGGTGACACGCCTTGGTTCCGCCGCTGTAGTCCTCCCTCTCCCTTCTCCATCCCCACCTCCACCCCTCCCCTCTCCCCCCCCTCCCCCCCCCTCCTCTCCGTTCCTTCTCCGTTTTCCTCCCCGTGGTGCCACGCCTTCCACCTCCCTCCTACCATCTCCCCCCACCCACCTCCACCCGCCAGGCCCTTCCCTCCGCTCTTAACCCCTCTCCCCCTCCTCTCTCTCTCTCTCTCTTCCTCTCTCTCGCTCTCTTTCTCTCTCTCCCTCTTTCTCTCGTTCTCTCTCTCTCTCTCCTTCTCTCTCCCTCTCTCTTTCTCCCTCTCTCTCTCTCTTTCTCTCTCCCTCTCTTTTCCCTCCCTCTCTCTCTTCCTCTCTCTTCTCTCCTTTCCCTCTCTCTTTCTCTCTCCCTCTCTTTCTCTCTCCCTCTCTCTCTTTCTCTCTCTCTCTCTTCTCTCCTCTCTGTCTTTCTCGCTCTCCCTCTTTCTCTCTCTCTCTCTCCCTCTCTCTTTCTCCCTCTCTTTCTCTCTCCCCCTCTCTCTTCTCACTCTCTCTTTCCCCTCCTCCCCCTCTCTCTCTCCTCTCTCTTCCCCTCTCCCTCTCTCCTCTCTCTCTCTCCCCTCTCTCTCTCTCTCCTGGCCACTCCTGTCCATTAGCACACACTGC
>CM065738.1:9094592-9107092 GCA_033310375.1 Conus canariensis
TAACGATGATATAAATGTATTCATATACCTTTCAAGAAGTCACAGCATCTCTCATTTTAAATCCTTTATACAAAAACAAAGAAAGACTACGCACATATTCAGGTTTGGTCGATGACATTAGCAAACTCAGTTTAAACAGTGAAGGATGTCTATAATATTTAGGCTTAATTAGAGTTTCTCGTATATGTTTAAGAGCTGGGCAACAGAGAACAAAGTGCACCTCACTTTCTTCACTTTCAGTACATAAGGGGCAAATTAAATCGTTGAACATAGACGTTTTGTATCGGAAGCGATGTAATGCCAGCTCAGAAATCCCGAGCCTAAATCTAGTCGTAATATATTTTAAGTGCCTATCAATATCTAAATGTAAGTAAGGTTTTAAACTGTGGTCACTGCAAAAAGCTCTATACAAGCTGAATCTATCACTAGTTTGAATATGATCAGACCAGGTTTGCCACCTACAGTCAATCATCCTTTGCTTGAAACAACATATGAAATCATGAACATTTCCAACGCCTTGACTTGCCCAAACAAATCCAAATCCAAATTTAAACAAACATAAGCGTACATTTGTTACCCAATTTTTCTTACCTTTTATATCAAGGTCAAATAACATATCATAGGCTTTGCGTGGAATCCTGTGATTCTCCATTTGTATCAGCTTAAGCCAGTAGCGAATACACTTAACAGCATAATTTATATATATTGGATAGCGATTGGTTTCACCATAAACAAGGTCATTGGGTGTTCGCCTGTCTACTCCTAAAAATTTCTTCAACGCAAATAAATGGACTGATTCACAATGGACAACAGCATTGTCTAGGCCCCATAATTCAGAGCCATACTGCACAACTGGCTGTATCTGAGAATCAAACAATTTCATAAATAAATTAAAAGAGTTGTTATCTAACATGTATAACCTTTTAAGAAGATAAATCAAAGCATTCTTAGCTCTGCTTGCAAGGTCTTTGCATGCAGCAGTGAAGCTCAATCGCGTAGAGAAAAAAATTCCTAAATATTTATACGCATTAACCACAGGCATTCTTTCACCGTTATACAACCATTTTTCTCTCACACTCAAATATCCACCCTTCCGAAATACTATGATATTGCTTTTAGTCATATTAACTTTAAGTTGAAGAGATGCAGCGGCGTGTTGTACGCTGTTCAGTTGTGTTTGCAGACCTGTAACTGTCTCTGCCATCAAAACGACATCGTCAGCCAACAACAGAATATATAATTCGAATGCATCTAGTGAAAATCGAGCGCCATGTCTTCCTTTATTAATTACTTCAACCGCCAGTTCGTTAATGAAAAGAGAAAACAGAACAGGGCTGCAAGCATCTCCTTGCCTTAATCCTGATGTGCAGGCAATGCAATCAGTTAACATAGAACCACATCGAACTCTGGCTTTGAGATCATTGTACATACTTTTAATGCATCTGAATAATTTACCTTTAATGCCATTTTTTAAGAGAATTGGCCAAAGAATATTTCGATTTATCGTGTCAAAAGCTTTTTCGAAATCAATAAATGCAACATACAATTTTCGATTATAACAAAACTGTTTCTGTACGAGAGCTAGTAAAGAAAACATATGGTCGACTGTTGAATATCCTCTCTTAAATCCAGCTTGATAATCACCTGTGATATTGTGTTCATCCACCCATTCTTGAAGTCTATTATTTATCACTATACCAAATAATTTACTACTAACATCGCTCAAGGAAATTCCCCTATAATTGTTGGGATCATTGATATCACCCTTCTTGAAAATAGGTTGAATAACAGATTCAAACCAGTTTTCAGGAAACACACCATTATCAAATAACTTATTAAACAATTTCAGAAGGAAGTATACAACTTGATCATTCGAATTCTTGAAAAGCTCGGCAATAATGCCGTCGGGACCAGCTGCTTTATGGTTTTTTAGTTTTCTAAGTGCTAGCAATATTTCATCTTTAGAGATCGGACGATTCATATAGCCTTCCATTTCAACTTCAGCTGAATACTCATTTACAGTGTTGTCAGCATCCGTCTCCAGCAAGGCTTTAAAGTGTTGAAACCATGAGTCGACTGATATATTATTCCTAGGCTGTTTTCTTTTGAAGGACGCGTTATGAACAACGTCCCAAAATTGTTTTTGGTTTCCCACTGTCGTTACCAGTTTATCTAGTAAAGCTTTGTTGAACTGTTTCCTCTTCCGCTTTAGTAAATTTTTATATTCACGTCTGGCAATTACATATTCATTTCTCATTTCGATTATTGTTTCTGTTTTCTTTTCTAATTTTACTGAGCGACGAAATATCTGTAACAATCTTCTAGTGTTTGTTTTACAAAGTTTACATTCTATATCAAACCATTTACATGAACTGCCATTGTTGTTAAATGATATACATGTTTTCATGGACCCAGCACTTTCTCTTATACAATCATTAAAAACTTTAAGAGCATTATTTACGTTAACATCAATCAAATCAATTGCAAGATCAATGTTTGTGTGTATTTCTTCACTGCACAAAATACTGGTATATGTAGCTGCACACTTCTCGTCCCATACAAGTTTGTGTATGACAAAATTCTCTTTTTGCATACACATATCAGGTGAACATTCCTTGGCAAGAACAACACATGCTGTCACTGGTAAATGGTCGGAATCAATACGGTCAGCTATAGATAATTCACAAGAATCAAACAAAATCATAAAAAGTTCACGTGAGAGTACAAAATAGTCTGTGACACTGCTTCCAGAGTCAGATATGAATGTGTAGCAACCTTCATAGTCGCCTTTGCACACGCCATTTAAAATGCTCAAATCTAACGCAGTGCACATGTTCAATAATAATTTCCCATAGTTGTTCAAAGTACAGTCATTTGAATGTCGAACCATATTATATGACAAATTATTGAACTGTGGATCAAACGTATTTTGTACAACATAATCTTGAGAAACATCAGCTGTTCTGCTATTCAAATCTCCATTTAAAATAACATACACGTCATTCTGCAACAGAAAATCGGTTAAACATTCTTCAAGCATACTAATTCCATTGTCAATATCAAAATAAGTGTAAAATGGAGATCCTTCTGGTGGTATATATGTACAAACATACAGAATATCTTTACCTAATCCAAATAACTCTTTACAGATCAAAAACATGCAACAATTAACATGATCCATATCAATACTTTTAACATACGGGAAAAGATCATTCCTTACTAAACAAACAAGTCCTCCCGATCGTCTACCATGTTTAGTAAATTTAACGGCAGGTTTACAAAATAGTCTGTACCCGGTAAATAAGTCCAACTGACAGTCCTCAATAAATGTCTCAACTAAACAAACAAAATCGAACTGACAAACATAAGAAATGAAATCAGAGTCAAATATTTTTGATAGCAATCCGTTTACGTTCCACAACAAAAAAGAAACACGTTTTGGTTTTGCGCTCGGTGTGTGTTGCACGTGCTCACTCACGCTGTCACGACACGACACGGCCTTGCTGACCTGATCAACATCGCAGAGTTCAAGCGTGTCACTGACATGACGAACAGGTGAGCGTACAGACGGTGTTGGGTTACATTTGTTACCTCTCGTGTTCCTATCAAAGGGAAAATTAAGTCCAGAAAATGGCCGGCCAAAATCCTATCTGGATTCACGCAAACTGTCCCCCTCGCCAAGGAAGTACTTCTGACCATCAGTGAGTAGGTGGTCAAACACCATCGTGGCCCTCTTCCCATCATTTCTGGCTTTTTTCAGGTGGGGAGACAGTTTGCGCCTTATCTCCCTCACTCGGAAGGAGAAGTCTTCTCCTACAAAAATTCTGGTACCCTGCAATTTCTTTTTCACACTGAGAATTTGCACTTTGTCTTTATAAAATGTGCATCTTGCGATCATCGGGGAATCTGGTTTGTTGTTCAAACGATGGACCCTATCAAATTGGATGTCACTGCTTATGTCCAGCTTATTAGCAATGACATCACGTAATTTGGTTGCACATTGTTCATTGGATTCGTTTTGTTCTCTATCTATTCCATAAAATATCAGATTATTCCTTTTGGATCTGCCCTCAAGGTCGTCAGTCTTTCTTTCTAACTGTTCGACTCGAGAGAGCAGATCAGAGTTTTTCTGTAACAAAGTTTGATTTTCTTTTTTCAAATCATCCACCTTTTTTTTCAAGTCCAACATATCATTCTGTAACTCAACATACTGTTCTCTCAGTCCTTTCACACATCGTTCCACTTCATCGAGCTTACTGTTTGTTGTGGCGTTCTGAACTTTCATGGACTGCAGTATCTCCACAACATCAGCAAGGGTAGGCTGCCGGGAAGGTGAAGGTGATGACTGCCTGCTGCCCTGGGATGCCGCGGTCCTGTCCAGGCTCGTCCGTCCACTGCTGCCCAGTCTTGACTGCCTCAGGCTGTCCTTGGGTCCGGGGTTCTGCTCCACGTCTCCGCACCTCATCAGCAAACCGCCCCAGAACAGCAGGGTGAGGAGCAGGCCAAGGGTGACACCGTCCAACCTGCTCCGCAGTGTCAACATGGCGATGCGCGCGGCTTTTTTCTCCCTGGCCCTCTTCATCATGAACGACATGAAAACAGGCAAAAAGCAGCCGCATGTCGCTCGAAAAGCGAGTGGAGTGGATGGCATGACTCAGGATGAATCAGCTGGCAGAAAATGGCGACCCTGACTGGCTTCTGTCTTCGACAAGATGCAAGAATCGGCGGAGCGTTGAAACATGCGACTTCTGCGCTTCAGTGTCAGGTCACGCCCCCCGAGAGAGAGAGAGAGAGAGAGAGAGAGAGAGAGAGAGAGAGAGAGAGAGTTTGCGTTTACAGCCGTGAGAAGGGCATGAAAAGGAAAGACTGGCAGAACCATTCTGAAGGATAGAAACTCTGACAACGGCCATTTTCTCTTCTCTCTCTGTCCGTCCCGCGTCCCTCAGAATGCTCCATGAAGGGCTGTTCCAGGCCCCACGACAACGCTGATGAAGGAAGGTGCTAAAAGAGGGAGAGAGGAAGGAGGTAATGTTGCTTATAGTCCAGCCGACCGGAAAGGGCCACACCAGGACTGTTGAAGTCAACTCACAAGTCTTTAACAACAACTACAAAAAAAAAAAAAAAAAAAAAAAAAAAAAAAAAAAATTCACACAACCCTAAAAACACACCGGAAATTTCTTTGAAAATCTTTCTTCCGTAAAATCTTAGATCAGATGACAAAATGTTAGTCTCATTCAGAAATTCAAAGATCACATCAGGTGGGATATTTCTGAACGAGGTTTTCATGGAGTCTGCGATAAAGTGTTTATGTCACGCACCATGCAAGTCCCAACGCTCTAAAAGAATCTGTTTCACTGTGAGTTATGCATGACATGGAATGCACCACGGAGCTTCTCCACCTTTTAAAAGACAAGGACGGGTGTGAAAGGAGTGGTATGTGAGAGGAACGTGGATACTCTCTTCTTCCAAGCACTGGCGTGACACATCGACACTTGCTTATGCCCACGAACATCACAGGGAACATCACGGGCGGAATAGGCCGGAATAGCTCAGTTGGTAGAGCGCCGGACTCGTGATCCTGAGGTTACGGGTTCGAATTTCGGTACAGGGGGATTTTTCCCTCGGAGTTAACATTGGTTCTGACTCTATTCCCCATACAGTCCTTCCAATGAGACTATAAACCGAGGTTCCTTGTGTGAACGCACGCACAACATCTTGCACACACGTAAAATCCCATCACCAACTTTCGGAAGAGAAGACCAGTTTGGCCGTTGGTATCCATAGCATGCACCTTCCCCGAAGTTGGAGTATGGCTGCCTTAATGGCGGGATAAAAAACGGTGATACAGACAAAAGTGTCAGAATCTTCAAGTCGATGAAGGTGGACACTGGAAGAAAGAAGAAGTGCGTGTGACACGCTTCGGCAGCGAGCAATTCATGCGAGATACAGACACAGAAACCATACTGACCTTACCGACCGAAACTGACCGTTTTCTTTGTTTAAAATGACCGTTTTTAATATGAAATACACTCAGAGACTTTGGTGACTTTTCTGACCCAAACTGACTGTTTTTCTTTGTTAAAAATGGCTCTTTTCTTTACGAAAAGTGATAGTTACACGAAAAAAAAAAGACTTCACGTTTTCACCAGCGTTTTTGCGTTTATACCTCCGTAGTAGTATCACTCCAAAAATTCCTAAACGGTTCTATCAGGCCAAACGGTAAAAAAAAGCAAACAAACAAACAAACAAAACGATTAATTATGATGCAACAGAATCAGTGATTTATTAGAAGAGCGCCCCAGAGAGCGTAGACTTCTGCTAAGGTCTAACGAATCTCGAATCCACTCTTTGCGTCAGTTTATGAATAAATATAAATTCTTCCGCTAGGGGAAGTAATTGTTGGTACAGACAGAAGAAGTTACTTCCCTTGTAGTTTTTTTTTTTCTCTCTCTCTCCTTAAAATACAACACCCCAAAACAGGAAATATGAACGTTTACATCACAATATTGTATAGCAGAAACATGTCACTTCGCAGATACGTCTCCTTTCAAAACACGTACTTAACAGCGCTCGTGTTCAGCGGAAAGTCTCTGACTATTTCATCAGCTTTGTGAACGTGGCCGGGATCAGCTGGTAGGGTCGTCTGTAGCTTGTGATCGATTCGTGTTGTTTACAGTCTAGACAGTCGTGTTGGGAAGGAGGAGGGGGTGGGGGGGGGGAGGAGGTGGGGGTGGGGTGGGAGGAGGGAGAGCTGGGAGGGAGAGTACCTGGAGGGGGTGGGGGGGGGGAGGGAGAGCTGGGAGGGAGGCTAGGGGGGGGGTGGGGAGAGGGGGGGGGGGGGGGGAGGAGCTACCTGGGTGGACTCATTGTGATGCAGGTTTATGACCTAAACGTTAATTCTGCTGGGTCAGATTCGGTTAAGGGAGGAAAAAATACCTTCGCCAACAGGGAAAAATTCGAAGAAAAGCAGTTGACAAACGAATGGATGTATTTTCTACAGACGTGAAGCGAAAAACAAACAAGCAAAAGGAACAACAACAAGAACAATAACAACAGCAACAACAACAACAAAACGGGTTCGAACAATTTCTCTCAGACAGAACGATGTCTAGGATGGCGTCCGAAGGAAAGATGAATGCGACGAACACACACACACACACCACACACACACACACACACATACACACACACACACGCACACACGCACACACACACACACACACACACACACACACACACACACACACAACACACAGAGCAGACAAACAAGAGAAACCGAAACAAACAAACAAAATACTGTGCGTTGATCATCGCTTCTAAAACTAATCTGGACTAAGGTTAAGCGCATTACACATTCATAAGTGTTTTTGCCCCCAGGTTTTTGTTGTTGTTGTTGTTGTTGTCTGCTCCAACGATTGTTCAAAATCCCTTCTTGAGTGTACAATGCGACGTTTGATAGAGGATCTCACCAGCTAATGTTCGTGGACCTGTGGGTAATTCCAGACCTTTCTCGTCCTCCTGATAAGCAGCGGCGCTGTCTACTTTCCAAAGCGTTGCGAACGTCGGTGTCAAAATACAGCGTTTCTTTTACCTACGCACCATTCCATAACGATCTTTGATGTCGGTTTTGCAGAACAGGGCTGCATGGTGCATGATATTAAGGAGACTGAAGCAAATCGAAGCGTTGGAGGAAACAAGCCAAAATACAAAGAAACACAAAACACAAAACGGAGTACAAAGCAATCCTTACTTGATATACAGCATAAAACAGACAGGTGTATTTCCGATAGATATATGTCTGACAGACCTGACGTATTCTGGACCAAAAATAGGCACAGAACAATATCTCATCAGTGCATACCTGGCAATCAGCTGTCCTCTACTGACAGCCATCTGTAGTCTGCTGTCATTTTGTGCATTTTCTTTCTCCGCACTTAGTAATGATAATCAACGATGTTCGGAAATCTGCAAGGGAGGTAATCATCTGTGTTAGTGCTGTCCGTTCAGCGGGAGTGACTCCCGCTATTTTCATGGGACAGACACCGAGGCCGTTGCTGGACACGCCCAAAGCGATTTTGTCCCAATCAGTCAGCTGAACAGCTCCATCGGAGCGAAAAAAGAAAATGCCGAAAACATGGGCGTGAAACGGTGCGCCCGTAATTGCAGACAGTCAATGTCCAGATCCCTATCCTGGCGTGTGCTTCCAGTGAAATCTTTGACATTCTAGATCAGTTTGCTTGACCCATAGGCTGTGAAAAGTTAATTCCATCCGCTTTGGAAAGACAGGCATTGTCTTCCCCTGATTGCTTTCTCCATGAACGGGTCTGTTCCACAGGAGTGACTGCCGAGGTTTTCAAGGCGATTTCGTATTGGTTTTTCATTCTGCCTTTGTACTCCGTTTCCGTCTTCGTCGACTAAACGATGGCTGTCATGGAAAGCCGGAAGCCAGCCTGTATTGGTCATCAACGCGGCTTCCAGCTTATATCAAGTTCGATCGTGGTGACGTCAGTATGCAAAGTGCTCTGTTGATTGAGTTTTTCCCTCAGGGAGAGGAGGAGGAGGTAATGTTGTTTATAGCCCAGCCGACCATAAAGGGCCATATCAGTCAGGGCTGTCACCGCGCTGATGTCAACTCACAATGGGCGAGGTATTGATTATCTCGTAGTGACTCGGCGAACGATGATATTATGTCATTATTTTTGTTTATATTTTCTCCATTTTCGTCATTTGTAGTCTGCGACATTTTTTTTTTGACCTCGTGAAGGGTGATAAGGCTCCATGACGATCAACCACTCAGCATGAAAACGGTATACAGTGTTCAGACTCCAGCCCTCTTGGAATTCCAGCCAAATTTGGATCTGCAAGAACAGCGTCCTTAGTGTTCTCCTGTGCGGCTCCAAGTGCTGGAAGACCGCCATGGCTATCGTGCAGAATCTGAAGGTGTTCCAGACCAAGAGCCTGCCACGCATCCTCAGTATCCTCCGGTCAAACACTATCCCCCCCGGTAGATCTCAGAAACAGGGCGAGGAGCGATGGCGATAATTTAACTAGGCGATCCAAGCCTATCGATGAAGTCGGTTGGGGCACTTCTTTTTTTTTTTTTTTCGTAAGCCTCCCCCCCCCCCCCCCCCACTCCACCATCTCCCAAGTCACTTCCAGTAACAGTTCTAAGCTGGACACCCTAGAGGAAAGGAAACCGAGGGTGGGGAAAAGGGGGGAGGGGTCCCGACGACACGTGGCGCGGAACAGTTGAGAGAGAGAGAGAGAGAGAGAGAGAGAGAGAGAGAGAGAGAGAGAGGAGAGATGAAAAGCAAAAGACTGATTCTCGAGATGACCCTCGGAGCAGCAGCAGCAGCAGCAGCAGAGAGACGGAGACCCCTAGCCATCGCCTTACGCGCCAAGCAGCAGCGAGGGAATTGAACTGAACTGAGCTGAGTGTTTGGATGTTTGTACGACCGTGGGTTTAATTAAGCATCTCACTTCCGGTTCCGTGAAGACTCTGTTCCGAGACGGTCCTCCTGACATGGTTTGTACATCTGTAGACGGGCATCAGCAGTTTTCAAGGGATTTGACTTTGACGTGATTAATCATAAACTTCACTGGATATCGGTTTCCGTTTGACTTTGACGTCATTGATCATACACTTCATTCGATATCGATTTCTCTTTGACTTTGACGTCATTGATCATAAAGTTCAACTGATATCGGTTTCTGTTTGACTTAGACGCGATGGATCATAAACTTCATTCGATATCGGTTTCTCAGTCTCAAGACCTGACATGGTTGATGGTGGTGGTGGTGGGGGAGGGGGGGGGGAGGGAGGTGTGGACGGGGTTGCCGTCGTTTAATGTGATCGTAACCCGCTGACCTGCTGACGGGCCCTCCTGTGACCACGGCGGTCGGCTGCATTGTAAACAACATCTCTTTCTTTTCACCCATCTCAGAGAAGCCCAGAAACTGATCCATTCCAGCGGGGGGTGGTAACGAACGTAGGAGGCGGTTGGATGATGTTCGATTTCTTGAGCTTCGGTCGTGAGTGCTAGAAATAAAACAGAAAAAGGATACTCAGATTATAGGAGTTCCTTTGGGGACATGGCGTGCCGCGCTGCCAGACGCTCTGACAACGAGACTTGGGCACTGTTGGGAGAGTCAGGACCCCCCCCCCCCTCCCCCACCCCCACTGCTTCAGAGTGTCTCTCTCTCTGTGGCTGCACACCAAAAATTAATGTGCCTAGGCCTTGCTTTAAGGAGTGGAGTATATATATAGACTGGCACAACTGGAGTATTTTGAGAATTTGTTTTCTGTGTCTGAAAGTTGCTTCTCCTCATTTTCATGCCTATGACCAAGGCACGAGCCAGGTGGTTCCAGCAGACATTAAAGATCAAAGACAGGGGATTAGTTTTGTTTCTCGGAGCTGGCGCAAAGGTAGGGTCACGGGTGAGTGCAGAAGACCTGAAGCGTGTGTCACCTAAGGGGAGGGTCATGTCTTTGAGGACTGTTTGTGATTGCATCGGTGGAAATCCGCCCCCCCCCCCTCCAAAAAAAGGGGGAATAATTGGTAGGCAATTGTTCTTTTATCAGTGATCGGTTTCACATTAATTCCTGGCTCAAATTTACGGAATGCCTCAAAACGCTTACGTGGATTACATACATAGTTTTTAGAGCAAAATGCAAATTGTGGCGTGTGGCCCGTCAGTCTCTCGGCCACTCCTCGAGCAGCTTGGTCTGCAGACGGACCGATGAGGGAAAAAGCCCGACCCAGGACTGGTCAGACCTATGGAGGTTCCCAGGCAGATGGCGGCGTCCATTCCAGCCGTTGGCATTGCTGTGTGCTCAGTGTGAGTGTTGTGATGATTGTATAAGCGGGTGAATCGGTTCACTGTGTCCATTTCCTGCCCGGTTTGTACACTGGGCCTCTGGACGATGCCGATGGTACGCCGTACAGGATGCTCCTTCCTGCCCACCTCGAATGCCGCCAGTTGTGATATGAATATTCCTCACACACACACGTACGCACACGCGCGCGCGCGCGCGCGCGCGCGCGCGCGAAACACACACACACACACACACACACACACACACACACACACAAGCAAACACACTCACACACACAAACACACACACGCATGCTTGCACGCACGCACGCACGTACACACACACACACACACACACACACACACACACACACACACACACACACACACACATACGCACACGCACACACACGCACGTTCACACGCACGCACAAACACACACACCTGCACGCACGCACGCACGCACCCCCTCCCCCCCACCCCCACCCCCCCCCCCCCACACACGCACACACACTCCATTCACGTATAGCTAGCTTAGCTTTATCAGGGCTGTTTTACTTCACAGAGAACAAAAAAATATTCCTTCCTGGAAGAAAAAGCTGCAAAGGAAACAGAACTGTCCACACACACACACACACACACACACACACACAGAGAACACACTCACACACACACACACACACACACACACACACACACACACACACACACAGACACACACTCACACACACACACACACACACACACACACACACACACACACACACACACACACACGCACGCACGCATGCACACACACACACACACACACACACACACACACACACACACACACACACACACACGCACGCACGCACGCACGCTCACACACACACACAACACACACACACACACACACACACACACACACAGAGAAGACAAAACAGCACTGCATGCCCTGTTCGCTGGATTATTGCCATGCTTAAGGCTGATGACAGCTAGAGAGTTCAGAGGATGTCAGCCATTCCGTTTACTTCTTCATCCTGGACTTAACAGAACGACTTAAAGAAAAAAAGAAATGATAAAAATGACAATAACGGTGCTACAGAGAAACAGATGAAAGCCGTATGGACGAATGGACACTACAGAGAGAGAGAGAGAGAGAGAGAGAGCAACTCTGCTGGACAAGCGAGCGTGCAGTCTCTCTCTGGTTAGTCGTCTGATTACAGCAAAAAGTATAAGGTATGAATTGAAACTAGAGAGGAAGTAAAACAACAACAACAACAACAGCAACAACAACAACAACAACAAAAGCAACAACGACAATGACAACAGCAGCAACAACAACAACAACTACTACTACAACAGCAACAAGAACAAAAGCAACAACAACAACAGCAGTAACAGCATTAACAACAACAGCAGCAGCAACAACAACAACAACAGCAGCAGCAGCAGCAGCAACAACAACAACAACAAGAACAACAACAACAACAACTACTACTACTTTGTCCAGGACGGGGGAAATCGTGATGGTATTGCTTAAGTGCACTAAGTTGATGTATTATTGGTCAGGTTTAACACACCAAGGTTATCTCTGCACTCATACATGCATATGCACACTCATGCGCGCACCAAACATTCACCTCTCTCTGGGAATGGGATGTCTCGCACTCGTTCCTCTCCTAACACGACTGAGCACAAGA
>CM065738.1:9112092-9114592 GCA_033310375.1 Conus canariensis
TAGAAGTGAACAGAAAGAGAGAGGAGAGGTAGGGGTGTGGAGGTTAGAAGTGAACAGAAAGAGAGCGGAGAGGCGGGGTGTGGAGGTTGGAAGTGAACAGAAAGAGAGAGGAGAGGCGGGGTGTGGAGGTTAGAAGTGAACAGAAAGAGAGAGGAGAGGCGGGGTGTGGAGGTTAGAAGTGAACAGAAAGAGAGAGGAGAGGCGGGGTGTGGAGGTTGGAAGTAAACAGAAAGAGAGCGGAGAGGCGGGGTGTGGAGGTTGGAAGTGAACAGAAAGAGAGCGGAGAGGTGGGGGTGTGGAGGTTAGAAGTGAACAGAAAGAGAGCGGAGAGGTGGGGGTGTGGAGGTTAGAAGTGAACAGAAAGAGAGAGGAGAGGTAGGGGTGTGGAGGTTAGAAGTGAACAGAAAGAGAGAGGAGAGGTAGGGGTGTGGAGGTTAGAAGTGAACAGAAAGAGAGAGGAGAGGTAGGGGTGTGGAGGTTAGAAGTGAACAGAAAGAGAGAGGAGAGGTGGGGGTGTGGAGGTTAGAAGTGAACAGAAAGAGAGAGGAGAGGTAGGGGTGTGGAGGTTAGAAGTGAACAGAAAGAGAGAGGAGAGGTGGGGGTGTGGAGGTTAGAAGTGAACAGAAAGAGAGGAGGGGTGGGGGTGTGGAGGTTAGAAGTGAACAGAAAGAGAGAGGAGAGGCGTGGTGTGGAGGTTGGAAGTGAACAGAAAGAGAGAGGAGAGGTAGGGGTGTGGAGGTTAGAAGTGAACAGAAAGAGAGAGGAGGGGAAATAGCGAAGAAAACAGCGTTTCCAGTGTAAAGGAAGCTCGTAAACAGTCCCGTCTCTATGACTACGAATAAGTCTGCGATTAACCTTGGTCTTTGTGTGTGCGTGCGTGCGTGCGTTCGTGCGTGTTGTGTGTGTGTGTGTGTGTGGTGTGTGTGTGTGTGTGTGTGTGTGTGTGTTCTTTCTTTCTTTTCTGTCTGGCATGGATTTTTTGATGGAGCAAAGAGCAGACAGTGCATGGAGGAGGGGGCGAAATATCATCGGTAAGGTTTTCTTCAGAAAGGTCGCGCGCGGGCGCATTTGTGTGTGTGTGTGTGTGTGTGTGTGTGTGTGGTGTGTGTGTGTGTGTGTGTCGTCGTCAATGGCAGTGGCTGTTTTATGTAGTTGGTGTATGCATAAATCTGCTGATGTGTCTAGTTGTGAAAGTCTTGGGCGAGACGATGGGTGGGGAAGGGTGATGTAGGGGGCATGGGGGGGGGGGGGGGGGGTTATACAACGCTGAATGGAACAATGCAGCGATCACCACGAAAATATATAGCCGTGATACAATTTTCGGTGGTGTTACCCACGAAAAGAACGCTGCAAATAGACACATTTGTTTAAAAATACACTGCTTAAAAAAAAAATAGATTGGTGCTTCAGCATTTTTCGGTGTAGATATTTTGAGGAGGGGCAGGGGTGGAGGTGGGGGTGGGGGATGGGGAGATCTGTATTTGGGCGTAGCACCGTGTTTGAAAACCATGTGTACACGGCTCGATTGCCTCGGGAGCTGAGGGTGGGGATTTAAAAAAAAAAAGAAGAAAAAAATCCGTTGACAAAGTTTGTTATCCAAGCGGACAGCAAACCGACAAAGACAGCTATGAAACAACAAACTTTGAAATGCTTTTGAAGAGAGAAAATCGGTGGGAATCAATAAGGGCCTTATTCATTACCACCCATCAACAGCAAAAGCTTTTTTTTTTTTTTTTTTTTTTTTGCGTACGCAGGCTGACACTCCTGCTGACACTCCCTGTGGAGACAGGCAAGGATTAATCCCATCTACCAAACAAAGGGAGTGGAGTTTTGTGTGTATGACCGTTTTTTTATCCTGCCATTAAGGCAGCCATACTCCATCTTCGGGTAAGGTACATGCTATGTGTAACGTGTCATCCATACCAACGGCTAAACTGGCCTTCTCTTCCAAAAGTTGGTGATGAGATTTTACGTGTGTGCAAGATATTATGCGTGCGTTCACACACGGAACCTCGGTTTATAGTCTCATTCGAAGGACTGTATGGGGAATAGAGTCAGAACCAATGTTAACTCCGAGGGAAAAATCCCCCTGTACCGAAACGGCCCGGCGGAGATTCGAGCCTGCAACCCCAAGATTACGAGTCCGGCGCTCTACCACGGAGCTATTCCGGCCCCCAGCAAAAGCTTTTAAGTCTCAACGTTTCGTCGGGACTCAGTCCTTTCCGATCGATGAATCTGAAGACAGAAGTTATTTCGACGGGATCAGGTAACAACACATGTTACGTAGTTCGCGCATCCTGAACGCAAAATATGGACCAGTAGCTACCAGTTTCCATGCATCTAGCACGGAAAATGTAACAGTTATTATGCTTTAGGTCCATACTGCCACACTGTTACGCTGTCTTTTTTTTTTCTTTCTTTTTTTCGTTTTTGAGAGACGGCTGCATTGCTACATTTCGCGTTGCAGCAGCGGGATCGATGTTTCTCACCGTCTGTGGGT
>CM065738.1:9124592-9129592 GCA_033310375.1 Conus canariensis
ATCCCTCCTCCCCCCCCTCCCCCCACACCTACCTTCCTTCCTTCCTCCATCCTCCGCATTCCTCTACTACCTTACATCTCCACCTCCATCCCTCCTCCCCCCTCCCCCCACACCTACCTTCCTTCCTTCCTTCCTTCCATCCTCCGCATTCCTCTACTACCTTACATCTCCACCTCCATCCCTCCTCCCCCTCCCTCCCCCCACACCTACCTTCCTTCCCCTTCCTTCCTTCCTCCGCATTCCTCTGCTACCTTACATCTCCACCTCCATCCCTCCTCCCCCTCCCTCCCCCCACACCTACCTTCCTTCCTTCCTTCCATCCTCCGCATTCCTCTACTACCTTACATCTCCACCTCCATCCCTCCTCCCCCTCCCTCCCCCCACACCTACCTTCCTTCCTTCCTCCGCATTCCTCTACTACCTTACATCTCCACCTCCATCCTCCCTCCCCCCTCCTCCTCCCCCCACCACCACCTTCCCCCTCCACACCTACCTTCCTTCCTTCCTCCGCATTCCTCTACTACCTTACATCTCCACCTCCATCCCTCCTCCCCCTCCCTCCCCCCACACCTACCTCTTCCTTCCTTCCTCTCCGCATTCCTCTACTACCTTACATCTCCACCTCCATCCCTCCTCCCCCTCCCCTCCCCCCACACCTACCTTCCTTCCTTCCTTCCTTCCTCCGCATTCCTCTGCTACCTTACATCTCCACCTCCATCCCTCTCCCCCCCCCTCCCCCCACACCTACCTTCCTTCCTTCCTTCTTCCATCCTCCGCATTCCTCTACTACCTTACATCTCCACCTCCATCCCTCCTCCCCCTCCCTCCCCCCACACCTACCTTCCTTCCTTCCTTCCTTCCATCCTCCGCATTCCTCTACTACCTTACATCTCCACCTCCATCCCTCCTCCCCCTCCCTCCCCCCACACCTACCTTCCTTCCTTCCTTCCTTCCATCCTCCGCATTCCTCTACTACCTTACATCTCCACCTCCATCCCTCCTCCCTCCCTCCCTCCCCACACCTACCTTCCTTCCTTCCTTCCTTCCATCCTCCGCATTCCTCTCTACCTTACATCTCCACCTCCATCCCTCCTCCCCCTCCCTCCCCCCACACCTACCTTCCTTCCTTCCTTCCTTCCATCCTCCGCATTCCTCTACTACCTTACATCTCCACCTCCATCCCTCCTCCCCCTCCCTCCCCCCACCTCCATCCTACCTTCCTTCCTTCCTTCCTCCCGCATTCCTCTGCTACCTTACATCTCCACCTCCATCCCTCCTCCCCCTCCCTCCCCCCACACCTTCCTTCCTTACTTCCTTCCTTCCATCCTCCGCATTCCTCTCTACCTTACATCTCCACCTCCATCCCTCCTCCCCCTCCCTCCCCCCGCCTTGTACCACTTGTCTCCATTTCCAGTGCTTGCTTTCCATTCCGGACTGTTTTCATTTGTTTTGTTTGTTTTTGTTTTGTTCATTTTTTGGCCCCTCTTCCTTTCCCTCCCCCCGTTACCACAGCCACTCCCCCCCCCCCCTCCTTTTTTCCACCACCCTCTTTCGATGCTGGGCCAGCCTAGTTGTGGAATGGTGTGGTGGTGGGGGGGGGGTGGGGGGTAGGAGGGGTGGTGTGCTGGGGGTGGGGCTTGGGTTTGGGGCATCACTTTTCAGAGGAAAAACACACCTTAGAGTCTATACTAATTAAGGGATGTTAAACGGTTTTATTTTTTTCCTTTTTACAATATCTTTCACCCTTTAAGGTCTGTATTGATTGTGAAATGTATTCGTGGAATTAAAAAAAAAAGAAAGAAAGTCGTATTGATTGTGGACCCCTACGTTCATTTCTCCCCTCCCATCACCACCCCCCCCCCACCTTTCTTTTCTCTTCCGCCATCTCCACCCTCTGGTGCTTGCGACCCTTTTCACGTTCTTTCCCACCCCCCTCCCCACCCATCCCCACCTCACCTTTTGGTTTCTAAAGCTTATCATTCTCCAGACGCTCTGAGTGCTTGCGAACAAACAACCTGTTTCATGAATAGATACTGTTCCTCACTCCCCCTCCCCCACCTCCAGCCATATTGTTCTGAATTATTCCCAACCACTTCACCCTTCTTCGCTTCCCATCAACGCGCTTCTTCTTTCTTCCTTTCTTTCTTTCTTTCTTCTTTCTTTCTTTCTTTCTTTCTTTTTCTTTCTTTCTTCTTTCTTTCTTTCTTTCTTTCTTTTCTTTTTTTTTTATTTTGATGATGAATTGAAATCGAAATCAATGAAGTAACATAAGTAGATATAATAAACAACCACACAACACACACAATACACACACACACACACACACACACACACGCATTCACACACACCACACACACACACACACACACACACACACACACACACACACACTTACACACACATTACAACACACATATCACAGCCTTACAAACACACACACACACACCACACACACACACACACACACACGCCGCAATGCCGCACGCGCCCTCGCACGCACGCACGCACATGCAGCACGACGCCATCACACACAGATATTAATTCGACGAAGGGCAGGAGAGAAAGACATATAGTGACGAAATTGACAGCAACATATAAAACCAGAACAACCAAAATAAACACACGGAGGCCAAGAACAGAGGGACAGAGACGGACGGATCGTATGCAGAGGAGGGCAACGAACACAACAGCAATTTGAGTGACGAAAGACAGCAGCAGGAGACGACAGACGAAGCAATTAGATTGAGAGACAGAGGGGTTGAAAAAAGAACAGAGAGCAAAAAACAATAAAGTGTCAAGAATTGTGAGACACAAGACAAGCACAGAAGAAGAACAGAGGTGAACTCACCGGCAGGAAGGGAAGACAAAGAGAAGAACGATGGTGACAGGGAAGACAAAGAGAAGAGACGCATGGGACAGGAAGAAGGACGGGAGGTGAAGTACATGGGAGGGGGAAGTGGGAAGGGAGAGAGAGAGAGAACGATGGTGACAGGAAGAAAAAGAGAGATGAATGGTGACGGGAAGAAAGGACAGAGAGGAGAACGATGGTGACAGGAGAAAGGAGAGAGAACGATGGTGGAAGGAGGAGGAAGAGAGAGAGAACGAGGTGACAGAAGGAAAAGGAGACAAGACAAGACAGAAGAAGAGAAACGAGGGAACGATGGTGACAGGAAGGAAGAAAAAGAGGAAGGAGAAGAGGAGAGAACGATGGTGACAGAAGAAAGGAGAGAGAACGATGGTGACAGGGAAGAAAGGAGAAAGAGGAACGATGGTGACAGGGAAGAAAGGAGAACGATGGGAAGGAAGAAAGAGAAGAAGAACGATGGTGACAGGGAAGAAAGGAGGAGAGAACGATGGTGACAGGGAAAAGAGAGAGAGAGAGAGAACGATGGTGACAGGGAAGAAAAGGAGAGAGAACGATGGTGACAGGGAAGAAAGAGGAGACGAGGAAGAACGATGGTGACAGGGAAGAAAGGAGAGAGAACGATGGTGACAGGAAGAGGAGAGAGAACGATGGTGACAGGGAAGAAAGGAGAGAGAGAACGATGGTGACAGGGAAGAAAGGAGAGAGAACGATGGTGACAGGGAAGAAAGGAGAGAGAACGATGGTGACAGGGAAGAAGGAGAGAGAGACGAGTGAAGGAAGAAAGGAGGAGAACGATGGTGACAGGGAAGAAAGGAGAGAGAGAGACGATGGTGACAGGGAAGAAAGGAGAGGAGAACGATGGTGAAGGGAAAGAAGAGGAGGAGAGAACGATGGTGACAGGGAAAAGGAAAGGAGAGAGAACGATGGTGACAGGGAAGAAAGGAGAGAGAGATGGTAAAGGAGAAAGCGAGAGAACGATGGTGATAGGGAGAAAGGAGAGAGAGAGAGAAACGACATGGTGACAGGGAAGAAAGGAAAGAGGAAGAAGAGAGAACGATGGTGACAGGGAAGAAAGGAGAGAGAACGATGGTGACAGGGAAGAAAGGAGAGAGAACGATGGTGATAGGGAAGAAAGGAGAGAACGATGGTGACAGGGAAGAAAGGAGAGAGGAGAGAGAACGATGGTGACAGGGAAGAAAGGAGAGAGAACGATGGTGACAGGGAAGAAAGGAGAGAGAGAGAGAACGATGGTGACAGGGAAGAAAAGAGAGAGAACGATGGTGACAGGGAAGAAAGGAGAGAGAGAGAGAACGATGGTGACAGGGAAGAAAGGAGAGAGAGAGAGAACGATGGTGACAGGGAAGAAAAGAGAGAGAACGATGGTGACAGGGAAGAAAGGAGAGAGAGAGAGAACGATGGTGACAGGGAAGAAAGGAGAGAGTACGGGCGAAGCAGCCAGCTCTTTGCTGGAGGGAGGAGGAGGTTGGAAGCTGATGGACGTACGCGCTTTGCAAATATGGTGGGAGGATATTATTATTATCATGATGCCATTTGCAGTAGTGTCACCTGCCCCCCCCCCACCCCCTCCGCTCTGCTTCCCGCCTCCCCCCCCCCCCCCCCACGTATTACACCTCTCTCTGTATCTGTCTCAATCTCTGTCTGTCTGTCTGTCCGTCTGTGTGCATGTCTGTCTGTCTGTCTGTCAGCCTCTGTCTGTCTGCCTGTATGTCTTTCTGTCCTACCCTCTC
Source organism: Conus canariensis (assembly GCA_033310375.1). Lineage (NCBI taxonomy): Eukaryota > Metazoa > Mollusca > Gastropoda > Neogastropoda > Conidae > Conus > Conus canariensis. The sequence goes on from CM065738.1 coordinate 9,129,207, forward strand.
TTCCTCCCTTTCTCCCTCTCTGTCTCTCAGCTCATCCTCATTCTTCCTCCTCTGTCTCACACGGAGAGAGAGAGAGAGAGAGAGAGAGAGAGAGAGAGAGAGAGAGAGAGAGTGATCACGAATATACGTACGCAGACATGCACACAGAAACTAACGAGTACAGAAGAGCGCTTGCGCGTTCGCGCGCAGACACACACACACACACACACACACACACACACACACACACACACACACACACACACACACACAGAGACTAATACACACATAGCCATACACACGCACGCACGCACGCACGCACGCACGCACGCACACACACACACGCACACCACACACACACACACACACACACACACATACACGCGCGCGCGCGCGCGCGCGCACAC
>CM065738.1:9142092-9147092 GCA_033310375.1 Conus canariensis
CAGACAAAACTGCTGGACCGATCTTTCTGAAAATTTGTAGATATGTTCATTATGGGTCACGGATGATGCCCGATGTTTTATTTTACCAGAATAGCCGTTACTAATGGCTGTAAATGATAATTTTGTGATGTACAGTTTAAGCAATAACGGTTTATAAACTTAAGTGTAACCGAAGTTTGTAAGTTGCTCGGTAGTGTAGTGGTTAGTGTCCCCGCCTGTCACGCGGGAGACCCGGGGAGAGCAGTTTTTTTTTCCTTTTCTCTTACATACAAAATTTCAGCCACCAAAAGGGGAGAAAGTGCTATATAGACTGATTATATATATATAATATATATATATATATATATTTTTTTTTTTTCTTTTTGTTGTACTACTACTTACTGGGAGTACGTTTATATGCTCTGCATCTTGTTTTGTGTTTTATTTTTTTCGATTTTTGTTTCTGTGTCATCTTCTGTGCCATTGTAGTGGCATGACCCCCACGCTGTTCAGTCCGGCTCCCATTCCATAGCCACACCCAGGCGTGGCTTGTCCCGCCGCAGCTCCCGGCACCGCTAGCCTGCAGGGGTCGAGCCGAACCGTCAGTGTCAAGTCGTCCTGTGAGGCAGCCCACCGCAGGAGACGCTGCAATGCTGCCGAGGCACTTCGGTGGCGTTCAGTGGCGTTGGCCTGCTCTGATCCAACATTCGCAGGACACCACCAGTCCTACACTAAAAGCTCCCTCGCTCAGAACAATCATTGCTTCGTCGCGGAGCCAGCGTGAATGAGCATCTTGTTTCTACGGTGGGCGCCTCAAAACGTCCGTCCAGCGACAGTTCTCAAGACGTTTCACATATCGGCGACCCCCGACAAGAACTCAGCAAGTGTATAGCCCCCAGCTCCCCTTTCCCCCCTCCACCCCTCCCCCCCCCCCCCCCCCCCCTCGAGGAATTCGAAGCTGAGGTCACAATGAGCCGCAGAGCATGAAGGGCAACAGACTTGGAGACCATTTGTTTCGAACTGTTCGATGAGAATGAGGAATGAGGATGACGAAGTGGAGTTCCATTCTGGTGCCGAGACTGCGTGGCAGGGCTGTGCTTCACGCTTGCTTTCATAATGCATCTCGGCGTCAACCAGGCCCGAGAAATACAGACTCCCTGCAGTGTTGGTTGGGATATTTGAGCGACACTCGGCGACACAGCCATTGAGTTGATGAAGCTCCATCGTGTTGTTCAGATCTTCTTGGGTGATCCCATCTCAAACTCAACAACGGGTAGGAGCCGGTCGAGCACACAAAAATCCTACATTTGATTGGCTGTAATAGGATTCGAACCGACCTTCCCCTAGCCGGGAGTTCACGATGCCAACCACTGTGCTACGGAGGCTGGGGCGCTTCACATAAATCTTTTGATTCATATAGTTCACACAGACACTGACACAGTTTTATTGCCAATAGCAAGCAAGCCCTGTTGGCAACGGGGTTACAATTTCTGCATTAACAGCATGCGTCAAATATCTGCCATTCAAGACAATAAAGACATAGAAATCGAACAGTTTAACTAGAAATTCAAATCTATAATCGGCAACGCAAACGTTCGCGGATACAAACACACTCACACACATACACCGCACGTGCGCACGCACGCGCGCGCGCGCGCACACACACACACACACACACACACACACACACACACACACACACACACACACACACACACACAAACTCAATCACTCACTCTGCACACTTCAGTAATCCATTGTCTTCGACCATCACGCCATGAAAAATACATGATAAGCGCTGGTGTCTGGTGGTAGGTAAATGAACTAATCTTAACCAGTATTTAACTGATTTGATATATGTTCGTATAAACAGAGGATATCGACCACTTTCACCATAAACTATCTTATTTGATGCATGTAAGGGCACACGCATAACACGTTTTATTGCATAAGTGTGAACTTTTTCCATGTGGGCGTTGTCCAACAGACCCCACACCTCAGATGCGTATGTCAGGATTGGTTATATCTGGGTGTCGAATAATTTCCAAAACAAAACCCCATCAACTGAATTCAGTCTTCTCATTGTTCTTAAAATCTCAATGACCCCTCTCTTTCCTTTCCTACACGTCTCCAGCCAGCATGTATTTAAGCTTAATTTCGTAGTGAAAAATATACCTAGATATTTATAACTATTTGTCACTTTGACTTCTGATCTGCCGTAGAACCGTCTTTCATGTTGTGCTAAATGCCCTGCATTTCCAAAAAAACATGATATTAGTTTTACTTAAATTTACAGTCAGTTGCAATCTATCAGATACCTTTTTCAAAGCGTCCAGCTGTTTCTGCAAACCAACAGGTGTATCAGAAAGGAGAACAACATCATCAGCAAACAACAATAAAAATAGCTCAGTAGCCTCTGGTAACATTTGTAATCCATGCTTTCCATTCTCTGAAATATCTACTGCAAGCTCGTTAATGAAAAAAGCAAATAACTGGGGACTGAGCAGACATCCTTGTTTTACACCACGTGGACAATTGAAATAATCTGAATAAATGCCTTTATCACGAACACATGCAAGAACAGAATCATACATTCCTCGCACAGCTGCATACAACTTCCCATTCACACCACTTTTCCTTAAAACATTCCACAAAGCATTTCTATTCACAGAATCAAAAGCTTTCTGGAAATCAACAAAGGCAACATACAGTTTTGTCTTTTTTAACAGGTATTTCTGAACTAAGGCATACAATGGAAATATGTGGTCTATTGTGCTATATCCAGAACGAAACCCAGCTTGTTCTTCTGTAATTTTCTCTTCTCTTTCTGCCCAAGCAGTTAATCTTTTGTTAAGAATATGTGTATAAATTTTGCTTAAAATACTTGTCAGTGCAACGCCTCGGTAATTATCGGGATTGCTATTGTCTCCTTGTTTGTGAAGAGGGATTATTATCGATTTTGACCATGCCTGAGGAAAGATTCCTTTATCGAACAGCGAGTTAAACAGATTTACTATGAAATCAATAACAGTAGAGTTGGCACGTTTGAACATTTCACAACCAACCTTATCCGGACCAGCGCTTTTGCCACATTTCATACGATTTATGCTGTTTATGACCTCATCTCTTGTTATCACACTGTTGAATAATGGTTCTGTAAATAGATCTTCACTGTCTACCTCTATATTTGAGTGTTCAGAATCATAGTTAAAGCCATTGAATACTTTAAAAAAAATGATCATGCCACTGCTGTGAGGTAATTTCGTTATAGATCACTGGTTTTCTACTTATTGATCTAATTGTTGACCAGAATAGTTTGGAGTCATGAACTGATTTCTTAGCTTGTCTAATCGTTTCTCATCGAATCCTCTTTTCTTCTCTCTTTTCATTGTTGTGTATTCCTTTCTTTCCTTAACATACAGCGTTTTACGTTCTTTCTTCAATTTGTTTAATCTAGCTCTTTGAAATTGCTTCAAGCATCTTTTGACAATTCTTTTCTTTCTTCCACACTCGCTGTCAAACCAGTCATTCCCTTCTTTCTTCCTTTTCCCCACAGATCTCACCATACAACTAGCAGCACTACATAGAGCATTCACAAACAGTTCTAAGCATGTGTTAACATCAACGTTAAGGAATTGCATGGCTCTGTCAATACATTTTTAAACTCCTCTGAGCTTAGTTCCTCCACAAAAGTTTCTGCACATTCTTCAGACCGTATAATGCGCTTCTCTTCGCAAGACACTGGACATTCTCCTTTTTTTTATCAGTGCTACCAATTTTCCATTTCATTTCCAAAGGCAAACGCCAAGAGAGCAAACAGTCCGCTACATTCATACTGCAATGTTCGAGTAAGTCTTGTGGTACAATAAAATAATCAATAACACTGCTACCACGGGGCGACACAACGGTGAATTCTCCTTTTGAAGTGTCCCCATATGTTCCATTCATAATTATAAGTTCAAACATGAAACATAAATCCAATAGAGATTTGCCAAACTTATTTATGAACAAGTCTTTAGAACATCGCACCAAAACATTTTTTACATGTGCGTTCACAGTTACTGGACTAATGTTAGTGTCACACTTATCATCATCGTCATCGTCATCATCATCATCAACATCAACATCATTATCACTGTCAGCAACAGCACTAGCTGCTACCTCATTGTCATCATCATCATCATCACCATCATCATAAACATCAATAACATCATTATCATCATTCTCAACACTAGTAAAGAAAGACATATTCTCAGGTTTGGGTTGTTGGCGGCCTGTGCGGGCATTTAAGTCGCCAAATATGAGGATATTGAAATCATTATTTTCGGTTATTTCCAGCAAAGTTTCTTCCAATAACAAAATTCCATCTTTGATGCCAGAGTGATTGTATGTCGACCCTCCCTCAGGCACAACATAACATGCAACTATCAATACATCTTTGTTTACATTAAAGACTTTTTTGTTTACTTTTAAAACTACCATGTTGTCACAATTAACATGATCTGGGTCACATGTTTTTCATAGGTTTTCCTGATCATTAAAAGAACGCCACCAGAATTACGACCTTGCTTCGACAATTTCTTAGCAGGTGCATGGAACTTCGCAAAGTCGTGAAAAATACCAGAGAAATCAAATTTCTTGTCGATAACCGTTTCAGTTAGACATACGAAATCAAAGCCATTTACATAATTTTTAAAGGATACATCACATAGTTTTACTATAAAGATTTTCAACATTGTAAATTAAGCAAATGTTATTTCATTTACCTGATGGTCTTGCCTGTCCTATTTCGAATTGTGTTTTTGAACGCAGAGACCTGTCACTTCCAGTTTTTGCCAGAAAAGTGTTCATCCAGTCTGTGTGCACGTACCACTTCCTCGCACTGCACTTTGCGTGGTCACTCTCCCATGCACACGTCGTGACCTGCTGCTGTCCGCAGTGCCAGGTGCTCCCTTGCCTGCTGCACCACGCACACACTGAGAAATATCCCCTGCCACGTGATAATGTGAACCGGCCATGGA
>CM065738.1:9164592-9167092 GCA_033310375.1 Conus canariensis
ACAGAGAGAGAGAGAGAGAGAGAGAGAGAGAGGGAGAGAGAGGGGGGGAGAGAGAGGAGGGGGGGGGGGGGGAGGACAGAAAACAGGACAGTGTGTGTTCTAGTTTTTAAAGGTGCCAGGCTAGTTCACTGTAGCCAGTAGGTTAAAAAAAATTTCTTAGTATGGGCGGTGCGTTAGAAATAACATCTCTGTGTAGCCAACGGGTTAAAAAAAAAACCCATCACAGTGTAGCGAGTGGGTTAAAAAGAAAAAAAAATGCATTACATTGTTCAAGTTCAGTAACACATTTCTTTGTTTGAAATTTGGGCTCTGTTACCAGGGGAAAGTGACGTGCCGTAATGTAGAGTCTCCTATTTATTTCTGTCAGCGCATGGTTTTTGGTTTAGCTATGAAAAAGGGAAAAATTTGACAGGGACAACTCCCTTGGTGAAGCGTGTTGATGTATGTGCGTGGAGTGCTTGGTGCACCTGCGACCTCTCCCCATGAGAACGCTCGGTGCCCTTTCAGTGAGAATGGCTCTCCCTGGCCTCTGGAAGTTCTGTGCTCGTATCGTCCTCTTTCCTGTCACTCTGTTTGACTCTGGCGTTCTTTTACTGTAGTGCTTTTCTGCCTCTGTGTACCATGGCCCCGTCTTTGTACTGGAAAGTCTGCTACACTTACATTGGGTCAGTATACCATGGCCCCGTCTTTGTACTGGAAAGTCTGCTACACTTACATTGGGTCAGTATACCATGGTCCCGTCCTTGTACTGGAAAGTGTGCTACACTTACATTGGGTCAGTGTACCATGGTTCCGTCTTTGTACTGGAAAGTGTGCTACACTTACTTTGGGTCACAGTTTATGATTATATCAGTTTTGTTGTTGTTGTTGTTGTAGTCTGGTGACCGGGAGGGGGATTACACACACTGTCCAGGGTGGACAGTAGCTGTCCATTCTGCAGTGTTCCATAGTATTTTGTATGTCTGAAAAATATTTACATGTGTGTTTTTTTTTCTGTATATTTTTTCAGTACTTGGCAGAAGAGAATTGGGGGAGACTGGGGAAGGGGAATAGGTGGTGCTCTCAACGTGGCCTGGTTTTGTCCGACTTGGGGATGTCAGTGGCTTGGTTTTGATGTCATGCTTTTTTCTTCTGTCTCACCCTCCACGCCTGTCATTCCGGATCCTCGTCCACAGCCACAGCACTGGCAATCCCCAGTGAGTGTGAAGTCGTCATGAGGCAACCCTCTAGAGGAGATACTGCACTGCTGCCGCCTCACTTCAGTGATGTTCAGTGCCGCCTGTTCCGACCCAACATGCACGGGACAGCACCTACTAAACCTCTTACTGATGACAATGATTGCTTAGTCGCAGAGCCAGCGTGAGTGAGCTCTCCCTGGGAGGGTGCCACACCGTCTAACGACAGTCCCCATGAATTTGCCGATACTGGTGACTCAGATAAAACATCGCCAAGTATATAGACGTGGAGAGGAAGTCGAAACTAAAGTCACATTGAAGGGCATGAGGGGCCACAGACTTTGATATTGTTTTTTGCTGATTGATGAGGATGAGGATGATGAAGATGTTGCTACGGATTTCCATTCTGTTCTGAGACTGCATGATAGGGCTACACGCTGCCCTTATTTCCATGATACATCCTGGCAATTACCAGGCCCGAGAGATACAGACATATGTAGCGTTGGTCAGGAAATTTGAGCAGAACTCTCAGAGATGCATCCATTAGATGGACGAAACTCGACTTTGTGGTCCCAGTCTTCCCAACTGAACCATGGCAAACTCAGCACTGGGTAGGTGCAAAGTTGGAGCAGAATGCTTCCATAGAATGATGGCTCCGATGGATATCAAGCGCATGATCTCGCAGCCAGGAGTCCGTGACCCAAACCACCTCGCCACGGCGGCTGGTATGTCATGGATTTCTTTGTCTGTGTTTCAGGCTGTAACTGGTTTTGCCGACGTGGCTCTTTCTTTTTTTTAAGGATTTTTTTTTCACACACCAGTTTGGCATCCTTGAAAAGGATCTGTCTTGTTGGCTGGACTATGATAGTAACAAAAAACAAAAACAAAACAACAATGAAAGCATTTAGCTATAATCCGGGACCACTGTTTTTTTCGTCTCATCTGAAAGACTAGCAGTCCTACCAACCACTGAAGGGTCTGGTGGGAACTGACTGACTGACTGCCCGTTTTGCTTTGGTGCATACACAGGCCTGCAGCAATGGTGCTCTCCCCACGCTGCTTCGTTCTGTGCTTCATCCTGGACGGTTCTCCAGAAAAGGCAGAGGATCTTCAGTCCTCTTTCTACGGTTCCGGTCGCCTGGCGGTCTTGAATCTGCTTCTCTGGCGCTTTCCTTCCGATGTTCGTTGAAGGTTGGCTGGGAGGATGCTGTCATACTCTTTGACCTACGACAGGCTCGTTCTGTGTGTCCAACGCCTCATCGTGATGATGTTGGCCGCGTTGCGTTCTCTTGCTTCGCGCTGGGTGGCTGGGCTATGGGATGGAG
>CM065738.1:9172092-9177092 GCA_033310375.1 Conus canariensis
CACACGCACACATGCACACACACACACACACACACACACACACACACACACACACACACACAGAGAAAGAGAGAGAGAGAGAGAGACAGACAGACAGACAGACAGACAGACAGAGGGAGAGATGACCACGTGATTGTGCTCATCCAATCGCAGGCCGCTACACCGAGTCTTCATCAGATCTGTCACTTTTGTATCTTTGTCAGCGATCTCCATCTCCTCCCTCCTTCCAGCATCGATTTCCACACACCAGCACTTCACCCAGTGTCAGTGCTACTACAGCTCTGCCAGACACGCAGAAGAAAGGCGGGGGGGCGGGGGATGGGGGTGGAGGGAGGGAAGATTGAGGAATATGACCCGGTTGTGTGGGTCTTCAAGGCGTGTGAAGCGAGGGTGAGACATGGGATGGACGAGGAGGAGGGGGAGGAGGAAGAGGATGGTGTTGAGATCCAGGCTGATGTTGAACGAAATTGACACCACGTTAACTCTTTGAAAAAAAAAAAAGAAAAGAGTAAGATAAGCATCCAGATGAAGAGGTAAACTGGCTGTCGCGCTTTTTTTTTTTTTTTTTTTTTTTTTTTTTCGCGTATACACGCTGGGTTACTTCACTTTCCCCCCCTCTCTCTCTCTGTCTTTTGTGTGCACTCGCAGTACATGCTCAATTACCAACACACACACACACACACACACACACACACACACACACACACACACACACACACACACACACACACACACACACACACACACACACACACAGAAGAAACGTGCAACACTGGCCCTGAAGCCGGACTGTGGAAGTGACGTTAAAAGAAAAGAACATGTGTCATTGTCACTGGCCAGTCTCCCAGCAGGGCCGTCATGACACTTCCAAGATGAAGGCTGCTCCACCATCAGCTTCCCTTCCACCCACTCTCTCTGAATCTTTAGACCATGTGCCTGTTTGTTTGGGGTTTTTTTTCCGGCGATTTTTCCGGTCCGCTCAGCCATGTTGTCTTTCCAGCTCCTTTTTTATTGTGGCCACACGCCACAATTGGGATTTGGCACTAAAACACTACGTAATCCATGTAAACGTTTTGAGGCCTACCATAAATTTGAGCCAGCATTGAATGTTAAACTGATAATTGATCGAAATAACAACTCCCCACCAATTATTTTCATTTTGGGAGTGGAGGGGGGGGGGGGGGGGGTCGGGGGGGGGGATTTTCACCGATGAAATCACGAACGATCATCAAATACATGAGCTTCCTCTTAGCTGAGTTGCATTTCAAGTCTTTGCACTCACCCGTGACCCTATCTTCGAGCCCGCTGCAAGCGCCCACCCAAATAGCCCTGGTTCTTTGATTTTAATCTGTCTGCTTGGAACCAGCTGACTTGTACCTTGATGGCCATATGAATGAAAACGAGGAGAATCAACTTTCAGACACAACAATTCTCAAAACAAACTGATTGCGCCAGTCTGTAAATACTCGACTCCTTAGGCAAGGCATTGCGCATCAGTTTTGGGTGTGCAACCCGTCTTCCGGGTCTTCTGTTTCTCAGCACTGTCCCTTGGAGTACACGTCCTTGGACGGTCAGATGACCCCTTATGTTATGGCCTACCCGTTCAGGGTTCTTTTGCAGCGTTGTGGCCAGCGGGTCTTCAGCAGGTCAGCGTGTGCTGCCTGATGGCTTGGTGGGAGGTCCTCCACTTTTGCTGTCTCCCTCTCGGTCTGTCTGTCTGTCTCTGTCTGTCTGTCTGTCTGTCTGTCTGTCTGTCTGTCTGTCTCTGTCTCTCTCTCTCTCTGTTCGTCTGTCTGGCTTCAAGATTAAGATTATAACGCTGACTGACAGACAGTCATTGCCAGGGTCTGGTCTCTGATTCCTAGTAGCATATAAACTGGCAGCCCTCAGATTAGCACTTCAGTTCGAATACACTGCAGTTTTGTTTTGTGTGTGTGGTTACAATCGATACATACAGTGGGATCATTTCAGATCCTGTTTTGTCCTCCTTTGATTGTGGGCATGAACGTCAGTCGCTCAGTACACTGGAGAATCCGTGGCTACACATGAATCTCTCAGCGCTCACGTTCCGCCGATGTGTGCCTACTCTGATACAGAGACAAAATCCGCCCAATGTTCACAACGTTCCTCGTCAAACACTTCAAGATGTGCGGTGAAAAGTGAAAAGTTCTCCCATCAAAGATACGTTACCCGAAGCGGCTAAGAGGTAGGCGGCGAAATACCGAAAACGGCGGCCATAGTCCAGGCGGCGAAAGTGTAGGGCGCCTTTTGAATACACCGTCCTGTGCTCTGTAAAGGAGATGCTGTATATATGTATATGCCTTCTGAAGCATCTGACCATAGCGGCTCGTATCTTCCTTTTGCTTGTCTACCCGTCACAGTCCATGACTCGCATGACTACAGGAAGGTGGATAACACTGTTGTGTGTGAAAGCTTCGTTCGGCTTGGGCTTGAGAGCTGTGGGAGAGCCAAGAACGAACAGACCGTGTTAAACTGTGGCTACAGGTGATAGACACGATGGACCACCTCGCGCGCGAAGTACAATCCCCTATCCCCCCCCAACCCCCCCCCCCCCCCCCCCACCACGCCGTTCTTCCTTCAACATCCCATTATCATCTTTCTCTTCTCGCTGCCCCCCCCCCCCCCCCCCCCCCCCCCTCTCTCTCTCTCTCTCTACAGGTTCGAATTCAGCATCACGGCAACGGTCAAGTAGTAACAACAGTTGGAAAAGATGAAAATCGCATTGGCTCTGTGAAAGAAAAATCTTTTGAATGTGAAAAAAAGATGATTTAATCCTGGAATTTTGGGTCAGTAAATTAGTTCGATGCTATAATTATGTCAGCAAGGCTAGGAGAATGATGCATGGCTTTTGCACTTCTTGTGCTTCTACGCCATTGGTAGAGCACAGAAAGATGAAGGGCCAGTTGGATCGTGCTGTAATAATAAAAAAGAACGAAGCGGACATTGGATCTGCTTCCGAGTCATGCACAGTATGGGTCACGGGCTGGACTCTGCGATGAACATGTTTTGGTAATGGTCTGATCTTCTGTTCAAAGCCAGGTGCAACTTTGACTGTAAACAGAGAACACGGTTATAGCGATTGGGGGCCTAATCTCTTACCATGGAATTGGACCTCCCCGCTCTTCACAGCTCCCACCCCCTCCTTCCACCTCCACCCCACCCCTACACTTTATCCTTCTCCCCACCTCCCAGCGTGCGTTGTGTATTGCGTAATGTCTGATTCCCGAGCACCAGGTCATGTGTGGTGGATGTACTGCTGGTCTGTGGAAAGTGGGAAATCTCTACGGACACGTTTTGATGGGTTTTGTCACTGTGACACTCAAGTCTGTATGTTCCTGTCATGTCTGGTGACGTTGAAAGTGTCTGTCGTAACACTGAGGATGTTCGTTCAACCTGGACTCTCACACTAGCTTGAGGATGTGCATTGTACCACACGTGAAACTGGTTCTGTTCAACTTGGGTTTGTCTGTCAGGTGTTTGAGATAAACTTGACGTTCGTCAGTCTGACATGAACGTGGTTCTGTTCATCTTGTTTCTGACATGAACCTGATAAGATTCATCAGTCTGACATAAACTTTGCTCTGTTCTTGTTCCTGATATAAATTTGGTGATGTTCATCGTATGGCGGACATAAATTTGGTGATGTTCATCAGCCTGACAGGGAATGGTTCTGTTCATTTTGTGTCTGACATAAACTTGATTTTGTTCATCTTTGGTTTGACGTAAACTACACGATGTTAATCAGCCTTACATAAACTTGACTCTGTCTCAACATGTATTTGAGTAAGCTCGATGATGTTCATCAACGTGACATACACCTGCCTCTGTTCATTACTTGTTCGACATAAACAATGTTTATCATGTGTCTGACATGAACACATGGACTTCAGTTTTTTTGACGTAACAGAAATCTCTTCATCATGCTTCTGACTTCATGTTCATCACGCGTTTGATGATGTTAATCGTGTGTCTGACCTGAAGCAGCTGACGGTCACCACACAGTGCGTTCAGACGCCTGTTGAATGCTGACCTGAAGCAGCTGACGGTCACCACACAGTGCGTTCAGACGCCTGTTGAATGCTGACCTGAAGCAGCTGACGGTCATCACACAGTGCGTTCAGACGCCTGTTGAATGCTGACCTGAAGCAGCTGACGGTCATCACACAGTGCGTTCAAACGCCTGTTGAATGCTGTATCCCCCGCCAGGCTCCGGGCTGCTTTGGCAGTGGCCATGAACACCATGACCGCTCCACCATGTGGTGATGTGTATCACACCTGAAACAAGGAGGTGCCCTTTACTCCTGGAAATCCCAAGTATTGACATAAGCCCAAACTATAGGGTCAGCGGGCACATCCTCAGGGAGTCACCAGACGCTCCTCTGAACGAAGCCTCCTGCTGGACCCCAAAGGTCAAAGAGATCGAGAAGTAAGGGAGGCGATGCGGATGCGTGGCTTAGAACATGGGGAAGGGGAGAAGGGGAGAGAGAGAGAGAGAGAGAGAGAGAGAGAGAGAGAGAGAGAGAGAGAGAGAGAGGGGGGGGACTTCAAAGAAAAACGGTTTCCCTCGGGATAAAGTACCCGAGATCGCGTTAGACTGGCAACCGTGGGGATTCTGGTGTGCCCCCTGGCGGATAGTTTGTGCCACAGCAACGTACGAAGACGATTTTTAAGCAATTTAACATAACAGGGTATAAGCACCATCAGAAATAATTCTGTACAGGTGGTTCTGCTTCAAGTCTTAAGTGGGAAACATCGCGGAGAAACGGGGAAAAAAGAGCAGATGTCTTTTTAATGTGTAGGGTTCACTCCACACCCTCATGCGCACTCAGAGCCATTCATACCTCCATACGCCCACCGGCCAACGTGTTATTGTGAGCCCCTCACACGTTACAGCTGTTGCTCTTCCTCGTTTTCTCTCTTTCCTTCATTTCAGTCACCCTCCAGCCAGCGATGTATGTGTCCATTCATGGCAGCTCCTT
>CM065738.1:9182092-9187793 GCA_033310375.1 Conus canariensis
AGAAATGGAAAGAACAGATTCAACACAGCATCGCCAATAGGTTTGTAGAATCTCAGGAGCAACACCAATATTTCCATCCATCCATCCATCCATCCATCTTTTCATCCATCCATCCATCTATCCATCCATCCATCCATCCATCCATCCCACACACATCGGCGACATAGGCGGGAGGAGGCAGAGAGGAGGCGGGGGAGGGGGGGGGGAGTGGGAAGTGGAGGGAGAAGGGTGGTGGTGGTGGCTCTTCCTTTGTCATCGGGAAATCTTTTTTACACAGGGTGCTTTTTTGTTTAATTCGTTTTTTGTTTTCTGTTGTTTTTTTTGTCCGGCAGCTTGGGAATGTGTGTGTGTGGGGGAGGGGGAGGGGGGGGAGGAAGGAGAGAGGGGGGTTTGGGGTTGGGTGTGGTGAGTGTGTGTGTGTGTGTGTGTGTGTGTGTGTGTGTGTGTGTGTGTGTGTGTGTGTGTTGAGGGAGGTGGGGGGTGAGGCAGGGGACAGGATTCATTTTTCATGAACGCACGCACCTTTCTGTCTGGGTTTCAGTCTTCGATTGGAGTACATGCCAATTATAGAGCACTGGCCTCCCCTCTCCCTCCACCCCCCACCCCACCCCACCCCACACCCCATCGTACCGCCATCCCTTCTTCGCCCGCCACTTCTCCCCTCCCTCTACTGCCTCTGCTCCCACCCGCCACTTCTCCCCTCCCTCTACTGCCTCTGCTCCCACCCGCCACTTCTCCCCTCCCTCTACTGCCTCTGCTCCCACCCCCCACTTCTCCCCTCCTCTACTGCCTCTGCTCCCACCCGCCACTTCTCCCCTCCCTCTACTGCCTCTGCTCCCACCCGCCACTTCTCCCCTCCCTCTACTGCCTCTGCTCCCACCCGCCACTTCTCCCCTCCCTCTACTGCCTCTGCTCCCACCCGCCACTTCTCCCCTCCCTCTACTGCCTCTCTTCCCACCCGCCACTTCTCCCCTCCCTCTACTGCCACTGCTCCCACCCGCCACTTCTCCCCTCCCTCTACTGCCTCTGCTCCCACCCGCCACTTCTCCCCTCCCTCTACTGCCTCTGCTCCCACCCGCCACTTCTCCCCTCCCTCTACTGCCTCTGCTCCCACCCGCCACTTCTCCCCTCCCTCTACTGCCTCTCTTCCCACCCGCCACTTCTCCCCTCCCTCTACTGCCACTGCTCCCACCCGCCACTTCTCCCTCCCTCTACTGCCTCTGCTCCCACCCGCCACTTCTCCCCTCCCTCTACTGCCTCTCTTCCCACCCGCCACTTCTGCCCTCCCTCTACTGCCTCTGCTCCCACCCGCCACTTCTCCCCTCCCTCTACTGCCTCTGCTCCCACCCGCCACTTCTCCCCTCCCTCTACTGCCTCTCTTCCCACCCGCCACTTCTCCCCTCCCTCTACTGCCTCTGCTCCCACCCGCCACTTCTCCCCTCCCTCTACTGCCTCTCTTCCCACCCGCCACTTCTCCCCTCCCTCTACTGCCTCTCTTCCCACCCGCCACTTCTCCCCTCCCTCTACTGCCTCTGCTCCCACCCGCCACTTCTCCCCTCCCTCTACTGCCTCTGCTCCCACCATCATAACCCCCTTTTCCACCGTCCGTATATATCTACACATAATTATATAACACACTTATAAACACAGGCACATAACACTTATACGCACATACATACCACACTTATATACACACATACATAACACACGTATGTACACATATACATAACACACTTATATACAGACATACATAACACACTTATATGAACACATACGTACACACTTATGTACACACGTCCATAACACACTTATATACACACGTACATAACACACTTATATACACACGTACATAACACACTTTTATACACACATACATACCACACTTAATACACACATACATAAAAAACTTATATACACACGTACATACCACACTTATATACACACGTACATACCACACTTATATACACACGTACATACCACACTTGTATGCACGCATACATACCATACTTATATACACACATACATAACACACTTATATACACACATACATAACACACTTATATACACATACATAACACACTTAATTCGTTTTTTGTTTTTTGGTTTTTTTTGTCCGGCAGCTTGGGAATGTGTGTGTGTGGGGGAGGGGGAGGGGGGGGAGGAAGGAGAGAGGGGGGTTTGGGGTTGGGTGTGGTGAGTGTGTGTGTGTGTGTGTGTGTGTGTGTGTGTGTGTGTGTGTGTGTGTGTGTATACAATTATATATATAGTTAAAACAAGTGTTTGAGAGGAATATTAAAATTATCTACAAATATCTTTCTAGCGCTTGGCGCTTGGCTATCGTCAGGATTGAAATATATATATATATATATATATATATTAATATATAAAGGGCAAATATTCTTGTTGTGTTGTGTGTGTGTGTGTGTGTGTGTGTGTGTGTGTGTGTGTGTGTGTGTGTGTGGTGTGTCTGTGTACGCTATAGACTCAAAAACGGCTCAACCGATTGTCATGAAATTTGGCAGGTACGTCCGTTGTGACCCGAGGATGGTTTTGGGCTAATCTCTAAAAAAATAAAACCGTTAAAAACCGTTAAAAAGCTGTTATAACGGTTTCAAAGACATCCTTTTTCCTCTGCTTTTCTTCAAATAGCCGTTGTGACATTGCACAGGTACAGGACTACTTCTCTAAAATTAGAACCGTTATTTGGCAGTTAAAAAACTTTATTTATAACAGTTAAAAACCGTTAAAAACACCAAACCCTATAAAAGAAACTGTTTAAAACCCGATCTTCTTGAAATTTAGCAGGTATGTCTGTTGCGACCCGAGGATGGTTTTGGGCTAATCTGTAAAGAAATAAAACCGTTAAAAACCGTTAAAAAAACTGTTATAACGGTTTCAAAGACATCTTTTTCCTCTGCTTTTCATCAAATGGCCGTTGTGACATTGCACAGGTACATCGAACCTAGAGGGACATCTCCCGAGTAACATAGGGTCATTGGACAGTTTCTACGACAGTTATTTATGACCGTTAAAAACCGTTAACAACACGTACCTCCCTAAAAACGATCAAAAATACAATCTTTTCTGATGTTGGCGGCAAAGAGAGTCCTCGGATCGCCACCAAACTTGGCATGAGTCTAGAAGGACATACTGTGAATAACATTGGGTCATTCGATAGTTTTTATGACCGTTATTTATCACCGTTAAAAAGCGTTATTTTCTAAATTTAGACCTTTCTTGATGAAATTTGTATTACAGGTGTAGTTTTCAATGCTGAACAATGATATACAACTTACACGAACCGAAACTTAAAATTGACCGTTAAAAACCGTTATTATATAAATTTAGACCGTTCTTGATGAAATTCGGTATACAGATGCAGTTTTACACGCTGAACAATGATATACAACTTACACGAACGGAAACTTAAAAATTGACCGTTAAAAACCGTTATTATATAAATTTAGACCGTTCCTGATGAAATTCGGTATACAGATGCAGTTTTACACGCTGAACAATGATATACAACTTACACGAACGGAAACTTAAAATTGAGCGTTAAAAACCGTTAAGATTCATTATTTTCTAAATTTAGACCTTTCTTGATGAAATTTGGTATACAGGTGCAGTTTTACACGCTGATCAATGATAGACAACTAATATGAACAGAAACTTAAAATTGACTGTTAAAAACCGTTAATTTCTAAATTTAGAGATGGCATCACCGTTAAAAAGCGTTATTTTCTAAATTTAGACCTTTCTTGATGAAATTTGATATACAGGTGTAGTTTTCAATGCTGAACAATGATATACAACTTACACGAACCGAAACTTAAAATTGACCGTTAAAAACCGTTATTATATAAATTTAGACCGTTCTTGATGAAATTCGGTATACAGATGCAGTTTTACACGCTGAACAATGATATACAACTTACACGAACGGAAACTTAAAAATTGACCGTTAAAAACCGTTATTATATAAATTTAGACCGTTCCTGATGAAATTCGGTATACAGACGCAGTTTTACACGCTGAACAATGATATACAACTTACACGAACGGAAACTATAAAATTGAGCGTTAAAAACCGTTAAGATTCATTATTTTCTAAATTTAGACCTTTCTTGATGAAATTTGGTATACAGGTGCAGTTTTACACGCTGATCAATGATAGACAACTAATATGAACAGAAACTTAAAATTGACCGTTAAAAACCGTTAATTTCTAAATTTAGAGATGGTAGTCTGCAGAGGATTTCAGAAATACACCGAAGTTATGATGCTCTGCAATACCGTCTGATTTTTGTCTGTCAGCAAGAGCCATGGTCAGACGTTTTCATCCCGTGGGGCAGATCTGACCGTTCCGTGTTTTACACATGGAATGTTCTACGTTGCAGCATCACGAACTGGAAGCGCAGAAACACTGACTATACTTGCGCCAAACAGGGAGACCAGAAATGTTGTCAACCCAGAGGCCCTCCAATAGACATAATACATCGTGAAAATGCAATCTTTTCACAGAGTTGTCATGTTTGAGTTGGGTTTAACGTCCGTGCCAAAATCAAGGATATGCAGACGGCTGGTCCGTCACATTAGACTGACACCTGCGGGGCCAGGGTGCATATTGGGTGAACTATGGATATTTTAGCTGAAAACATTCCACGTGAAAATTTCCAAGACCAAGCCGGGATTCGAAACCACGACCTTTGGATCATGAGTCCAGCGCCTTATCCACTAGGTTATGGCGGCCCCTACAGAGTTGTCATTTTGGAGCACTTCAATCGAGGAATTGAGAATGCATCGGTAAGTTCATTAAGTACAGGCATCCTCTATCGACTGTGTATCGTATTACGAAAACAAATTGTGAGGTAAAATTGATTGAGAGGCAAGAAGGGTCATAGAGCAGGGTGAGGACAGCTACCCCAAGTACAGGAGACGTGAGGAGTCTGAATGAGGACATACTGGGACTGTGAAGCTTGGGCAGAGAGAAATCATCGTCACCAACCAGTGGGTTGTCCCCTACAACCCTTACCTCCTACATTAGTTCAACTGCCACATCAATGTGGAAATATGCAGTAGCATAAAATTCATCAAGTACGTCCTGAAGTATGTCCACAAGGGCACAGACCAAGCTGTCTTCCAACTCCAAGCCACTCAGGCAGGTGAAGGAGCAGCTCAACAACCTCCAGTCATTGATGAGATCCAAATGTACCAGAATGCCCGCTACGTTGGCAGCATCGAGGCGACCTGGAGACTCCTGGGATTTGACCTGCATGAGCGCCACCCCGTGGTGCAGAGACCAGCTGTCCATTTGGAGAATGGACAATGGGTCTACTTCAATCCACACAACGCAGCGCAAAGAGCACAAGGCTCTCCCCCAGAAGCAACCCTTACCGCCATCTTTAGCCTATGCTCTCAAGACCCTACAGCACGAGAGCTGAAGTACGTGGAAGTCCCTGAGCACTTCACATTGATGTCCACTCAGAATATGTGGAAGAAACGACAAAGGGGCACTGCAATCCGGCGATTGTACAGTATCAGTCCTCGCCAGGGAGAGTGCTACTTCTTGAGGCTTCTACTCAACGTTATGAAAGGATCCCGTTCGTACGAGGAGCTGAAGATTGTCAACGGCTATGTCCACAACATTTTTCGAGATGCTTGCAATGCTCTTGGACTCCTAGAAGATGACCGCCTTCTA
>CM065738.1:9187893-9195393 GCA_033310375.1 Conus canariensis
GTTTAAAAATTAGAACCGTTATTTGGCATTTAAAAAAACGTTTATTATAACATTTTAAAAAACCTTTTTAAAAACCCCAAACCCATAAAAATTTTTTTTTAAAAACCCGTCTTTGAGGTTGGCGGCCCACGAGAGTCATCGGATCGCCACCAAACTTGAATACCCTCAGGAAACACCCGGCGGTTAATTTTTGGGTCATTGTAGTTTTGCCATTAAATTTGACTGTTAAAAACCGTTCTTTTCAAAATTTAGGCTTTTTTGAGAAATTCGTATACATGTGGTTTTAAATGCCGAAAAAAGTATAAACTTTTACGGGAACCGAAATTTAAAAATTGACCCTTTAAAAACGTTATTTTTTTAAAAATTTTGAGTTTCTTTAAGAAATTCGAATAATGCGCGTTTTGGGAAATCTAAACAAGATATACCAAAATTTTAAGTCCGAAACTTAACATTGACGTTTAAAAAACCGTTTTTTCTGAATTTGTAAATTTTCACCGTTCTTGAAACTTTTTGTTGCACGTACGTTTTAAACGCTGAAAAATGTTATGCAAATTTTAGAAAAAAAAACTTAACACTGACCGTTAAAAAAACCGTTAAAAATGTTATAAGGTTTCAAAAGACATCCCTTTTTCCCCTTTTTCTACAAATAGCCGTTGTGACTTGCACAGGTAGAGGACTACTTTTTTAAAAATTTGAACCCTTATTTGGCAGTTAAAAAGTTATTTTAAACAGTAAAAAAACGTTTTTAAAAACACCAACCCCTATAAAAGAAACTTTTAAAACCGATCTTCTGAAATTTTTGCGGTAGTCTGTTGTGACCGGGATGGTTGGGGCTAATCTCTAAAAAAAAAAACCCCTTTTAAAACCCTTAAAAAAAACGTTATAACGGGTTTTAAAGAATCTTTTTTCCTTGCTTTTTATCAAATGGCCATTGTGAATTTCAAAAGGGACAGGGCACTTTGAAAATTGAACCGTTATTTGGCAGTTAAGAAACGTTATTTATAACAGTTAAAAACCTTTTAAAAAGACCAAACCCTATAAAAACTGTTTAAAACCCGATCTTCTGAGGTTGGCGGCCACGAGAGTTATCGAATCGCCACCAAACTTGACATAAGCCTACAGGAACATCCAGCGGGTAACATAGGGTCATTCGATAGTCATTATGACCATTAAATTTGACCCTTAAAAACCGATATTTTCAAAATTTAGGTTGCTCTTGATAAAATTCGGTATGTGTATGTCCAGTAACGGTAAGTAATTTTGCAACATGGATGGGACAGGGTAGGGGGATGAAAAGGGAGGAATGAGAGGGGCCAGAAAAATGATTGTACAGTGCAAAGCCTGATACACTATTTTTTTCATTGGACACAGACCCGTTTGAAATAAACTACTTCTGCACAAAGTCTATTCCTACAAAATTAAGGGCAATCAGAAGAATGGGAATGGGAACAGTGAGTGCAGGCGGAAAATTGAGCGAGAAAAGCATCTCGACGTGCTAGGGAAGATCCAGAGGAAAGGGGCCAGATGCAGGCGGAAAACAATAGAATGTATAAGAGAGAGAGAGAGAGAGAGAGAGAGAAGAGAGAGAGAGAGAGAGAGAGAGGGAGACAGAATGTGTATTTGTGTGGGGGGAGGGGGTGGGAAGATGTTGGGGGGGGGGGGGGGGTGATTGATTGTAAATACATGTTTGCCGTCACGTAAGTATCGCAAAGAATGTTCTTATCTCGGGCAACGCCGGGTGCCCCTGCTAGTCTAATATATAAAGGGCAAATTCTGTGTGTGTGTGTGTGTGTGTGTGTGTGTGTGTGTGTGTGTGTGTGTGTGTGTGTGTACGCTATAGACTCAAAAAAGGCTCAACCGATTGTAATGAAATTTGGCAGGTACGTCCGTTGTGACCCGAGGATGGTTTTGGGTTAATCTCTAAAAAAATAAAACCGTTAAAAACCGTTAAAAAACTGTTATAACGGTTTCAAAGACATCTTTTTCCTCTGCTTTTCTTCAAATAGCCGTTGTGACATTGCACAGGTACAGGACTACTTCTCTAAAATTAGAACCGTTTTTGGCAGTTAAAAAACGTTATTTATAACAGTTAAAAACCGTTAAAAACACCAAACCCTATAAAAGAAACTGTTTAAAACCCGATCTTCATGAAATTTAGCAGGTATGTCTGTTGTGACCCGAGGATGGTTTTGGGCTAATCTTTAAAGAAATAAAACCGTTTAAAAACCGTTAAAAAACTGTTATAAACGGTTTCAAAGACATCTTTTTCCTCTGCTTTTCATCAAATGGCCGTTGTGACATTGCACAGGTACATCGAACCTAGAGGGACATCTCCCGATAACATAGGGTCATTGGACAGTTTCTACGACAGTTATTTATGACCGTTAAAAACCGTTAACAACACGTACCCCCCTAAAAACGATCAAAAATACAATCTTTTCTGATGTTGGCGGCAAAGGGAGTCCTCGGATCGCCACCAAACTTGGCATGAGTCTAGAAGGACATACTGTGAATAACATTGGGTCATTCGATAGTTTTTATGACCGTTATTTATCACCGTTAAAAAGCGTTATTTTCTAAATTTAGACCTTTCTTGATGAAATTTGGTATACAGGTGTAGTTTTCAATGCTGAACAATGATATACAACTTACACGAACCGAAACTTAAAATTGACCGTTAAAAACCGTTATTATATAAATTTAGACCGTTCTTGATGAAATTCGGTATACAGATGCAGTTTTACACGCTGAACAATGATATACAACTTACACGAAAGGAAACTTAAAAATTGACCGTTAAAAACCGTTATTATATAAATTTAGACCGTTCCTGATGAAATTCGGTATACAGATGCAGTTTTACACGCTGAACAATGATATACAACTTACACGAACGGAAACTTAAAATTGAGCGTTAAAAACCGTTAAGATCCGTTATTTTCTAAATTTAGACCTTTCTTGATGAAATTTGGTATACAGGTGCAGTTTTACACGCTGATCAATGATAGACAACTAATATGAACAGAAACTTAAAATTGACCGTTAAAAACCGTTAATTTCTAAATTTAGAAATGGTATCACCGTTGAAAAGCGTTATTTTCTAAATTTAGACCTTTCTTGATGAAATTTGATATACAGGTGTAGTTTTCAATGCTGAACAATGATATACAACTTACACGAACCGAAACTTAAAATTGACCGTTAAAAACCGTTATTATATAAATTTAGACCGTTCTTGATGAAATTCGGTATACAGATGCAGTTTTACACGCTGAACAATGATATACAACTTACACGAACGGAAACTTAAAAATTGACCGTTAAAAACCGTTATTATATAAATTTAGACCGTTCCTGATGAAATTCGGTATACAGATGCAGTTTTACACGCTGAACAATGATATACAACTTACACGAACGGAAACTATAAAATTGAGCGTTAAAAACCGTTAAGATCCGTTATTTTCTAAATTTAGACCTTTCTTGATGAAATTTGGTATACAGGTGCAGTTTTACACGCTGATCAATGATAGACAACTAATATGAACAGAAACTTAAAATTGACCGTTAAAAACTGTTAATTTCTAAATTTAGAGATGGTAGTCTGCAGAGGATTTCAGAAATACACCGAAGTTATGATGCTCTGCAATACCGTCTGATTTTTGTCTGTCAACAAGAGCCATGGTCAGACATTTTCATCCCGTGGGGCAGATCTGACCGTTCCGTGTTTTACACATGGAATGTTCTACGTTGCAGCATCACGAACTGGAAGCGCAGAAACACTGACTATACTTGCGCCAAACAGGGAGACCAGAAATGTTGTCAACCCAGAGGCCCTCCAATAGACATAATACATCGTGAAAATGCAGTCTTTTCACAGAGTTGTCATGTTTGAGTTGGGTTTAACGTCCGTGCCAAAATCAAGGATATGCAGACGGCTGGTCCGTCACATTAGACTGACACCTGCGGGGCCAGGGTGGACATCGGGGTGAACTACGGTCATTTTAGCTGGAAACATTCCACATTAAAATTTCCAAGACCAAGCCGGGATTCGAAACCACGACCTTTGGATCATGAGTCCAGCGCCTTATCCACTAGGTTATGGCGGCCCCTATAGAGTTGTCATTTTGGAGCACTTCAATCGAGGAATTGAGAATGCATCGGTAAGTTCATTAAGTACAGGCATCCCTCTATCGACTGTGTATCGTATTACGAAAAAAAATTGTGAGGTAAAATTGATTGAGAGGCAAGAAGGGTCATAGAGCAGGGTGAGGACAGCTACCCCAAGTACAGGAGACGTGAGGAGTCTGAATGAGGACATACTGGGACTGTGAAGCTTGGGCAGAGAGAAATCATCGTCACCAACCAGTGGGTTGTCCCCTACAACCCTTACCTCCTACATTAGTTCAACTGCCACATCAATGTGGAAATATGCAGTAGCATAAAATTCATCAAGTACGTCCTGAAGTATGTCCACAAGGGCACAGACCAAGCCGTCTTCCAACTCCAAGCCACTCAGGCAGGTGAAGGAACAGCTCAACAACCTCCAGTCATTGATGAGATCCAAATGTACCAGAATGCCCGCTACGTTGGCAGCATCGAGGCGACCTGGAGACTCCTGGGATTTGACCTGCATGAGCGCCACCCCATGGTGCAGAGACCAGCTGTCCATTTGGAGAATGGACAATGGGTCTACTTCAATCCACACAACGCAGCGCAAAGAGCACAAGGCTCTCCCCCAGAAGCAACCCTTACCGCCATCTTTAGCCTATGCTCTCAAGACCCTACAGCACGAGAGCTGAAGTACGTGGAAGTCCCTGAGCACTTCACATTGATGTCCACTCAGAATATGTGGAAGAAACGACAAAGGGGCACTGCAATCCGGCGATTGTACAGTATCAGTCCTCGCCAGGGAGAGTGCTACTTCTTGAGGCTTCTACTCAACGTTATGAAAGGATCCCGTTCGTACGAGGAGCTGAAGATTGTCAACGGCTATGTCCACAACATTTTTCGAGATGCTTGCAATGCTCTTGGACTCCTAGATGATGACCGCCTTCTACAACTTGCCCTGGAGGAAGCCTCCATCTCTCAGAGACCCCGACTGCTGCGTGACTTCTGTATTATCCTGGTGGCTTTCAACCCCAGTAACCCAGGCAACCCGTGGAACCTCTTCAGAGACCATCTTGCTGAAGATTTCCTCTTCCAAGTCCGAAGAGATGTCTATTATGAAGCGCAGTACACAGATGCCATCTACAACCAAGCTCTTACTGTGATTCAGGACAAACTCTTCCTTCTTGGAGGCAAGTCTACAGAGGAGTATGGGATGCCAACAGTCACACAACAACAAACTGTGCCTCGAGAATACTACCGCGAGACCAATTACGACCTACTGCACTCCGGGCAGCAGCTGATGACCAGCTGAAGAAGCTGACAGCTGACCAGAGAGACGTGTACGACAGCTTTATGACCATGGTTGAGCAGAGGCAGGATCCCACAGCAAGCAGCAACATAATGTTCCTTGATGCTCCATGAGGGACAGGAAAGACCATCCTGAATCTTATCCTGAACAGGATCCGCTCCACAGGCAAAATAGTGCTAGCCACTGCTTCCAGTGTCATTGCCGCTACTCTTTTGCCGGGTGGGCGGACATAAATAGCATTTTCAAGGTCCCTCTGGATGCCGACAAGCAAGAAACGCCAACCTGCTCTGTCAAGCGTGGGTCAACGTTGGCCAACGTCATCAAAGAGGCTGCAACCGTCATAATTGATGAAGCTCCCATGACCCACAAAGCTGTCTACGAGGCCATGGACTCTACGCTGCAGGACATCACCCAAGTGCACAGGCCAATGGGAGGCATCCCAACGCTGTTCTGTGGGGACTTCAGGCAGATCCTCCCTGTCGTCCTCAATGGCACCAGAGCCAACATTGTCAACGCCTGTCTGATAGCCAGGAGGATCTGATAGAAGCAGTCTACCCGGATCTTCATGCTCACTGCGCAGACTCAGACTGGTTAGCGGAAAGGGCCATAATCTCCTCCCTGAACGAGACTGTCAACAGGCTGAACAGAAAAATCGTAGCTGACTTCCCTGGAGAGGAAACTGTACAGATCTGTTGACACGGCCAAGAATGATGATGAGGCAGTCCTTTATCCACAAGAACTCCTGAACTCCATTGAGATTTCTGGACTTCCACCACATGAACTGTTGCTGAAATCTGGAGTCCCTATTATCATTCTCCGCTCACTGGACCCGCCAAAGGTGATCAGTGGCACCCGATGTGTCTTCACCAGACTGCACAGGAACGTTGTAGAAGCGAAAATATCATGTGGCCCCCGCAAAGGTGAACCGGTGCTGCTCCCCAGAATTCCTCTGGAACCCATGGACTCACCCCTGCCATTCCAGTTTTGACGGCTTCAGTTTCCCATGAAACCAGCTTTCGCTCTGACAATCATCAAGAGCCAGGGTCCGACATTTTCATCCCTTGGGGCAGACCTGACCGTTCCGTGTTTTACACATGGAATGTTCTACGTTGCAGCATCACGAACTGGAAACGCAGAAACACTGACTATACTTGCGCCAAACAGGGAGACCAGAAATGTCTACCCAGAGGCTCTCCAATAGACATGATACATCGTGAAAATGCAGTCTTTTCACAGAGTTGTCATGTTTGAGTTGGATTTAACGTCCGTGCCCAAATCAAGGATATGCAGACGGCTGGTCCGTCACATTAGACTGACACCTGCGGGGCCAGGGTGGACATCGGGGTGAACTACGGTCATTTTAGCTGGAAACATTCCACGTGAAAATTTCCAAGACCAAGCCGGGATTCGAAACCACGACCTTTGGATCATGAGTCCAGCGCCTTATCCACTAGGTTATGGCGGCCCCTACAGATTTGTCATTTTGGAGCACTTCAATCGAGGAATTGAGAATGCATCGGTAAGTTCACAAAGTACAGGCATCCCTCTATGGACTGTGTATCTATGGAAAAAAATTCGTGAGGGAAAACAGATTGAGAGGCAAGAAGGGAGTGGGCGTCCGAAGAAATTGGGTGAAGTAGATAGGAGGAGGCTGGGGCAATTGGTTCGGCATGGGAAAAACGAAACAAACCCAAACTGAATTTTATTGTATTGTCTTTTAAGTGGTGAGAGAGAGGGGTGGCCAGAAAATTATTCTACAGATATACCCGAGCGAAGCCGGGTACACCGGCTAGTCTAATATATAAATGGCAAATTCTGTCTGTGGCCAGAAAGTTATTGTACAGATATATATATATAAACATCCAAACAAAGAATTCAACAACAATCACGTAAAAACTTTCCCAATATTTCGACCACTTTTGGTCTTCCTCAAGGGACTTTAATGATAGAATTGCATGTAGCAGCCTCCGTTCACACTTTTTTTTAAAAACAGTTCACCACAGTTCCAAAGGTTAGAGAAAGGACAACGATGGAAGGGTAGTAAGCTACGGAGAACACGAGAAAATAGGGGTAGGAGAGAC
>CM065738.1:9202893-9205393 GCA_033310375.1 Conus canariensis
GAAGAAAGGAGGAGGAGGAGGCGGAGGCGGAGGAGGAGAGAGGGAAGAAAAGCAAAGAAGGACGAGGAAAGAGGAGGAGCAAAGTTCCCATTTTCTCTCTTCCATCCGTTCGTTTAGGCTCTGTCTGTCTGTCGGTCGGTCGTCTCCTCAATACCCCCTCCCTCCATCCCTCCCTCTTTTAACGTCTAGCTCT
Source organism: Conus canariensis (assembly GCA_033310375.1). Taxonomy (NCBI): domain Eukaryota; kingdom Metazoa; phylum Mollusca; class Gastropoda; order Neogastropoda; family Conidae; genus Conus; species Conus canariensis. The sequence goes on from CM065738.1 coordinate 9,203,087, forward strand.
CCATTTTCACCTTGTCTCTCTGCCCTTCCTCCCTCTCCCACTCTTTCATTTCCTCCCTCCCTCCCTTCCCCCTGCTTCTCTCCCGCCCCCTCTCCCCCCCCCAGCCCTTTCCCCACCTTCGCTCCCCTTCTCGCTCCCTCCCTGCCTGCCTGTCTGTCCGTGTCTCTGTCTCTCTGTCTGTCTGCCTGTCTGCTTTTTTCTCAGTCTCTCTCGGTGTCTGTTTGTCTGTGTCCATGTCTCTGTGTGTGTGTGTGTCTCTCTGTCTCTGTCTGACAACATGACTGTGAGTTTGTCTGTCTGTCTGTCTGTCTCCCCCCCCCCCCTCTCTCTCTCTCCCCATTCTCGCAGACTCGCTATTCTAATCTCTTGACAAGGACCTGCCAGTGTCTGAGAGTGCAGGAGTGTGATGCCTAGTTCGCTCCATATTATTCACTGTCCGTTGGCATCGCCACTGCTTCTGTCTGTCTCAAAATACACACATACAGACGTATCGTTTCATTAGGGGGGAAAGTAACGGCAGTTGTATCGGACACATCTTGTCCTGTTTCTCCCTGCCTCAGTCGATTGATGCTCTCTGCCTGTCTCCGGTTGTCGCTGTATGTGTCCGTTTGTCTGCCTGACTGTTCGTCTCTTCCCCTCCTCTTTCCCCTCTCTCTTTCCCCTCCTCTTTCCCCTTTCACAGTCCTTCCATCTGGAATCAACCACTCCCTTGCCTCCCTTGGTTTTCCTTCTCGCTCATTTTCTTCTTCTTCTTCTTCTTCTTCTCATCATCATCATCATCATCATCATCATCATCATCATTTTCTTCTTCTTCTTCTTCTTCTGCTTCTTCATCATCATCATCATCATCATCATCATCATCATCATCATCATCATCTTCTTCTTCTTCTTCTGCTTCATCATCATCATCATCATCATCATCATCATCATCATCATCATCATCTTCTTCTTCTTCTTCTTCTTCTTCTTCTCTTCTTCTTCTTCTTCTTCTTCTTCTTCTTCTTCTCCTCCTCCTCCTCCTCTGTCTCTCTCTCGCTTTCCCTCCCTTCCTCCCTCTCTGTTTGTCTCTCCCCTCCCCCTTTTTCCCTGTGTATGACTGTCTGTCTTTCTGCCTCTGTCTGTCTGTCTGTCTGTCTGTCTGTCTGTCTGTCTGTCTGTCTGTCTGTCTCTCTCTCTCTCTCTCTCTCTCTCTCTCTCTCTCTCTCTCTCTCTCTCTCAGACCCCGCTGTTCTTATCTCTTGACGAGGAGCTGGCAGTGCCCGAGTGCGCAACGATGCGATGCATACCTTGCTTCGTATTATCTCCCCTGCCCCTTGCCATCGCTTCTTCGTGTGTCTAAAATGCAGGTATGCATATCATTCAGGGTAGGGGTGTGTGTGTGTGGGGGGGGGGGGGGGGGCGGTAGCTGGAGTTGCTTTGAAAACGTCTCTCCGTCTTTCACTGTCTCAGTCAATTCTCTCTCTACCTGTCTCTCAGTGTCTCTGTCGGTCTTTGTCTGTCTGTCTGTCTGTCCGTCTGTCTTGACCCCTCCCTTCTCCATCCGCATTACCAACATCCCCCAACATCCTTCAACCCTTCCATTCCCCCTCAGCTAGCGCTGCCTCCCTTCACTCTTCCTTCTCCCTCCTTTCTCCATCCCCCCCTCTCTCTCTCTCTCTCTCTCTCTCTCTCTCTCTCTCTCTCTCATGTGCTAATGACGATGATTAGCTTTGTCCTCATTGTAAAGAGTCACAAAAAAATGAGATGCATTACATTCTTTGCTGTTCAGCTCTTATGGACATTAAAAATAAATTCATTAAGCCTCAGTTCTATAGACAGCCTTTCCTGTTTAAATGGACCCTATTGCTGTCGTCAGCTCCAGCAAAAGATCTTCGAAAATTTTCGTTCTTTTTGTATAAGGCTTTTAAATCTAGAGAAACGGCTACCTCTTGAAAGTTCTCAATGATTTTGTGTTTTGATATACTTTGTTGCATGTCGCGTATATTTATTCGAATGTACTGTATCCATACCCCTTCACAAGGGGCCCAGGCCTATGTGATAAACCATCCGAATCTCTCTCTCTGTCTTTCTCCGCTTTCTCTCTCTCTCTCTCTCTCTCTCTCTCTCTCTCTCTCTCTCTCTCTCTCTCTCTCTCTCTCTCTCCTGTGTGGCTGGACGGTTCAGCCCAGGTGTCAGTCCTCCTCTCGCCCTCTGTCCCCTAGTTGTGTTGTGATGACTGACGATGACGGTGACTGCAGGCTGAGGTGTTGGAGGAAGTTGGTGGTCAGCTCATGACCTCTCACTGACCGGTTCACTGTTGAACGCTAA
>CM065738.1:9222893-9225393 GCA_033310375.1 Conus canariensis
AGTGTGCACAGTAGTGCACACTTTCATTATGAAGCGTACGCAAGAGCTCCTGCACGTGCATGAGTGATGGTAGTTCGTGTTGGGGCAAATCTTTGTCGATTGGCAGTTCAGAGTCCGAGGGATGGTTACGTATCTGAAATTAGAAAGAAAGAAAGAAAAGTGATTACAAAAGGAAAAGGCGCAAGGGAGAGCATAGCCCCTGCCATAGCAAAACGGATTCGGGATCCGTCCAACTGACACAGATCTGTACCTCACTTTTCTTCGTGACTGCAGTAAACCGTGATAATGTCGATGTTGATGTTAAACTAATTATGTAAAAGAAAATAATGATTAGTTGAAAAATAATGATTGTCATTTACATAATAGCGCTATGCTGGTTCAAAACTAATGTTTGCACTTTCACTACCATATTCATACTTTCATTCATTGACATGCAAACAATCAACTTAACGTGCCAACAAATACCGTGAGAAGAGAGTTGTCTACAGTGCTGGACTGAACAGACAGGCTTTTTTCTTTTTCTTTCTTTTTTTTATCTTTTTTTTTTTTCTGAGATGTGTTTTGAAAGCAGGTAAGGGGCCGGAATAGCTCATTGGTAAAGCACCGGACTCGTAATCTTAGTGATCCTGGGTTAGCGGGTTCGAATCTCCGCCGGGTCGTTTTGGTACAAGGGGATTTTCCCTCGGAGTTAACATTGGTTCTGAGTCCATTTCCCATACAGTCCTTCGAATGAGACTATAAACCGATGTTCCGTGTGTGAACGCACACATAACATCTTGCACACACGCGTAAAATCCCGTCACCAACTTTCGGAAGAGAAGGCCAGTTTGGCCGTTGGTATGGATGACACGTTACACATAGCATGCACCTTCCCCGAAGTTGGAGTATGGGCTGCCTTAATGGCGGGATAAAAAAAAAACAAACAAACAAACCCCAGGGTCATACACACAAAACTCCAACCCTTTTTTTTATAAGGTAGATGGGATTAATCCTTGCCTGTCTGTACAGGGAGTGTCCGCAGGAGTATCAGCCAGCGTACACAGGGAGAGGGCGGGGGAGGGGGGGGGGGGGAGCCGGTAAGGGGGGGCAAATCTCCCAACTGTGGGAAACAGTGGGTTCCACATGGTGCAACAGTGGGAAACAGTGGGTTCCACATGGTGCAACAGTGAGAAACAGTGGGTTCCACATGGTGCAACAGTGAGAAACTGTGGGTTCCACATGGTGAAAACAGTGGGAAACAGTGGGTTCCACATGGTGCAACAGTGAGAAAATGTGGGTTCCACATGGTGCAACAGTGGGAAACAGTGGGTTCCACATGGTGGAACTGTGGGAAACAGTGGGTTCCACATGGTGGAACAGTGGGAAACAGTGGGTTCCACATGGTGGAACTGTGGGAAACAGTGGGTTCCACATGGTGGAACAGTGGGAAACAGTGGGTTCCACATGGTGGAACTGTGGGAAGACAGTGGGTTCCACATGGTTGCAACAGTGGGAAACAGTGGGTTCCACATGGTGAACAGTGGGAAACAGTGGGTTCCACATGGTGCAACAGTGGGAAACAGTGGGTTCCACATGGTGGAACAGTGGGAAACAGTGGGTTCCACATGGTGGAATTGTGGGAAACAGTGGGTTCCACATGGTGGCAACAGTGGGGAAACAGTGGGTTCCACATGGTGGAACTGTGGGAAGCAGTGGGTTCCACATGGTGCAACAGTGGGAAACAGTGGGGTTCCACATGGTGGAACTGTGGGAAACAGTGGGTTCCACATGGTGGAACTGTGGGAAACAGTGGGTTCCACATGGTGGAAACAGTGGGAAACAGTGGGTTCCACATGGTGGAACTGTGGGAAACAGTGGGTTCCACATGGTGCAACAGTGGGAAACAGTGGGTTCCACATGGTGCAACAGTGAGAAACAGTGGGTTCCACATGGTGCAACAGTGGGAAACAGTGGGTTCCACATGGTTGCAACAGTGAGAAAACAGTGGGTTCCACATGGTGGAACAGTGGGAAACAGTGGGTTCCACATGGTGCAACAGTGAGAAACAGTGGGTTCCACAACTGGTGGCCAACACGTGGGAAACAGTGGGTTCCACATGGTGCAACAGTGAGAAACAGTGGGTTCCACATGGTGCAACAGTGAGAAACAGTGGGTTCCACATGGTGGAATTGTGGGAAACAGTGGGTTCCAAATGGTGGAACTGTGGGAAGCAGTGGGTTCCAGATGGTGGAACTGTGGGAAGCAGTGGGTTCCAGATGGTGGAACTGTGGGAAGCAGTGGGTTCCACATGGTGCAACAGTGGGAAACAGTGGGTTCCAGATGGTGGAACTGGTGGAAGCAGTGGGTTCCAGGTGGTGGAACTGTGGGAAGCAGTGGGTTCCAGGTGGTGGAACTGTGGGAAGCAGTGGGTTCCAGATGGTGGAACTGTGGGAAGCAGTGGGTTCCAGATGGTGGAACTGGTGGAAGCAGTGGGTTCCAGATGGTGGAACTGTGGGAAGCA
>CM065738.1:9230393-9237893 GCA_033310375.1 Conus canariensis
GTATCAAGCATAAACCATTTTTTGTTGGCAAAAAGACCTAATGTTCTTGTTCGAAATCTTGCCAGTGCGCTTCTATGCCATCTATCTGTTACCACTGATAAATACTTTTCAGGTTGCAGGTTACTGTTAAATGAAAGAAACCATCTGTATTTTTCATTTCTTCCATGTGAGAGTGCCAGTTTTGTTGAAACATACAGATCAATCTGTCTTTAAATTCTGAGATAAACAATTTATCGTTTCCTACTTCTTGGCTTAGCCAGACAATGCCAAACCCATTTTCAGTCAACAGTTTCTTTACATTGGATACCCAGTTAAACTTGCCCTTCTCATGTTGTTGTAACAACATTTTGTACGCCTGTTTACATAACCTTGTGTAAGGTAGTTTTAACAGTTTCAACCAATATTTAATACATTTTATATAGGTGTGTATATATAAAGGATACCTTCCAGTTTCCGCATAAACCATTTTGTTAGAAGCATGTAAGGGAACACTAAGGAAGCGCTTGATTGCAAATGTATGGACACTTTCTATTTCATTGTTAACCGGCACCCCCCACACCTCTGCTGCATATGTTAATATGGGTGTTATCTGAGTGTCGAAAAGTTTCCAGAAAATCGATGGTTCAACTGAATCTAATTTTCTCAATGTTCTAAGAATTTCGATCACCCCTCTCTTTCCTTTTCTACACATTTCTGTCAAACCTGCATTAAGACTGAGCTTGGTTGTGAATATCAGACCGAGGTATTTATAACTGTTTGTCACTTTTACTTCTGTGTTACCGTACCACCATTTTTCGTGTCTAGAAAGATGACCCCCCATTCTAAAAATCATAATATTTGTTTTTTCCAGATTAACAGCTAATTGCAACCGATCTGCTTCTCCTTTTAATGCTGTCAACTGGTTTTGTAAACCAATTATCGTATCAGAAAGCAAGACAACATCATCTGCAAACAACATCAGGAAAATTTCAATAGCATCTGGTATCATTTGAATACCGTGTCTGCCTCGTTTGTTGATCTCTATCGCTAATTCGTTGATGAAAAATGAGAAAAGCTGAGGGCTTAGTAAGCATCCCTGCTTTACACCACGCGGACAGTCAAAGTAATCTGATAATTTACCCTTATCACGTACGCAAGCCACTACAGATTCGTACACTCCTCTAAGTGCCTTATACATTTTCCCGTTAATGCCATTATTTCTCAGAATATTCCAAAGAATGTTCCTGTTCACCGAATCGAAGGCTTTTCTAAAGTCAACAAAGGCTACATATAATTTAGCATTTCGGAGTAGATACTTCTGGACAAGTGCGTATAAAGTAAAGATGTGATCTATCGTGCTATAGTCTTTCCTAAAACCTGCTTGTTCTTCTATTATTGTTTCTTCGGTTTCTGCCCATTTAGTCAGTCGTTTGTTTAAAATATTTGTGTATATTTTGCTTATGACATTTGTTAAAGCCACCCCTCTATAGTTGTCTGGGTTATTTGTGTCTCCCTTTTTATGAATTGGTATGATTATAGATTTAGACCATTCTCTGGGGAACATTCCACTGTCAAAAATAGCATTGAATAATTCAACCAGAAAGTCCACTACCACTGCGCTTGAATGTTTAAACATGTCACCTATGACTTTGTCCGGACCAGGACTTTTTCCACTTTTCAGGTGTTTTATTCCATTTACGACCTCTTGTTTAGTGATTGGATCATTAAAGAGTGACTCTTCGTTTCCCTCCTCCGCTAGCTCCTCGTGTTCAGTAACTTCATGTACAGGTGTACTTTCGAAGTCACTAAAAACACTGGAGAAATGGTCGTACCATTGTTGGCTGCTAATCTTATTAAAAACCATGCCTTTCCTGCTAACAGCTCTTATTGTTGACCAGAAAAACCTTGGATCGTGGATCGAGTCTTTAAGCTTCTTAATTTTCGTTTCATTAGACAACCTCTTTTTCTCTCTTTTCAATTGACCATACTCTTTCCTTTCTTTTATGTAAGCTTCTTTTTGCAGTGCTTTGTATTCAGGTAATTTTGCTCTCCGAAAAGATCTCAGGAATCGTATGACAGTCCTTTTCTTCTGTTCGCACTCAAAGTCAAACCAATCATTGCACCGTTTTTTCTTTCTCCCAACCCTCCTGACCATGGACGCTGCAGCCCCATACATTGCACTTATTAAAATGTCGGTCGCCCTGTTAACATCCGTGGCAAGAATCAGTCGTGCTGTGTTCAAACACTCTTTAAATTCATCAGATTCCATTTCCTCTTTGTACAACCCACAATACTCTTCAGACCACACTATCTTTTCTTCTTCTATGTGTTCAGACTGCGGTAACTGGGGCACACAACCTTCACTCAAACAATTTCTCCAGGACAATTCGACTGGTAGATGCCAAGAGTATAAACTCTCCCCAACTTGTAAATTACACATGTCCAATAACTCTTCTGAAACAATAAAATAGTCGATAACACTGTTTCCCTGGGGTGACACAAACGTAAATTCACCATTCTGATCATTGACACAAGACCCATTAATAATACTCAAATCAAATAAGAAACAAAAATCCAACAGTGATTTACCGAAATTATTCACAACCAAATCCTTTGAAACACGCCCACCGCTTTCTTTCACATTATCCTCACTTTCATCACTGGGCAAAAAACTGATCATGCTCTCCAGTCGCACTTGCTCTGATCCCGTTCTCGCATTCAAGTCTCCGCACACCATCATATATACCTCATCCTTATCTATACACTGTAACAAGTTCTCTTCTAATATATGTATGCCATTTTTTAATTCTAGCTGATCATATGCAGGCCCACCCTCAGGAACAATGTAGCATGCAACCATCAGTAGATCTTTATCAATGTTCAGCAGATCTTTTCTTATCTTGACAGCAACAGCATTATCACAACCCAGTCTAACTTGAACGACAAACTTTTCAAAGCAATTTTTCACTAGTAAAAGAACTCCACCTGAATTTCTGCCACGAATAGATAGTTTTTTGGCAGGAGCATGAAATTTAACGTAACGAGAGAGAGAGAGAGAGAGAGAGAGAGAGAGAGAGAGAGAGAGAGAGAGAGAGAGAGAGAATGTTGGTTATAGCCGCCGACTGCAAAGGGCCATATCAGGGCTGTCACCGCGTTGAAGTCAACTCTCAAGTCATACTGAAAAAAGAAAAACCCACACAGCACATTAAAATACACCTAAAAAAAAACTCATAACAAATTTCGTGGAAAATCTTTTATTTCGTAAAAACTCTTAGATCAGATGAAGAATGTTAATAACTTTCAGGCAAGGACATCATCTCTGAACAAGGTTTTCATGGAATGTGCTGTTAGTGTCTCACGCCGTGCAAGTCCCAACATTTCTGAAAGAACAGGTTTCACTGTGAGTGGGGCATGACATGGAATACACACACCATGGAGCTTCTTCACCTTGACTTTGAGGTGTGTGTGTGTGTGTGTGTGTGTGTGTGTGTGTGTGTGTGTGTGTATGTGTGTGTGTGTGTGTGTGTGTGTGTGTGTGTGTGTGTGTGTGTGTGTGTGTGTAAGTTATTGAATAAGAGAGAGAGAGAGAGAGGGGGGGTGAGGATTGGAGGTGGGAGGTGGTGAGATGAGGAATAAGGTGGTAAGGGATACAGTGATACGTAGTCACGTAACATATGACATAAGACTTCGTATTCAGGTGTCTCACACAAACATAGAAATTCACAAGCGCTCGCGCACGCGCGCACGCACACACCCACCTCCCCCTCCCCAAACACACACGTACACACACGTACACACACACACACACACACACACACACACACACACACACACACACACACACACACACACACACACATTGGCATGCACTGGCACGAATGTCAAACACACGTCCACACACACACACACACACATACACACACACACACACACATCACACACACACACACACACACACACACACACACACACACACACACACACACACACACACTCACTCATTGGCATGCGCTCGCATGAATGTCAAATACACACACACACACACACACACACACACACACACACACACACACACACACACACACACACTCATTGGCATGCGCTCGCATGAATGTCAAATACACACACACACACACACACACACACACACACACACACACACACACACACACACACACACACACACCGAGAGTGGAAGTGTGATGGGAAGGGTGAGGTGGGGAGGGGGGAATCTTTCAGGATTCAGTTTTCCGGTCTGGATCGAAATTAATCGAAGGTTTTCTCGTTTCCTAGTCAGCAATGCCGCGGTTTTAAATTACGAAAGCTTTGAAAGGCAGTGCGCGACAGCGCGCTCGCGCGCTCTTGTGTGTGTGTGTGTGTGTGTGTGTGTGTGTGTGTGTGTGTGTGTGTGTGTGTGTGTGTGTGTGTGCGTGCGCGCACATGTGTTTCTTATTTGTGCGAGCGCATGCCAATGTGTGTGTGTGTGTGTGTGTGTGTGTGTGTGTGTGTGTGTGTGTGTGTGTGTGTGCGTGCGCGCGCACATGTGTTTCCTATATGTGCGAGCGCATGCCAATGTGTGTGTGTGTGTGTGTGTGTGTGTGTGTGTGTGTGTGTGTGTGTGTGTGAAGCACGCGCGCACGCATGCGTGCGTGCATGCCTCCTTGCGTGCCTGCATTCGTGAATGCATGTGTGTGTGTATGTGTGTGTGTTTGTGTGTGTGTGAGTGTGTGTGTGTGTGTGTGTGTGTGTGTGTGTGTGTGTGTGTGAGAGAGAGAGAGAGAGAGAGAGAGAGAGTTGGGTGGCAAAAGGTCTTATTCGTTCTCCTTGTTTTGTGCCTTCATTCCTAGTGCATCCGCACGCATACTAAGTGATATAAAAAACAAAAGACTTCATAACCCTGCCCCTCACCGCTTCCTGCTCTCTCACTCACGTCCCCCCTCTCCCCCTTTGCCCATTTCCTACCCTCACCTTACCCTCCACCCCCACCCCCACCCCCAAAGCACAGACATAATGGATCAGGCGGAGTGTCCTTTTTCAGCATGAATACCAGATATGTGATCTACTACAGAATGATGGCAAGGAGCGAATGGGGGGGGGGGGGGGGGAGTAGCATTCCATTGTCTTACAGACAGCAAAAAACACACACACAAGAAAAGTTTCAGTTTGAGTTTCCTCACTGAAGGAAGACATCACTGTTTACTAACAAAACCTCCTCCATCCACGTTACACCATCTACATATATGGTAAGCCTCACACGTCCTTCAGCGTCTTGAGTAACATGAAGTGAACGAACAGACAGGAAGAAAAAAAAGCTGTTCTTAAACTGAACGAGCTTTTAGTTTGTGGAAACAGGTCGCGCGCTTATAGCCATGCACGCTTCTCACTTGAATGGAATTCGACGATCCATGATCCTCTTCACTCCAGATCGTTTGTATTTTGACAATCTCTGGATCGTTGGCTGGGCCACGTTGGCCTCATGGAGGATGGTCGCATCCCAAAAGACGTCCTCTATGGAGAGCTTGCCGCAGGGCAGAGAAGCATTGGCCGCCCTCAGCTGAGATACAAAGACGTGTGCAAAAGAGACGTGAAGGCGCTTCCAGATCAGCACTGAGTCTTGGGAGGACCTCGCAGCAGACCGCAGCAGCTGGAGAAGCACTTTCAAGAAACAGCTTGCAGATCGGCGAAGACAAACTGACGGCTGCTGCAGCAGAAAAGCGAGCCCGTATAAAAAGGGGATGACAGCCAACAAACCAGTGTCAACGTACAGATGTGACCGCTGCGACAGAGACTGCCACTCTCTCATCGGTCTGTACAGCCACAGGCCACGCTGCTCGGGTCGAGCAGACAGCTCAGACAGACAGCTAAATCCTAGGTGGGATATACTGTGTCCATGGTCAGCTATGACCGACTGAGGTCAACTGGAGGATCGCTGCCTTCACTGAATGTTTTTTTTTTTTTTTTTTTTTGCCCTCCCTTAAAGGGAGATAACACGCTTCCACCCCTACAAAGCGCCAACTCGACTAAGACATGCGTTTGGGTCTGCTGGGCTTCGCTCTTCTCTCCACTTCCAAGAATTTTTTTTTTTTTTTTTAAAGATCTATCGTCTCTCCATAGAGTCCTGTCTGCTGCCTCCGTTTCTGGGGTTAGATATTTGGTGTTCCATTTTTCGAGATGATAATTCCCCTCCCCTCCCCCTCATCCCCTCTGTTGTCAAGGTTGTGTGTGTACGTGTATGTGTGTGTGTGTGTGTGTGTGTGTGTGTGTGTATGTATGCGTGTGTGTGTATGTGTGCGTGCGTGTGCGTGCGTGCGTGTGAGTGCTGTGTGTGTGTGGGCGTGTGCGTGCGTTCGTGTGAGTGTGTGTGATTGTGTGTGTGTGTGTGTGTGTGAGCGTGCGTGCGTGCGTGCATGCTTGTGTATGTATGTGTGTTTGTGCGAGAGAGAGAGAGAGAGAGAGAGAGAGAGAGAGAGAGAGAGAGAGAGAGAGAGAGAGAGATCCGTCTCTCCACAAGAGTTCCCTTCAAAACCTTCAAGGTTTTTTCTTGTCACCAAAGGATCTTCCCCTCCTCCTCCTTCTCCTCTCTCAAGGTTATCTTTCAGGGTTCCTTCTGTCCATGGATCTTTTTCTCCCTCCGTTCTCAATGTTATCTCTCAACATTCCATCTGTCCAAGGATACTGTTTCTCCTTCCCTCTCAAGGTTATCTTTGAAGGTTTCTTCTGTGCAAGGATCTTTTTCTCCCTCCCCTCTCAAGGTCATCTTTCAGGGTTCCTTCTGTCCGAGGATCTTTTTCTCCCTCCCCTCTCAAGGTCATCTTTCAGGGTTCCTTCTGTCCAAGGATCTTTTTTCTCCCTCCCCTCTCAAGGTCATCTTTCAGGGTTCCTTCTGTCCAAGGATCTTTTTTCTCCCTCCCCTCTCAAGGTCATCTTTCAGGGTTCCTTCTGTCCAAGGATCTTTTTTCTCCCTCCCCTCTCAAGGTCATCTTTCAAGGTTCCTTCTGTCCAAGGATCTTTTTCTTACTTCACTTCTATGTTTTTTTTTCTTTTTTTTTAATTTCAAGTTCCTTTTCTCTCAGGACCCCCCCCCCCTCCACTTCAATCTTAATTCTGTGAGGTTCCCGTCCTCTCCGAAGTTCATGTCTTGGGATCGTTCTCACCTAAGTTTCCCTTGACCCCATTTTTTGAAGATTGCTTTGTTTGTTTTCCATCTTTCAAAACGACCACTCGCTTCAAGATTCAAGATTTCCGGGCTTAACTTTGTTGTTGTTGTTTTTAATTGATCTTTTCAAAGGATTCTTGCTCCCTCCACTTACATGATTGTATATGTACATAGATACGCACACACAGATACTATTTCTTTGTGTGTGTGTGTGTGTGCGTGCGTGTGTGTGTGTGTGTGTGTGTGTGTGTGTGTGTGTGTGTGTGTGTGTGTGTGTGTGCTTGCGTGCGTGCGTGCGTGTTAGTGTGTATGTGTGTGTGTGTGTGTGTGTGTGTGTGTGTGTGTGTGTGTGTGTGTGTGTGTTT
>CM065738.1:9255393-9257893 GCA_033310375.1 Conus canariensis
TGTGTCCTTTTCTTTATAGTAATATTCTTTAAAAAAGAAAAGAAAGTATCCACTTTTCAAGGATAGTATTGTGTTCTTTACAATGAAACAAAGAAACAAACACACCACACAAAAAAGCGGCTAATCCTTCCTTTAGAAGTCCACATCATGGACAAGACAATTTAGATGGCTCAGTGTGGAGCGATTTTGAAGGGCGTTTAAGCCAAGAGTTCTTGATCTCAGCCCGGCGAGACAAATGACATGCCACATGCTCGTTTTGATCGAAATATACTGGCTTGTTTCAAGCATGCTTTTAAAACTGCAGAACCAGTCGTATTATCTCCGTAGGCTTGTTTGAAGTATGCTTTTAAAACTGTAGAACCAGTCGTATATTTCCGTACTTTCTATTTTAGAGTGCCAGTTTTTTGTATACTATTAGAAGCTGTTTTCCTGTCCTTAAAACGAATAATGAATCCGTCGTCACATCCACAAGAGGAGAGAGAGAGAGAGAGAGAGAGAGAGAGACAGAGACAGAGAGAGAGAGGAATTTATATTGCCATTAGTAACCATACTGTGTGGTCATGGGCGTCATAAGTACAGCATCAACAAACTGTGGCCAATACATGTATTCGAAAAGAAATCCAAGAAGTGCAGCCTAGATTATATTGGAAAGCTGCAGTGGACATCCCGACGATATAGTCACACCCACACACATCCACGCATGCTCTGTCTGTCAGTTTGTCTGTCTGTCTGTCTGTCTGTCTGTCTACACACACACACACACACACACACACACACACACACACACACACACACACACACACACACAACAACACACACACATTCACATACATATACACAGACACACAATCACCTGAAAAATCCATTCTTCTTCAACCGTCAAACCATGGGCAACACAGAGTAAGTTCATTGTCACATATTGTCACAAATTTAGTTCAAAAGGTCTGTTTGTGATATTCCTTTAAACAGCAGATCGCTAGCTTCTGCAACGTATTTTGTACCCCGTAAACCATACTTTGTTTTGTTCACATTTTTGCTGGATAGTTTGCCGTTCGATCTCTTCTTTGAGCAGCCGGCTCATTGAAAATGTTGCATCTGCTTCGAATGTGTACATAATGATAATGAATACTTATATAGCGCCTATTCTCGGCTAGAGACCAAGCTCTAAGTGCTTTACAATCCACACTCGTTTACACAACGGGCTGCCTACCTGGGTAGTGCCGATTGAAGAGCTGCCAGCTGGCGCATCATTCAGTCGTTTCCCGTGTCATCCAGTCAATATCGTTCAATATCGTTCTCTCAATATCCTTACTTCCTTCATTCTTTCCATTTGTCACGCAGGGTGCATGCTATGTGTAACGTGTCATCCATACCAACGGCCAAACTGGCCTACTCTTCCGAAAGTTGGTGATGGGATTTTACGTGTGTGCAAGATGTAATGCGTGCGTTCACACACGGAACCTCGGTTTATAGTCTCATTCGAAGGACTGAGCATAAGCTGGGCAACCTAGACAAAGATGTGCATCATCTTCAGTGTCGTCTCTTTTGGCGCATGATCCATGCTGTATAATCAGAGGCATCAAACCATTGTTCGTATTCACATTGCAGCCCAGCGGTCTAGTTCTGAGTTTTGTTATACGGTCTTTATGCCATTTATGTGTAACGATTAGAAAATATTGTTCCGCTTCAAGTCTTATTTTTTCATGCGAGAGAAACTCGTATTTATGGCTTCCATCAATGCTAGCATGCAAGTTTTGTCTATTGAAATTAAACGCGGGTTTTGAAATCAGAAATTGAGTTGTACACACATTACTATCTATAGACAAATATAAACTATACTCAATGTCCATTACTGTCTGTTGACAAATATAAACTATACTCAATGTACATTACTGTCTGTTGACAAATATAATCTATACTCAATGTCCATTACCGTCTGTTGACAAATATAAACTATACTCAATGTACATTACTGTATGTTGACAAATATAAACTATACTCAATGTACATAACTGTCTGTTGACAAATATAAACTATACTCAATGTACATTACTGTCTGTTGACAAATATAATCTATACTCAAACCATTTGTTTCAAAATGTAGTGACTGATGGCGGAGAACAAAGCAAAATTTAGAAAGAGAGGGGGTTAGTTACCGCCAAGGACATTGACAAACAAAGCACAGGACAAGACACGATGCATTTTGACCTCTTGGGTCTTCTTCAGGCAGAAAAACAGATCACATTTAACATTAAGGACAGTACAAACAAAGAACGAAGAGTGACTTATCTGTCCATGTGGTAGGAAGAATGGCCGCCAGACAGAAACCTAAATCAAACCATTTGGTCAATATTTCTTCACAGAAGACATGCTGGTAAATTGTCCAGTGTGATATTGTCACGTGAGCATTTTTTGTAAACCTGAGAGAGAGAGGGGGAGAGAGAGAGAGCGGAGGGGGGGGGGGGGGGGGGGGGAGAAGGGAGGGAGAGGGAGTGAGGGT
>CM065738.1:9267893-9285393 GCA_033310375.1 Conus canariensis
ACCCGTATACTTTTTTTATTTATAAATAAACCACAGGGGCGTGCGCTTGCGCGTACACACGACACACACACACACACACACACACACACACACACACACACACACACACACACACACACACACACACACACATTACACACTTTACACAACACACAGACAGACAGACAGACACACACACACACACACACACACACACACACACACACACACACACACACACACACACACACACACACAACACACACACACACTCATCGGTGGATAGTGCTGTAGTGTACATACGAAGAGAGTTTGGGGAGAGGGTATGGTGGGGGTAATTGGGGGGACGGATGGGAAATGCTGGAAGAGCTGATTGTCTTTGGGACATGTGAAGATGGGAACCTTTGTGTGACTTATGTCCCATCTCCAGCACGTGAGGCCCCAGGCTTGGTCCAGCGACACGGACCTTGAGGAGAGGCAGTAGAGATGAGTAGTGATGTTTGTTTGTGTGTGGAGGACAGCAGGCCATCTCTGTGCTGGGTTCTGGCAGACCCTGCAACGTACCCTGGGTGGGAATGCAGACAAAGACGAAGAAGGAGGAGGAGGAGGAGGAGATGAAGAGGTAGTAGGTCAGCAGGAAGAGGAACGATGTTTATATTCAGGCTCACATCTTAGTATGGGATGTCCCGCATGTTGTCAAAAAGCGTGCATGAATTAAAAAAAAGATAAAATCTGTGCGCTTTCTCACCCATCATGAAATGAAATCACGGTTGTGAAAACTTACATTGTGTGGAGGGGGGATGGGGGGATCTGTGGGTCTGTTTATGAGGGAAGAAGGAAAGGAATCGCTCATTGCACACAGCAACAACACAACAACAACAACAACAGCTACAACAAAACAGCAAACAAAGACAACAACAACAATAACAAAACTCCAAGATAAAAAAAAAGCAACTCGTAAGATGAAGTGAGAAAACTGGTGCAAAAATGGGAAGGGGGGGGGGGGGGGGGGGGAGGACGGCTGACTTACACCGATCCACTTACCCCTACCCTAACCACAGTGTGTGTCGTGTCCCAAGGTGCGAGGCACCCTTGACGTCAAGGAGCCAAGGGAATTTGTCGCCTGCTTCAGTGCTGTCAGGCAGCAGCGTGTTCCAGTCTCTAATATGTACTCCAGGAGGAATGTCATAGTTTAAAGCCCCCCCCCCACCCCCCACCACCCCCACCACCACGCCTTCCGTTCTGAGTTGAGTTTTTGATTTGGATCACGAGGAGAACGGCCATTCTGTCCAATCAGCGCCAATGACGGCATGCAGACACATGGGGGTGTGGAGGGTGGTGGTGATGGTGGTGGGGAAAGAGACGGGGCTTCCAAACTAGACTTTCCACAAACACACACACACGCGCGCGCGAGCACACACAGCAACACACACACACACACACACACACACACACACAAAATAATAATTATATAATTATTATACAAAGAGGTGAGAGAGAGACGGGGGTGAGGGTGGGTGGGGAGAAGAGACCTAGAGTGCGACAAGACACAGACAGCGAGAACAGTGAATTAAAACAAACTAGTTATTCAAGAAGAAACAAAGTTTGACTGCAGATTCGTTGTAAAATGAAAAAAAAAAAAAAAGAAAAAATAAAGTTTATAAAACCTTTTGGGGTAGTAGAATCCGTTAGTGAGAACACTGACGTTTCATTAGTCAATTCGTTCTCTCTGTTCTTCTTAATTCGTGGTTCACTTCATCGTCGATGACAGACAAAACAGAGCAGACCAGCCTGTCGTGCATGGCTGGAGGTCAGGAGAGAAAATTATTCTGAGGCAATTTTCTACCCTTTTTTTTTTCCTTTTTTCATTCACCGCAGATTGTAACAGGTAATTATTCTGTTCGCAATTCATATCCCGCACGCTCCAAATTAGTGCATTTTTGTGTCCTTGCCTGAGGAAGGCGATCAGGCACGCCAGCTTCCTGTAGAATAGAAAAAGAACAGGAAAAAGAAATTACAACTGGAATGGGGAGGAGAGGAAGGGACGATGGAAGGTGTGAAGAAAAAGAAGAACAAGCATTGCACATGAGCAGCACTTGTCTCACGAGGCAAAATGCAGAATTGCTGTGTTGTCGATCTGTTTTTAAGAAGGTTTCGTTCTGATTTCATTTTAACAATGATTGTCCATAATACGGTTTTTTTTTTTTTTTTTTGCAGATCTTATTTTACAATAATTGTCCATGGTTAAAAAAAATCAAATAAGAGAATGGAGATAGCATTCCAAAGATTTCCAGTAGCGCGCGCGCGCGCACACACACACACACACGCCACACACACCCCACACCACAACACACACACACACACACCACGCACACATACAGAGACACCCACCCACCCACCACACACACCACACACACACACACACACACACACACGCACACACATACACACACGCACACACACACACACACACACACACACACACACACACACACACACACACGCACACAACGCACACAAACCACACAACACACACACACACACACACACACACACACACACACACACACACACACACTCGACACACACACAAAGAGAAGAAAAGAAAAGAAAATCTGCTGGACAAAGGGAAATCAGTTGGGGAAACAAGAGGAAATCAGTTGGAAAAGAGGCCATTGACATGCCTGAGCGCTGTTGTTGAACATTCGTTCCCTGTGTTGTTCATCAACTCATGTTCTGCGTAAAAAAAAATATTTTTCTCTCTTCTCTACACACCCCCCCCCCCTCCCCGCTCCTCGCAGCCCCTCCCCCCTGTCTTCTTGAGAATACAGTACATCTGCACAGGAGTGCGCCAGTTGGGGTGATGTCCCCTTGAGTGTTTCCTTGACAAGAACGGACTCCCACATGGGCTGGAATGCACAGGAAGGAGATGAAGGGAAAAGTACCTCCCATCACTCTGAAGATGGTCGTCGTGAAACGATGGACAGACAGCCCTGCTTGGCAACATGTCCGCCTCCTACCTTCCTAGCTCCAGACGCACGCACGCACGCGCACACACACATGTGCACATACACACACACAACTCACACACACGCAGCCAACACATACACACACACAGACAACAAACACACACACAACAGCACACATATACACACACACAACAAAATACACACACACACACACACACGCAACCACATGCACACACACATACACACACACACACACACACACACCCCACACACCCACATACACCACACACACACAACACACACACACACCCACGACACACACACACACACACACACACACACACACACACACACGCACACACACAGTGGAGGAGTTTGAGTTTCCTGTTGAAGAGAGCCAGAGGCAGCTGGGGGCAAGAAATCCCGTGGCGTGGGAAGAAACGAGGTTTCAACGTGGACTGGCACGTGCTGGATCAGAGTATAGAGTAAGGGCCAGGAGATAAGGGGGGGGGGGGGGGGGATTGGGATGGGGGAAACTGATAGACTTTTGGTCGGTGGAAAGTGGTAAAAGGTTCTCTGAAACTGGCCAAGCCATTGTCACAGTTGGCTCACACTGAGAAACCTCCACCTTGCTCAGAGCGTGGCCGGTGGAGAAGCCATCCTTTCTGCCCCCCCCCCCCCCACCCTTCCCCACTTCCCTTCCTCCAGCAACTAATCCCCACCTCACCCCCTTCCCACCTTCCATCTCCCTTTCTTTCATTTTGTCTTTCCTTCCTTCTTTCTTTCCCTATTTCCTTTCTGTCTGTCTGTCAAATTGTATGTACTGAATATGTTGTGTACTGAATTGTGTGTGTGTGTGTGTGTGTGGTGTGGTGTGTGTGTGTGTGTGTGTGTGCGTGCATGCATGCGTGCGTGCGTGCGTGCGCGTACGTGTGTGTGTGTGCGCGTGCGCGCATGCAAGAACGTGCGTGCGTGTATGCATGTATAGGTGTGTGTGTGTGTGTGTGTGTGTGTGTGTGTGTGTGTGTGTGTGTGTGTGTGTGCACGCGCGCGCGCGCGCGCGCGTGCGTGCAAGCGGGTGTGCTGAACGGCTTTTTCTAAGATTGTTACGTATTAACTCGTTAAGTGCAATGTGCCGAGTATACTTGTCAGTCGACAAATTTTATAGCATTTTTGTATTGGGATGGGACATACAGACCAAGTTTCCCTAGTCTCATTGCCTATGCTGTTCTCTCTCTTTGGAGTCGTATTAACTAACTGTCCAAAGTGGATACAGTCTCCTGCCCCAGATAGCTTCACGAGTCAGGCGCGGGAAAGCCTTTTACCACTTCGGTCAACTGAAAGGACAGTACACTCTCCAGATCAGGAATGTAGGGATGTTTATTCTACAATGACAGCCTAAAACTATCTACAATGTCTAGTGGTTTCTCTTTCAGATATCAACTAACTGATCAGCTCTCTTTGAGGTTCACCAGGCAAAGGGTTAAGTAAATGGAAGGTTTTTGGTTAGAGGGGAGAAACTGCAAAATGACGGACTCGTGTAAAGTAACGAGACACAAGGAAAGGTAGCACTAGAAGGAATTTAAAAGGAGACAGGCCAAAAAAAAAAGAGGGAAAGGAAAGAAAAATCCTATCCATGCTCCCAGAGTTGTGTTGGAAGGATGCAGAGGTACCCTTTGCTCAAGGCTATCTCTAAAATCTTATTAGGCAGACAGCCTCCTCCGCTACCTTCGCTCCCTACCCCCCCCCCCCCCCACCATTCTCTTCATCCACCATACACACACACACACACACACACACACTGCTGCATCCACACCTACACACGACCTGTCCCTGACCAGACACTCCGCTAGAGAAGGTTTTTTTCCATAGAAGAGACACGGGGTAAACTCATGATAACGAGATCTCGCGTGGGTGGACACGAGTTGTCACAGTGGGCTTGCACGTGCTACCAACAAGTAACTGACATGGATTACTGTTTGAACCAATCGTGAAGTATTTTACAGTAGTTGACCAGTGGTCCACACTGACGCATTTATTAATGAGGTCAAATGTTGTCTTGTCTAGGACTCAGTCCAGAGGGAAAACCTTTTCTAATTATGTGCTGCTGTTTCGTCGTTTTTTCCTCGGAACACTGTATTCAATTCAAACTATCAAAAAAACTAAACAAACTTCAGTTAAAGAATGGTTACGTCACTTAACCTCCCAGTGAAAGGAACAAACCAGGCACGATACGAAGGGAACGTGTTTCAACCAATCAGTCTCCTTCAGACAGAGCAAGTCGTTTGTCTCGCCTGTAGAAGCCCAGCAGATCGAAACGCGCTGCATGCGCATTGCACGTCATCCATTTCTTCCGTTCGCTTGGCGGTCTAGTGACTCCACTTCCCAGTCTCTGGCTCAGAATCCTGTCTGCGGTCTGTCTGCTTTAAAACACACTCTAATCAGCTTTTCTGGTGAAACATCCTTTGAGTGCCTGCTTTTTTTCTCTTTTTTTTTTGGTGGTATTATCACTTTCCTACCGGAAAGAGAGACAGGTCTGGAATAAAACGAGAGGCAGGCAGGTGGGCATGGGGAAAGAGGGGGGGGGGGGGGGGGGCGAAGGGAGTGTGGTGACGGGGGAGGGGGGGGGGGCGTCTGGGTTCGATCTGAGAAGAGCAGGGCAGTTTCGGTTTGTTAACATGGCAAAAGTTTTTGGTGTTTTTTTTTGTTTTGCTTTTGTTTTCTGGGCCCATAAACCAGTACGAGACTGACAGCTGAAACAACCATAGAGATTAATTTTTTTTTTCTTCTGGGAGTTTGCTAGACTAGCTTTTCTAACCGCTGAGTCTTTATTTTCTTTCCTTTTCTTGCACTCTCTGTCTCCCTTGGACTCGAAGAAAGTAGAGACAGAGGAGAGGTGGTTCTTATAACCTCACATGCTTGTGAAGAGGATTAAGATATAACGCTTCACCCACAAGACCACATTAGAAAAACTAAAAAGAAAAAATAAATAAAAAAAAGAAAAGAAAAAAGAATTGCAGACACACTCTTTCACCCACTCTGCATCATACTGTTGTACCATACAACAAAATAGCAGCAGCAACAGCAGCAGCAGCAGCAGCAGCACAACAACAACAACAACAACAACGATGACAACAACAGCAACAACAACAACAACGATAGCACTAACACACACACACACACACACACACACACACACACAACAACACAACACACACGCTGTCATATCGGGGGAGTTTCGAGTTTCCATATAAAGGAACACGGCGGTAACCCGGGGCAACGACATTTCGCGTGGGAAGAAACGAGTTTTTAAGGCTGGACTTGCGCGTGCCTCGCAACGCGGAAGGATGAAAGGGAGTATAGGAGGGGGAGGGGGGGGGGGGGGGGAAGAACCTGCGAGCAAGGAAGAGCGATGCAGTGTCGATCGGTTAAAATGGTAAAATCTTTCCGCCGACTCTATAAGCCATGTGACAGACAGACAGACTGATGGAAGTCCAGCTGTACTCGGAGCCTGAGAGGCGTGGAGTGGGAGGATGCGGAAGAGCTTGGAGAGAGGTGGGTGGGCAGGGGTTGAACTTCCTGTTTCTCTGCATCTCTGTCGTCCCCCCCCCCCCCCCCCCCCACACACACACACTCCAACTTCCCCTGAATCCATCTCGCTATCCCTAGGGTTCTTTATGCTTCAGATTACAAGAACAAGATCTGGACCCCCTACTCTTGTTCAAGCGATTGCTTCCAGAGCCCCCCCCCCCCCCCTCCCCCACCCAACCCAAGTCCCCTGTCGAGGAGGGGGGAGGGGGCGGGGGGGGGGTATGTCGATACTGCTCTCCCTTCTCCCCTTCCCCTCCCCAGTAATATCCTGTTGCAACTGCTAGGACAGAGGGAAGGCGAGAGGGGTGATGGGGGCAGGAGAGGAGGGATGGAGTAGACGGGAGGACAGGACACAGAGAGAGAGAGAGAGAGAGAGAGAGAGAGAGAGAGAGGTGGTAGAAAAAAGTTCCCAGGACTGGTAACGCGCCTAATGCTAGCCACACAGAAACTCACACCATGGACGTAGAAGAAAATTCTCACAGGAAAATGTACCTCGCCAGACTAAAACTCGCCAGTGACGTAGAAGAAAAGCCTCACAGGAAAATGTACCTCGCCAGACTAAAACTGCCAGTGACGTAGAAGAAAAGCCTCACAGGAAAATGTACCTCGCCAGACTAAAACTCGCCAGGGCGCTAAACAATGTCACAGGAAAATGTACATCGTTTGACTAAAACTCACCAGTGACGTAGAACAGAAACTTCACAGGAGAACGTACCTCGTCAAACTAATGAAATTCATCACCAATGAAGTAAGCAAGATAAAGTCACAGGAAAATATACCTCAGCAGGCTGAATTATCTCAAGTGACGTAAAAGAGAAACAAACGTCAAAGAAAATTCATCTCGCCAGACTAGAACTCATCAGTGAAGTAGCAGAAAACACGCACAGGAAAATCTACCTTGCCAGACTAAAAATTCAAACCAGTGACGCAGACGAAAAGCGTTGTAGGAAGAAAATGTACTAAACTTCACCAGTGACATCGGAGAAAACCCTCACAGGAAAGTGTACCATGCCAGATTAAAACTCAACGGTGATGGAGGAAAAGATAAGTCAAAGACGAAAATTTTTTAAACAGAGTGATGAATACAATTGGAAAGATTATTGACAAAAAACAAGAACAGCTAGGTAAATTATATGAATGTCGTGTCACACAAAAAGCTGTGTACATTGCTGCTGACAGTTCTCATGTTCTTTAAAAAAACAAACAAACAATGTTCTACTATCTGGACGAAGATTCCAAAACTACACTCCTGAATAATGCAATGCAGTCGAATGTGATACAGTGCTGTTGGGTGAAATATGGCGTAGTGCAACGCACAGCTCAGTGAATGTCAATATTATTCAATAAAATGGAAAACTGGACACTATCATAAATGCAATACACTGCACTACTCCACTAGATGATACAGTGCAGTGTTACGAGGTAAAAATGTAGTACAGTGCAGAATGGATTGCAGTGCAACACAGTTCAGTACAGTGTGACAAATGTATGGCGATGTCACACAGAGCAGTGTAATACGAAATCATGTTATAGAATGCAACACAGTACATTGCAGAACAACGCGGTGCAATGTAATTCAGTACAGTGCAATTCAATCCAGTCAAATTTCAGAGTTGTTTAACGAGATAGACTGGACGATACTGTAAATGCGGTATACAACACTACATTTCTAGATTATACAAGGCAGTGCAAGATGTCAAAATGCTATATTATAGAGTATGACAGTGTAATGAATGTGACACACTACACTACGCTGCGAGGTAATGCAAGGCGATGCAATGTGACAAACAACTATATTATTCAGTATGGCAGTGTGTCAAAACGCTGTAGAATGCGATATGATCACACAATGCAGTATAATTCAGCACACCGTGGTTAAGGAATGGCAATACCACACAGAGCAGCGTGACACAAAATTATGGAGTGGAATGCAATTCAACACAGTAAAAACAAAAACAACAAGACGTTGCACTGCAGGTCAGTACTAGGCAGTCCAATCCAATCCAACACCGAGGCGTCTGTTCATTTAAGCAGGAAGACGTACCATTCGCATATTTTTTATCCTTCTTTTCTTTTTTCATCTTTAATCAAGACGAGATAACGCAAGACAACACAGCGCATTACACCATCATCATCATCATCATCACCCATCATCATCATCATCATCATCATCCCTTAGACTGACACTCCTGCTCCATTCCTGTCTCTCCTGTGCTGCTCCTGGGAATCGCCAAAGGTCAGGCCTGTCCCCCGCCTGGATTCAGCAATCCTCCATCCTTCCACCTCTTCCTCTGTCTGCAAGGTCGGGTGATTGAGAGATGTGGCCCCACCATTACAAAATGTTCCTGTTTTCTGTTGTTGACTGGTGTGGGCAGGTCTTCATAAAGGGGCCAGTGTCTGCCTGGATTCTTTTGCTCTCTTCTTTATTCATTGGCGAAACGATCTGTGTAGGATGTGTGTAGGAGTTTGCGTCGTAGCGTCTCATTACCGATACCTGGATTCTCCTTTGTCAAGGTTCACGCTTCACAGGCAAAGAGGATTGGTATTGTTCGTGTGGGCATCATTGTCTCTTTGGAACACTCACACGTACACACACACGCGCGTGCGTAGGCGTGCACACTCACACATACACACACGCACGCACGCATGCACGCATGTACGCACGCACGCACGCACGCACGCACACACAGAAGCACGCACATACACGCTTGCGAACTGACAGGTACACACACGCACTGCTCGCGCGTGTGCAGATCTAGGGTAAAAGAAAAAAACCCATAGTGCTGGTTCCCCCTGGCTCCCAGAGAAGCCATGTACAAAGCAGGCAGGTTTCATAGTGCTGGTTACCCCTGGCTCCCAGAGAGACCATGTACAAGGCAGGCAGGTTTCATAGTGCTGGTTCCCCCTGGCTCCCAGACAGGCCATGTACAAGGCAGGCAGGTTTCATAGTGCTGGTTCCCCCTGGCTCCCAGACAGGCCATGTACAAGGCAGGCAGGTTTCATAGTGCTGGTTCCCCCTGGCTCCCAGACAGGCCATGTACAAGGCAGGCAGGTTTCATAGTGCTGGTTCCCCCTGGCTCCCAGACAGGCCATGTACAAGGCAGGCAGGTTTCATAGTGCTGGTTCCCCCTGGCTCCCAGACAGGCCATGTACAAGGCAGGCAGGTTTCATAGTGCTGGTTCCCCCTGGCTCCCAGACAGGCCATGTACAAGGCAGAAAGGTTTCAGACCACAGAGCATGTAGCGTGCCAGGAGAAAGACAACATGAACTGAACTTGACTTTGTTTTGAGAGAGAGAGAGAGAGAGAGAGAGAGAGAGAGAGAGGAGAAGACAGACAGACAGACAGACAGACAGACAGACAGACAGACAGAGAAAGGAAGAGACGGACAGAGAGAGAGAGAGAGAGAGAGAGACAGAACAGACAGACAGACAGACCGAGACGGAAGAGAGAGAGAGAGAGAGAGAGAGGGAACACTGAACAGTTTTAATGCATTTAGCTGTACAGCTTTGGTGACATGGAGGGGTGGGGATGAGGGGGGGGGGAGAAGACGCGAAACAAAAGACCAATAACAAAAACAGAAAAGCCAAAGCAAACATGAACTAGTGCAGAGCTTGAATTTCAAGCAAAATAAGCCTGCGCCGCCACCGACCACTGTAATGCTATTCCAAAGAAGTCCCAGTTTATCAAAAACAAAAAACAAAGCAAAAAAAAAAAAAAAAAAAAAAAAAAAAAAACCAAATGCCTTACCTTTTCCTCCAAAATTTGTTTTATCTGTCAACCACATCAATTTCAGTTATTTTTCTTTGTTGGAATGTTCAATGCCTCTGGAGTACATCCTGCGAGTGATTTCACAGTCATCGTCATAATTCAGCCTGGATAGCTCAGTGGTAGAGCGCCGGACTCGTAATCTTGGGGTTGCGGGTTCGAATCTCCGCTGGGCCGTTTCGGTACAGGGGGGGAGGGGGGGGGGGGTCCCTCGGAGTTAACATTAGTTCTGACTCCATTTCCCAAACAGTCCTTCGAATGAGACTATAAACCAGTGTTCCGTGTGTGAACGCACGCAGAACATCTTGCACACACGTCAAATCCCATCACCAGTTTTCGGAAGAGAAGGCCAGTTTGGCCGTTGGTATGGAGACACGTTACACATAGCATGCACCTTCCCCGAAGATGGACTATGGCTGCCTTAATGGTGGGGTTAAAAAAAAAAACAAAAAAAAAAACGGTCGTACACACAAAGCTCCACTCCCTTTGTTGGGCAGATGGGGTTAATCCTTGCCTGTCTATACAGGGAGTGTCCGCAGGAGTATCAGCCTGCGTACGCAGAAGAAGAAAAAGTCATAATTCAGTTTAAGGAGTCCAACCGTGTCCTCATTTTTAGCAATATTTTTTTTTTCGAAACGAATACGCTTTTCACGGATAGTATTGTATTCTTTACAATGAAGAAAAAACCACTCATCATCCTAAAGACACGACACAGTGGACAAGGCGACAATATAGATGGCTCTGTATAGAACCATTGACGTATAAGTTAGATATCAGACTTGCAAGACGAATTCTATGCCACCTGTTCGTTATTTTCGAAAGACGTTTTTGTACTGTTTGAAATATTCTTTTAAAGCAATAACACCAAGCATATCCATCTATTTTAAAGCACCTTTTTATGTAAAAAAGCTACTATCTTGACTTTGAAAAAAAAATAATGATTCCGTTCTCATCATCACATTGAGAGAGAGAGAGAGAGAGAGAGAGAGAGAGAGAGGAGAGAGAGAGAGAGAGAGAGAGAGAGAGAGAGAGAGGAGGAGGGAGGGACAGAGAGAGAATTTTAATTGCGATTACTAATCAAGCCCCGTGGTCAGCATCAACAAACTGTGACAATTATTTGCAGCTGAAAAGAAATCAAACAAGTGCAGCCTTTGCTTACATGGAAAACTGCAGAGGACATCACAAGGACATGGTCACGCCCACACACAACCACACACGCTCTGTCTCTGTCAGGTTTTTTTTTTTGTCAGGTTGACTGTCCGTCTGTCTTTCTCTGTCTGTGTGTGTGTATGACTTTCTCTCACTTACACACACACACACACACACACACACACACACACACACGCGCGCGCGCGCGCGCGCGCACATACACATACGAACTCTCTCTGTGTCTCTGTCTCTCTCTCTTTCTCTCTCTCTCTCTCTCTCTCTCTCTCTCACTCACACACACACACACACACACACACACACACACACACAACACACACACAAACTCTCTCTCTCTCTCACTCTCTCTGACTCTGTCTCTCTGTCTCTCTCTCTCACTCTCTCTCTCTCTCTATCTCTCTCTCTCTCTCACACTCACTCAAATACATCTACACAAATACAGAAACACCCCAGAAATTCATTTTATTTGACTGTCAGGCCATGCGCAACACACAGCTGATTAAGAATGTGGAGAGTTATAATTATTGTCACAAGATTATTCGAAAGTCTGTTTATGATATTTTTCTTTTTTAATTAAAATCGCTGGGTTCCGCAATACCCATAAACGACGGAGTGTTTTGTTCGTTCTTGCTGAATACTTGTGCAATTAGTTCTCTTCTCAGGGCAGCGGGTGTATTGAAAATGTTACATCTGCTTCGAATATCGGGGTAAGCAGGACAGTAAAAATCAAGATGCGCTTCATCCTGAATGCTGTTTCTTCTCGCGCATGAAGCATGCTGTACAGTCGGATGCATCAAACCATTGTGTTCGTGTTGAAGCCCAGCATTCTCGTTCTGAATTTGGTTATACTGTATCATTTCTGTGTATAACGACACCGATTCAATTCAACATTTACCTGTAGCAAAGTCAGTTTGCAAAACATTTGCAGCAGAATGAAGTTTAATATGGAACTGGTTCTATTTGGAAACGATGAACACACAAAAACTGATGAGGCATTTGAAGACTTTACTGTTGTTTTGT
Source organism: Conus canariensis (assembly GCA_033310375.1). Classification (NCBI taxonomy): domain Eukaryota; kingdom Metazoa; phylum Mollusca; class Gastropoda; order Neogastropoda; family Conidae; genus Conus; species Conus canariensis. Next base: position 9,280,386 of record CM065738.1, read on the forward strand.
CTGTCGAGACGACGAAGACCATCGAGTCATCCTGGGATCGGGGGTGAGTGCGTAGATGGCAGATCAGGCCGATCTGCGTCCGGAAAGATCTATCACAGTACGGACAGGGGATGGTGGCGGCAGTTGGAGATCTGTTGACACTGGTCTTCCTGATCATCCTGCATTACTGTATAGACTAAACATTACATATACAGATATATACAGAAAATAAGATCTGCTGTCTCGAGAGAACTTAATAACATACATAAGGTTGAAAAATATTCTCATTGTTTAGAAACGAAGTACGTGGAATTTAACAGAAAATGGTACCGCTATGAAAAACTAGCTGATGTATCAAACGAAATGAGTTATGGAAGGAGGGGAAAAGCAAAGCAAGTAGTAAGTGGTTTATGGCAATAACTAAAGTACTGAAATTTAAGAAAATCTCTCCACATATCTGTAGAATTCTATCTAACCAATTTACCCATCATGGTCAGGCATGTCGGATATATATGTTCCTGCAGTGCATTGTACATAAAAAAATAGTACATTTGCGATTTTTTCCCCTTTTCGTCCCTTCCTTGCTCGATTATTGAATTGAACTGTATGAATGTTGTTGATTTTTTGTGTTTAAATCTTTATCTTTGGTCCATGTATCCTCCTCCCGATTTTGCACGTTCCTGTATGTGCGGTTATGTTGATACTTATTCCTTTATATGCCGTTATGTTGATACTTATTCCTTTATATGCCGTTATATTGATATTTATTCCTTGATATGCCGTTATGTTGATACTTATTCCTTTATATGCCGTTATGTTGATACTTATTCCTTTATATGCCGTTATATTGATATTTATTCCTTTATATGCCGTTATGTTGATATTTATTCCTTTATATGCCGTTATATTGATATTTATTCCTTTATATGCCGTTATGTTGATACTTATTCCTTTATATGCCGTTATGTTGATACTTATGTTCACTGCCATAGTGGGCAAATTGTTTTAAAAATAGGGAGAAAAAAATTATGTGTAGCAATCATAAAATATTTTTCAACTTCAGAATTACTTTTATACAGAGAAACCACTCCTGTTTATCAATTCGGTCAATGCTAGTATGCTAGATTTACCTATATGAGCAAGTTAAACGCGGATTTTGGAATTCAGAAATAGATTGTACAGTACGGTCTATTGACAGAGACACACTATACGAACATATTTTGTCGATTTTTTTCTTCACATAAGAAATCCGGTAAATTTGTCTAGTTTCATGTTGGCACATGAACATTTTTTGTAAGCCAGAGAGAGAGAGAGAGAGAGAGAGAGAGAGAGAGAGAGAGAGAGAGAGAGAGAGAGAGAGAGAGAGACAGACAGACAGACAGACAGACAGACAGACAGACAGACAGACAGAGAGGGGGAGAGGGGAGGGTATTCAAGAGCTGTTTTGTCGAAGTCAAGAAGTTTTGAGGCCATAGGGAATCAATCGATCGGCGCAGTCATGTTTGAAATGTTCAGTAAACATGGCAGCCCAAATATGAATACATTTCTGGCCTTCTGCAACCAAACTGCGAAGGGGAGGACGGAGGGAGAGAGGGAGGGGAAGGAAGGGGACGTGACGGGTGGGCGGGGGGGGGGGGGGGGGAGGGGAGGGGCAAGTCAGACAATGGCGCGCCCAGGAAGACGTTTCTGTATTGAATCCCGCATCACTGAGAGAGAGAGAGGAGAGAGAGAGAGAGAGAGAGAGAGAGAGAGGAGAGAGAGAGAGAGAGAGAGAGGTGGGGTGGGGGGGGGGAGGGGGGCACTTTTCAAGCAACATAGACACAGAAAGTTCGAATGCTTTGGGGAATCGTTCGGAGTGGCGTGTGTGGAATGTTAAGTAAATGCTGCAGCGAAAGATTTTTATGCCGTGCCCTCTTTATAACAGCTGGGCAATGGGTCAGGGCTATTTTCGGGGGGAGACGGGAGGGATGGAGAGTTAAGGTGGGGGGGGGGGGGTATTAGTGCCTGTGCAGAAGGGGGCAGTGTGAACTGTGTGAAAGCCATTCATATTCAGAGGCATTTATTGTGGTCGTCTGCCCATCTCTCCTTGGCAGTGGCTCGGGACAAGTTTTCGTGTCGTTTCTGTGTCTCTGGAGTGGTATGCACGCATGTACGTATGCGCATGGACTGGAGCGTGGTTTGTGTGTTGTGTGTGTGTGTGTGTGTGTGTGTGTGTGTGTGTGTGTGTGTGTTTGTCTGTGTCTGTGTGTGTGTGTGTGTGTGTGTGTGTCTGTGCGTGTGTGTGCTTGTGCGTGTGTGTCTGCGTTCGTGTGTGTGTGCCTCTGTATGTGTGTGTGTGTGTGTGTGTGTGTGTGTGTGTGTGTGTAAGAGAGAGAGAGAGAGAGAGAGAGAGAGAGAAGACAGACAGACAGACAGACAGACAGAGGACAGAGAGAATAAGAAAGAAAGGAAAGAGAGAGGGAAGGATATAAAGTGGATAGATGAGAGAGAGAGAGAGAGAGAGAGAGAGAGAGAGAGAGAGAGAGAGAGAGAGAGAGAGAGAGCACAAAGTTTTAACGAAGTAGTCTGATTCGACTTCCTTCCGTTTTCAGTCCACTTCATCTTCTGTACAGACAGGATCCATGTAGCCTTCAAGGGTTTGAGGTCGGAAAAGAAATATTTTGAACATCTACTGCCATTATTTGTCTTCTTCATGCACCAAAGACGCCAACGACATCTGAGAGAGAGGATGGAAGTGGTGTGGAGGGGGTCACTTTTCAAGGAATGTTACTAATACATCAAACCTGGATGCCTCGTGGCATTAGATACACTTGAGATTTTGTGTGGAGTGTGTGTGTGTGTGTGTGTGTGTGTGTGTGTGTGTGTGTGTGTGTGTGTGGTTTGTGAGAGAGAGAGATAGAGAGAGAGAGAGTGCATAAATGTGTGTGTGTGTGTGTGTTTGTGTGTGTGTGTGTGTGTGAGAGAGAGAGAGAGAGAGAGAGAGGTGCATGTGTGTGCATGTGTGTGTGTGTGTGTGTGTGTGTGTGTGTGTGTGTGTGTGTGTGTGTGTGTGGCGTCAATTTTTTTCTGGCAAAAAAGCTGTAAGTTGACTTGGCATTACTTTTGGAAGAAGGGAGATGGAGGATCATGGGAACAGGTGTGGATGGGAGTGTCAAGGGGCAGTTTGGATTGTGAAAGATACTGATGGTCAGAGACATTCTCATTGGTCATCTCCGCTGCCTGCTTGCGCCGGGAAAACTGGCCTCTCTCCACATTATTTCACTGTTTGTTCCTGAATCCTCACATACCTGAGAGGAACCAGAGAGAGAGAGAGAGAGAGGAGAGAGAGAGAGAGAGAGAGAGAGAGAGAGAGAGAGAGAGAGAGACGGGGGGTGTCTTTATGAAACTGGCAGAAGAAATTCAAGCCACCATCTACACCAGATCTGCATCAAAACTGCGCACTGCTTCTCCGCGGATCAATAGCAGGGCATCACTTCAGTGGCACCGGGGCTAATCATCAATGAAAACACCGGAAATGGCATCCTCTGAATTAATGCCAGCAGCTTGGAAGCTTTTTGTACCCATTCGCTATTTGGCAATGGACAGTGAAACCCCCATAGGGAGCGTGTTCGGACTTCGATTTGGCGAGCGTTATTAGCGAGTTCAGTGCAGTCATGGGCAATTCGTTTTTACGAGGAAAGGAAGCTATGCACAGTGAAATTAACGACTACATCATTCATTATTCAGAAACAGTGAACAAAGATCGCACGGCTTTCAATTTTTCTCTCTCCAGTTTTGTGTTTCTGAAGTATGTCAAAGAAGGTGGGAAAGGGTGGACAGCACTGTTTAACTCCATCACAAATTCTGAAACATTCACGAATACTGTCATTTTAAAGGAATTTGCTGTTTATCTTCGACATATAGGTGTGTGACGACTATGATGATAATGGTGAATTTTCTCATGATGGTCTACAATGATGTGTGTTATACCTTGTCAAAAGCCTTCTTGAAATCTGTAAAGATAGGGTATCTATATTGCTGAAACCATGGATTTTTGTTTTTAAGTTAAAGAGTTTTCAGCCAAAATACGAATAAACAAAAAGAGTGCAGAGCAACGCTTATTTAGTACACAATACAGAACAGTCACGTGAGTTTTCGACAGATAAGTCTTCTTCAGATGTCAGAAATAAAAGATGCACAAAATCGGATGAAAAAAATAACACGCTCTCTTGTCTTTCACTGTGATGCGCTTGGACGGCCGGTGAGGACAGGGGGCAGGACCATCACCAGCCAACGCTTGGCCAATAACATCAATGGCTTGCCTGGACAAAAAAAGAACTTGCCCAACTAAAAAACGCCCCAGAAAAAAAGAAAAAACGTCCACAGCGTATGGCTTTGGAATCAGGGCAGAAAAGACCAAGCCACAAACACCAAAGGCATCAGAACAGAGAACTAAGCAAGTGGTCAAAATGTCACACAGTAAACGGCTTAAAGTTCATGGGAGCAGTTGTAACAGATGAAGAGTCCTTTCTAGAATGGCCCAGGCATCAACAACACTCTCAAACCTCGAGACTGGAACCACACCAACATCTGTCCTCTTATGAGAGGATGATGCTGGTCATCCTCTTTGCCTGGGAAACGTGGACTCTGACAGCAGACACACACAGAAGAATCCAGGCATTTAAAACAGGACACTACAACAAAACCCTACGCACCTCCAACAAACACCGTGTCTGAATGAAGACGTTCGCAAAGGAATCGAGGCAGACACTAGCCCCTTTGAAGACTTGCTGACAACAGTCAACAATCGATAACTGAAATGGTATTGGTCACATGTCTCGAACATCCGGCCTTGCAGACAAGCAGGTGGGAGGACATAACAGCCAGGAATGAACAGGCCTGACCTTTGGCGATTCTCAGAGCAGCAGAGGACAGACGGAGATGGAGGAGGGCTGCCAGCTCTGGAAGTGATGATGATGATGATGATGTGTTGCGCTGCGTTGTCCTGTCTGGATAAAACAAAACTGTCAGTGAATGGTTCATCACCCTA
>CM065738.1:9300393-9315393 GCA_033310375.1 Conus canariensis
TTGACACTTTGATATTTTATTGTCATTACCAAAGAGGTCTTTTGACAAGGGGGGGAGAGGTAACAGAACAAAACATTTCCCTCTTCCTTTCCTGCAAACAGATAGTACACTTTCATTCCTAGTGTGTATCAAATTCAAAGTTAACAAAAACAAATAAATTTCTTAACATTTCGTTATGTCCTCACCTCACGCACAGGAGTAATGCAGTAAGGTAAAAACACAACAACAACAACAACAACAAAACAACAACTTAAGACTGACTCGACCATCCACTCAATCAAATGATGACATTGTATTTTACTGATCTCTTCCACATGCGATGAATGATAATATTCATTCAGATATCTCTTATAATAATGTATTATCTTAAATTTCACTATCCTTCATCTGTCTAATTTTCAGTGCTTCCCGGGAAAGAGAGAGAGAGAGAGAGAGAGAGAGAGAGAGAAGGAGAGAGAGAGAGAAGGAGAGTCGATCGCCGGCGATCCAAAGTGTCCACAGTCATTATTCAAACATCCAGGAAAACTATCTTAGGCTTGAATCTTTCTGCAGGAGATAAGGAAGAGATTCGATACAAGGAAAGCGAGCCGAAGGTGGATAGGGAAGAAAGAAGAGTGGAGGTGGGGGGTAGGTGGGTGGCTTAGGCTGGAAGGGGGGTTTGGGGAGAGAAAGAAAAAAGGAACGGATGGGAGTAGGGTGTGTGTGTGTGGGGGGGGGGGGGGGGGGCAGACTGGAGGGTAGACAAAATAGGACTTGCTGCAAATCACGTCGACCGTGTTCTCGAGTTCTGACAAAACATGTAATAGGCATCCCAGAAGACTTATACCTCCCCCACCCCCTCACCGCCACCCCAAAGTTAACTTTACCCCCATGCGCCCACCTCCCTTCCTTCCTGCTCCTCCATCCCCCCCCCCTCCCCCCTTGTCTTCAGCCGCCAGAGACATCTTTCACAGACCAGCCGGCATGCCCAAGACTCGTCAGACCAGAAAACTGAAGACGGCTCCCCCACCCCTTCCGCTACTCGTCTTTCCAATCTCTTTTAACGGCATTGGGTCGTACGTTTTCCGCCGGTTTTACGGTAGAAGGGAGACAGAAAGAGAGAGGGGACGGGAAAAGAGGGGGTCGGGGTAGGGGCTTCGAGGAGGAGGAGGGGGGGGGGGAAGGGGAGGCTAGGTGGAAGGAAGGGCGGCAGGGGGGGGGGGGGGGGGGAGGAGGGGGCAGGGGGGGGGGGGGGATGTCGATGTGGCTGCAGAGGCGTGGAAATCGATGTTTGTCTGTTGGTTCCTGGATGTATGTTGTCCTGGGCAGAGGGCGGCTGTCACCTGACCTCTTCTTCCTGGTCAGCAAGTGGCGTGCTGTACACAGGGTTGTATGGACCATGGCCAGCAAGTGGCGTGCTGTACACAGGGTTGTAAGGACCATGCCGGCAAGTGGCGTGCTGTACACAGGGTTGTATGGACCATGGCCAGCAAGTGGCGTGCTGTACACAGGGTTGTATGGACCATGGCCAGCAAGTGGCGTGCTGTACACAGGGTTGTATGGACCATGGCCAGCAAGTGGCGTGCTGTACACAGGGTTGTATGGACCATGGCCAGCAAGTGGCGTGCTGTACACAGGGTTGTATGGACCATGGCCAGCAAGTGGCGTGCTGTACACAGGGTTGTATGGACCATGGCCAGCAAGTGGCGTGCTGTACACAGGGTTGTATGGACCATGGCCAGCAAGTGGCGTGCTGTACACAGGGTTGTATGGACCATGGCCAGCAAGTGGCGTGCTGTACACAGGGTTGTATGGACCATGGCCAGCAAGTGGCGTGCTGTACACAGGGTTGTATGGACCATGGCCAGCAAGTGGCGTGCTGTACACAGGGTTGTATGGACCATGGCCAGCAAGTGGCGTGCTGTACACAGGGTTGTATGGACCATGGCCAGCAAGTGGCGTGCTGTACACAGGGTTGTGTTGGACCATGGCCAGCAAGTGGCGTGCTGTACACAGGGTTGTATGGACCATGCCAGCAAGTGGCGTGCTGTACACAGGGTTGTATGGACCATGGTCAGCAAGTGGCGTGCTGTACAAGGGTTGTATGGACCATGGCAGCAAGTGGCGTGCTTTACACAGGGTTGTATGGACCATGGCCAGCAAGTGGCGTGCTGTACACAGGGTTGTATGGACCATGGCCAGCAAGTGGCGTGCTGTACACAGGGTTGTATGGACCATGGTCAGCAAGTGGCGTGCTGTACACAGGGTTGTATGGACCATGGCCAGCAAGTGGAGTGCTGTACACAGGGTTGTATGGACCATGCCAGCAAGTGGCGTGCTGTTCACAGGGTTGTATGGACCATGCCAGCAAGTGGGGTGCTGTACACAGGGTTGTATGGACCATGCCAGCAAGTGGCGTGCTGTACACAGGGTTGTGTGACCATGTTCTACACACAGCTAGATGAACGAGGCACCAGAGAACACGAACAGCTCCATAAACGATTTATTGGTGTGCGTGTGAGTGAGTGAGTGAGTGTGTGTGTGAGTGTGTGTGTGGTGTGTGTGTGTGTGTGTGTGTGTGTGGTGTGTGTGTGTGTGTGTGTGTGTGTGTTTTTCCTTACTTTTTTTTCTTTCTTTCTTTTGTTCTCCTCCTGTGCTTTTTGTACTCCCAGTTCTTAAAGAACAGGGAGTACTTTAGAATGGGAACGAAGAAATGCTGTCTGTGGGTTTCTGTGTGTCTGTCTGTCTGTCTGTGTGTGTGTCTGTCTGTCTGTGTGTCCGTGGTCAAAATGTGTTCCACTCGCTCCAGACAAAAACTACTGGGTCGATCTTTCTGAAAATTTGTAGGTATGTTCATTATGGGTCAATGATGATGCCCGATGTTTTAGTTTACCGTTACAGCCGTTACTAACGGTTGTAACGGCCTGTAACGCTTTTTCTTCTTTATGGAATGTCTCCGAAAGTACTTAGCCGATCTTAGTGAAAATTAGCAGGTATGTTCATTATGGGTCACAGATGTTGCCCGATGTTTTAGCTTACCCCGTTATAGCCGTTACCAACGGCTGTAACAGCCTGTAACGGTTTTTCTTCTTTTTAGAATATATTAAAAAGTACTTGGCCGATCTTTCTGAAAATTTGTAGATATGTTCATTATGTGTCACAGATGATGCCTGATGTTTTAGTTTACCGTTACAGCCGTTACTGACGGCTGTAACGGCCTGTAACGCTTTTTCTTCTTTATAGAATATCTCAGAAAGTACTTGGCCGATCTTTGTGAAAATTAGCAGGTATGTTCATTATAAGTCACAGATGATGCCCGATGTTTTAGTTTACCCCGTTATAGCCGTTACTAATGGCTGTAACGGCCTGTAACGCTTTTTCTTCTTTATAAAATATCTCAAAAAGTACTAGGCCGATCTTTCAGAAAATTTGTAGGTATGTTCATTATGGGTCACGAATAATGGCTGATGTTTTAGTTTACCGTTATAGCCGTTACTAACGGCTGTAACGGCCTGTAACGCTTTTTCTTCTTTATAGAATATCTCAGAAAGTACTTGGCCGATCTTTCTGAAAATTTGTAGGTATGTTCATTATAGGTCACGGATGATGCCCAATGTTTTAGTTTACCCCGTTATAGCCGTTACTAACGGCTGTAACAGCCTGTAACGGTTTTTCTTTTTCATAGAATATCTCAAAAAGTACTAGGCCGATCTTTCAGAAAATTTGTAGGTATGTTCATTATGTGTCACGAATAATGCCTGATGTTTTAATTTACCGTTATATCCGTTACTAACGGCTGTAACGGCCTGTAACGCTTTTCTTCTTTATAGAATATCTCAGAAAGTACTTGGCCGATCTTTCTGAAAATTTGTAGGTATGTTTATTATAGGTCACAAATAATGTCCGATGTTTAAGTTTACCGTTATACCGTTACTAACGGCTGTAACGGCCTGTAACGCTTTTTCTTCTTCATGGAATATCTCAGAAAGTACTTGGCCGATCTTTGTGAACATTAGCAGGTATGTTCATTATGGGTCACGAATAATGCCCGATGTTTTAGTTTACCGTTATAGCCGTTACTAACGGCTGTAACGGCCTGTAACGGTTGTTTTTCTTCATGGAATATCTCAGAAAGTACTTGGCCGATCTTTGTGAAAATTAGCAGGTATGTTCATTATGGATCAAGGATGATGCCTGATGTTTTAGTTTACCATTATAGCCATTACTAACGGCTGTAACGGCCTGTAACTTTTTTTCTTTATGGAATATCTCAGAAAGTACTTGGCCGATCTTTGTGAACATTAGCAGGTATGTTCTTTATGGGATACGGATGATGCCCGATGTTTTAGTTTACCGTTATAGCCGTTACTAACGGCTATAACGGCCCATAACGCTTTTCTTCTTTATGGAATATCTCAGAAAGCACTTGGGCCCATCTTTGTGAAAATTAGCAGGTATCTTCATTATGGTTACGGATGATGCCCGATGTTTTAGTTTACCGTTATAGCCGTTATTAACGGCTGTAACGGCCTGTAACGGTTTTTCTTCTTTATGGAATATCTCAGAAAGTACGTGGCCGATATTTCTGAAAATTTGTAGATATGTTCAGTATGGGTCACGGATGATGCCCGATGTTTAAGTTTGCCGTTATAGCCGTTACTAACGGCCCATAATGGTTTTCTTCTTTATGGACAATCTCAGAAAGTTCTTGGCCGATCTTTCTGAAAATTTGTAAGTATGTTCATTTTAGGTCACAGACGATAGCCGATGTTTACCAGAATAGCCATTACTAACGGTTACATCAGCCCAAGACGGTTTTTCCTCTTTATGGAATATCTCACGCGTATTCAGGATAAACTGGGAGTACGTTTATATGCTTTGCATCTTGTTTTTTTATCTTGCTGTCTCGTTGTTCACTTTGAACACTCGACATATCTTACTCTCTCTCTCTCTCTCTCTCTCTCTCCTCTCTCTCTCTCTCTCTCTCTCTGTGTCGTGTACGTGTGTGTGTGTGTGTGTGTGTGTGTGTGTGTGTGTGTGTGTGTGTGTGTGTGTGTGTGTGTGGCGCGCGCGTGTTTTTTTGCATTTGTGCGTGCATGCGTGCATGCTTGCTTTTGTAATCTACAAACTGATGAAAACCTCGAACAGTGGGTTATTTTTCAGTTAAATACCCACGTCTTTTTTTTCGTAAACCCATTCGCTTTGACATAGATCCCAGTATACTTTTACTGTCGGATGTACCTTTGAAAATAACCTTCTAAATGGTTCATTTACAACATAATTATCAATACGTCAGATGTGGATTTAAAAAAAACAACAGAATTTAAATGACGAAAAAAAAGTATAAAATCATCGTAGAACATGCTTTTTTCGCTTCAATGAACGGTTTTAGTATATAGATGACCCATAATCCCTTTCCATTCTTTCAATCAGTTGTAATGTTCTTGAAAATGCCAAAATCTAATATACCCAGTTGGGAGTTGCATATGTATAGAGTCTCTCTCTCTCTCTCTCTCTCTCTCTCTCTTCTCTCTCTCTGTGTGTGTGTGTGTGTGTGTGTGTGTGTGTGTGTGTGGGGAGAGAGAGAGGGGTCCGTCCTTGTGTGTGTATGTGTGTGTGTGTGCGTGTGTGTGTGTGTGTGTGTTGTGTGTGTGTGTGTGTGTGTGTGTGTGTGTGTGTGTGTGTGGAAGTACGCATAAATGCGTATGTTTGTATGTATGTGTGCGGTTGCACGGAAACCTGCAAGTGATGTGTATGTGCGTGTGAATGACTTCTAAAACAAACAAACAAACAAACAAAAACGTATGCAGTGATAGCCCCCAGGAGGTATGTGCAGAAACTCTCTGTACAGCAACAACATTGCCCCCCCCCCCTTCCCCCCATTTCCTATACAATGACCCAGAACTGTCAATCACAGTAATAGCATTCCCCTTTCAGAGCATGAAGAAGCGGCACCGAACGAATAGTCCATGTAAGACAGCAGCCCGCATCGCTTCTTCTGGCCAAGTGTTTATCAACAGTTTCTCTCTCTCTCTCTCTCTCTCTCTCTCTCTCTCTCTCTCTCTCTCTCTCTCCCCGTGGTGCATTCCATGTCATGTACCACTCACAGTGAAACATATTATTTTAGAGTGTTGGGACTTGCACGATGTGAGACAAAAAAAAAACAAAAAAAACTTTACAGCAGACTCCATGAAAACCTTGCTCAGAGATGTCCGTCTTAATTTGATCATTGAATTTCTGAAAGAGAGAAACATTTTTCATCTGATCTAAGATTTTACGGAGGAAAGATTGAAAAAAAAATTCCGGTGTGTTTTTAGACGGTGTGCTTTAGTGTTGTGTGAAAGTTGTTTTTTTTTCTTTTTTAAAGATGACTTGTGAGATGACTTCAACTTGGTGACAGCCCTGATATGGCCCTTTGCGGTCGGCTGGGCTATAAGCAACATACCGTATCTTGGCTTTCCTTCTCTCTCTCTCTCTCTCTCTCTCTCTCTCTCTCTCTCTCTCTCTCTCTCTCTCGCTCTCTCTCTCCCTCTCCTCATGTGCTAATGTTTGCAAACTCCGCGATGAACCCACCACCCTCTACCACCCATCCACCCCCTTGCCAAATAAAATAAACCTGACTATTATTAAGGAAGTGTTTTGTTCTTGAAATAGACATGCTATTCTGTTCAGTAAGTGCGTGCGTGCGCGCGCGCGCTTGTGTGTGTGTGTGTGTGTGTGTTGTGTGTGTGTGTGTGTGTGTGTGTGTGTGTGTGTATTTCGTTACACCTGTCTTTCTGTCTTAATGTTTTTATACTCATACTCCTCTCTCTCTCTCTCTCTCTCTCTCTCTCTCTCTCTCTCTCTGTCTCCCCTCTCTCTCCTCTCGCTTAGCTATTTTCTGCTGGGATGACGCTAATTTGTTACCACAACACATACCGCCCCCTCCCCCCACCCTCTTCTGGTGACTGGGCTGTCAATATGCTTTTTTTTTCTCCACTTGTGATTTAGTTTTATTCTCTTTTCTCGGACTTTGAAACTGAGTGCACCACAGAGCACCACACAACACAGCACCACACAACAGAGCAATACACAACACAGCACCACACAACACGGCACCACACAACACAGCACCACACAACACAGCACCACACAACACAGCACCACATAACAGAGCACCACACAACAGAGCACCACACAACACAGCACCACACAACACAGCACCACACAACACAGCACCACATAACAGAGCACCACACAACAGAGCACCACATAACAGAGCGCCACACAACACAGCACCACACAACACAGCACCACACGCCGTAACACGAGATAAAACAATATGCCACAGCAGAACAGAACACAGGATGTCACAGTGCAAAAGAGGATAGCGCAACACAGCTGAACTACACAACCTACTACAACGCAACACGGCACAACAGAACACATGATGACACAGCACGACACCACACGACACAACTTGACACAGCTCAAGACGACGCAGCACAATGGGGCGCAAGCCAACAGCACAAAAACAACGCAACACAGCATAGCACAGCACGACAGCACGACGCAAGACAACATCAGGCAGCATGTCACAACACAGAACACCTCTCCACAGCAAAACACAGCACAGTACAACACAGTACAGCACCAGGCAGCATGTCACAACACAGAACACCTCTGCACAGCAAAACACAGCACTGTACAACACCACAGTATAGCACCTGGCAGTATGTCACAGCACAGAACACCTCTGCACAGCAAAACACAGCACTGTACAACAACACAGTATAGCACCAGGCAGCATGTCACAACACAGAACACCTCTGCACAGCTAAACACAGCACAGTACAACACCACAGTATAGCACCAGGCAGCATGTCACAACACAGAACACCTCTGCACAGCTAAACACAGCACAGTACACACAGTATAGCACCAGGCAGCATGTCACAACACAGAACACCTCTGCACAGCTAAACACAGCACAGTACACACAGTATAGCACCAGGCAGCATGTCACAACACAGAACACCTCTGCACAGCTAAACACAGCACAGTACACACAGTATAGCACCAGGCAGCATGTCACAACACAGAACACCTCTGCACAGCTAAACACAGCACAGTACACACAGTATAGCACCAGGCAGCATGTCACAACACAGAACACCTCTGCACAGCTAAACACAGCACAGTACACACACGTATAGCACCAGGCAGCATGTCACAACACAGAACACCTCTGCACAGCTAAACACAGCACAGTACAACACAGTTAGCACCAGGCAGCATGTCACAACACAGAACACCTCTGCACAGCTAAACACAGCACAGTACACACAGTATAGCACCAGGCAGTGTGTCACAACACAGAACACCTCTGCACAGCTAAACACAGCACAGTACACACAGTTAGCACCAGGCAGTGGTCACAACACAGAACACCTCTGCACAGCTAAACACAGCACAGTACACACAGTATAGCACCAGGCAGTGTGTCACAACGCAGAACACCTCTGCACAGCTAAACACAGCACAGTACACACACAGTATAGCACCAGGCAGTGTGTCACAACGCAGAACACCTCTGCACAGCAAAACACAGCACAGTACAACCACAGTATAGCACCAGGCAGTGTGTCACAACGCAGAACACCTCTGCACAGCAAAACACAGCACAGTACAACAACACAGTATAGCACCAGGCAGTGTGTCACAACGCAGAACACCTCTGCACAGCAAAACACAGCACAGTACAACAACACAGTATAGCACCAGGCAGTGTGTCACAACGCAGAACACCTCTGCACAGCAAAACACAGCACAGTACAACAACACAGTATAGCACCAGGCAGTTGTCACAACGCAGAACACCTCTGCACAGCAAAACACAGCACAGTACAACAACACAGTATAGCACCAGGCAGTGTGTCACAACGCAGAACACCTCTGCACAGCAAAACACAGCACAGTACAACAACACAGTATAGCACCAGGCAGTGTGTCACAACGCAGAACACCTCTGCACAGCAAAACACAGCACAGTACAACAACACAGTATAGCACCAGGCAGTGTGTCACAACGCAGAACACCTCTGCACAGCAAAACACAGCACAGTACAACAACACAGTATAGCACCAGGCAGTGTGTCACAACGCAGAACACCTCTGCCAGCAACACTGCACAGACAACAACACTAGCCAGCGTGTGCAGCAACACCTTGCACAGCAAACAAGCCAGTACAACACACAGTATAGCACCAGGCAGTGTGTCACAACGCAGAACACCTCTGCACAGCAAAACACAGCACAGTACAACAACACAGTATAGCACCAGGCAGTGTGTCACAACGCAGAAAAACACTCATGCACAGCAAACATCACAGCACAGTACAACAACACAGTATAGCACCTGGCAGTGTCACATCGTCACCAGCACACAGCAGTACAACAACACAGTATAGCACCAGGCAGCATGTCACAACACAGTACAACAACACAGTATAGCACCTGGCAGAAGCACAGCACAGTACAAAACACAGTATAGTATAACTGCAAAACAGGCCGGACAAGATAACAGGACACGCGTCAGCAACACAATATGTCATCAGCACAACGGAGCACACTACACCACAGCGCAGCACAGCGAAGGAAACGACACTACCGTGACGTCTCGTTTGCGAGCTTTCTTTCCGCTGGGCAGTGTCTTTACCGGCATGGGGGGGGGAGGGAGGGGGGGGGGGGGTAGCAGCCTTACCTGAGACGAGTTTCATAGTTTGGAGAACTCGCAAGGTTGCCTAGCTTGTCCTGGCGGCGAGTGATGTGAGAGGCTAGGGGAGGGAAAGAAACGCGTCGCAAGACAAAATGGCAGCCAACAACGTGACTGATTTTCAAGCTCCTGAAACGTCAGCGTTTTCGTCGTTTGTGTGTACCAGTCAGAACGTTCGTACTTTTTCCCGTGCACAACGTTGTTTGTACCAGTACAGTCAGACGTTCGTACTTTTCGTGCACACATGTTGTGTACCATGGTCAGAAACGTTCGTACTTTTCGTTGCAACCACATCACAGGCCGTTAGAACTGTGGGCCATTTCCGGTCGCGTGCGAGCGAGCTCTAAGACAGTCTCGTGACCTCTCGCCTTTCCCTGGCCCCGCTCGCCGCTAGAGCGTGCCTATGAAATGCTTGACAGTCGCCAAACAAGCGAGAAATCTTGCCACCTCTTCTTCTGCTTCTTTCTTTTAGTGTCCACAATCATCATGTTGATTATTCTGACACTTTAGTGTGTATGACCATTTTTTTTATCCCGCCATTAAGGCAGCCACACTCCAACTTCAGGGAAGGTGCATGCTATGTGTAAGGTGTCATCCATACCAACGGCCCAACTGGCCTTCTCTTCCGAAAGTTGGTGATGGAATTTGACGTGTGTGCAAGATGTTGTGCGTGCGTTCACACACGGAACCTCGGTTTGTAGTCTCATTCGAAGGACTGTGTGGGGAATGGAGTCAGAACCAATGTTAACTCCGAGGGAAAAATCCCCCTGTACCGAAACGGTCCGGCGGAGATGCGAACCCGCAACCCCAAAATTACGAGTCCAGCGCTCTACCAACTGAGCTATTCCGGCCCCCACCTCGCCTCTGAAACGCCACCCCCACACTGGTTCATGTTGTCGGCCAAGACTCGGACATGACCACGAGTAGGCTGAAACAAAGAGCCGCGCATGCTGGCTCCGCGAGTAAGGTCCGATTCCACGGTTACAGGTTAAGCCCCAAACGCTATAATTATGTTCTCCATTACACGCAAACCCACACCTGGCTTTTCTCAGAAGATCAGCCAGTGCCAAAACATATTCATCGCACAGTCCAGCCCTTGACCCATACCATACCTGACTCTGAGGCAGGTCTCATGTCCGTTTCTTTTTCTATGCCAGCACGATACACATGACCCTTCATTTACCTGTCTTTTGTCTGCTAGACTTTTCACTCCAAAATCCTAGCGCCCTACCAATGGCGTAGAAACACAAGGAGTCCACCAGTCATGCAACGTTCAGCTCTTTTTTTGCTGACAGGTGGTATTGAACTAATTTACTGACCCCCAATTCCAGGATAAAATCATCTTTTTCTCATCCAGTTTTTTTTTCTCACAACGCCAGGGTGATTTTCTTCTATTCAAACTGTGCTGTTACTACTTTTGACCTTGGCTGTAACCCCGAACTCTGACCTAAGCAGGTTACCGTCCCTAACGGACTCAGTGGGTGGTGTCCCATGTGCGTTCGATCAGAACACGCACCGCAGGACACCACCGCCGCGTGACCCAGCGGCGGCAGAGCAGGGCCCTCTCTGGAAGGTGACCTCTGGACGAGCTGACAGTGATGGTACTCTGTGAACTGCTGCGACAGGACAGAGCTAGGTGTGGCAGTGTGGCAGGCAGGTGACCTCTTGATGACCTGGCAGTTGATGGCACTCTGTGAACTGCTGCGACGCGAGCTAGGTGGCAGTGCAGGGAGGTGCTCTGATGACTGACGTGATGGCACTCAGTGAACTGCTGACAGGACGAGTATGTGCGTGGGAGAAGGGACGGCGGGATGTGTGATGCCTCTGAGCGGGGTCAACAAAAAAAAGATGAGGCAGGAACACACACACACACACACACACACACACACACACACACACACACACACCACACACACACACACGCACCCTTACACACACACACACACACACACACCACACTCACACACACACACACACACACACACACACACCACACACACACACACAGAGGCACACACACACACACACACACACACACACACACACACACACACACACACACACACACACACAACACACACACAAAAACTAACACTCACTCACTCTCTCACTCACGCTGTTTGTGGCGCGCGCGTGTTTGTGTGTGCGTGTATGTTTATGCATGTGTGAAATCAGTAAATAATATTGATATGTGCATACAATTGTTCATGTTCACCCCCTTGTCTTAAGGCTGTAATGCTATGACAATAAAACATTGTCTTGTCTTGTCTTGTCTTGTCTCTCACTCACACACACACACACACACACACACACACACACACACACACACACACACACACACACACACCCCCACCCACCCCCCACCCCCCCCCCCCCCCCCCCCCCCCCCCCCCCCCCCCCACATACACACACAGCCGCCGGGGGACATGAGCGAGATCCGTTGGCCTGTCGTCTCATTTCCAGCCCCCGATCATATCACGAGTGAAGTGAAACGGGAACCCAGTGTGTCTGTCCAGGCCTGTTTCTGTTTTGTCCCCCGTCAGCCGACGTCCAGCTGTACCGATGTTATGGAGAGTGAACTCACACGGAAGCTGCCGGTATAGAACGTTTCCATTTGGCCTGGCATCAGATGGCAGCGGGAAGGAGACAATCGTCTGGACTTTGTGTGTGTGTGTGTGTGGTGTGTGTGTGTGTGTGTGTGTGTGTGCGTGTGTGTGTGTGTGTGTGTGTGTGTGTGTGGTGTGTGTGTGTGTGTGCGTGTGTGTGTGTGCGTGTGTGTGTGTGCGTGCGTGCGTGTGTGTGTGTGTGTGTGTGTGTGTGTGTGTGTGTGTGTGTTCCAAGTCACGTTTCAATGTGTGTGTGTGTGTGTGTGTGTGTGTGTGTGTGTGTGTGTGTGTGTGTTCCAAGTCACGTTTCATGTGTGTGTGTTGTGTGTGTGTGTGTGTGTGTGTGTGTGTGTGTGTGTGTGTGTGTGTGTGTGTGACCCACCCAACACGAAACACGGGTCAAAAGAGCGATGGGGTTTACCTGACGTTCGACATAAACACTCGACAGCAGGACTCTATAGTGATGTTGTTCGGGCGTGTTCCACCACACGTGATTTTTGAGTTCCTGACAGAGATCAATAGTTTTCATTTAACATAAGATTCTGATCTGAAAGAGATCAATAGTTTTCGTTTGATGTAAGATTCTGATCTGAAAGAGATCAATATTATTCATTTGTTAAGATTTGTCTAAAGATCAAATTTCATTAGTAGATCTGATGAAGAGATCAATATTTTTCGTTTGATGTAAGATTCTGAACTGAAAGAGATCAACATTATTCATTTGATGTAAGATTCTGATCTGAAAGAGATCAATAGTTTTCATTTGATATAAGATTCTGATCTGAAAGAGATCAATATTATTCATTTGATGTAAGATTCTGATCTGAAAGAGATCAATATTATTCATTTGATGTAAGATTCTGATCTGAAAGAGATCAATATTATTCATTTGATGTAAGATTCTGATCTGAAAGAGATCAAAAGGTTTCAAGTGATGTAAGATTCTTATCTAAAAGAGATGAATAGTCTTCATTTGATGTAAGATTCTGTGGAAAGTAGTTCCAATTGTCAAGGCGTTTTGAATGTATTTAAGATAAACTGGTTGATTGTTGTCATTTAAAACAAAACAAAACAAAAACAACTTGTATGGAATCGACTGTGACGATGTGACAGCTCTGATAGGGTCCCCTGCGGTCGGCTGGATTATCAAGAACATATATGTATGTACGCACGTGTGCGTGTGTGTGTGTGTGTGTGTGTGTGTGTGTGTGTGTGGTGTGTGTGTGCGAGCACGCGCGAGCGTGTGTGTATGTGTGTGTGTGTGTGGTGGGGGGGGGGTGAGAGTGTATGTGTGTGCACGTGTGTGTGTGTGTGTGTGTGTGTGTGTGTGTGTGTGTGTGTGTGTACGCGCGCGCGCGCGCGCGCTGTGTGTGTGTGTGTGTGAATACGAGCACGTGTACATGCGCGCGCGCGAACGTGTGTGTGTGTGTGTGGGGGGGGGGGGGGGGGGGGGTGAGAGTGTATGTGTGTGCATGTGTGTGTGTGTGTGTGGTGTGTGTACGCGCGCGCAGCGCGTGCGTGTGTGTGTGTGTGTGTGAATACGAGTGCGTGTACATGCGGCGCGCGCGCGAACGTGTGTGTGTGTGTGTGTGTGTGTGTGTGTGTGTGTGTGTGTCCGCGCGCGTGCGCGCGCGCGTGCGAGCCTTGAGCTCCTTTGGTTAATTACACATGTTGTGACACACCCTCTGCCCCACTCCCCCCCCAAAAAAAAAAAAGAAAAAAAAAAAAAAGAAAAACGATGATATACTCAGACTGAACTATGAACCGAATGGATGCTGATTGTGTACGTGACAATTTTCGTTGTAATTAGCATAAGAACCACTAGATCTTGCTGCTATATCCGTTTGAAATTGTACAGAACTTCTATGAGCCAAAACATGTAGTGCAAGTAAACCACAGCCCTGTTTTGAAAGACATTCTGCTCACATAAAATGCTCTCTCTGGCCGGCCGTCTGTTCATCTGTCCGCCTGCCCGTCAGTCCGTCCGTCCGTCGTCTGTCTGTCTGTCTGTCTGTCTGTCTCTCTGTGCCTCTGTCTCTCTCTTGTCTCTCTCTCTCTCTTTCTCTCTCTCTTTGCCTCTGTCTCTCTCTCTCTCTCTCTTTCTCTCTCACTCTCTCTGCCTCTGTCTCTCTCTCTCTCTGCCTCTGTCTCTCTCTCTCTTCTCTGTCTCTCTCTCTTTGCTCTCTCTCTCTCTCTCTCTCTCTCTCTCTCTCTCTCTTCTCTCTGTCTGTCTTGTTCCTTGTTTTCTCTTTCATCCCTCAGACGCACGGAAGAAACTTTCCCTCCCCCCTTGCCCTCTCTTTTTTTTTTTCTCCCAGCAACAACGATAGCCCCTCACCCATTGATCACTTCCATTTCTTTCCAGTCATTATCATCATTATCCACACCCCCACATATAACTACTATCATCATCAATTCTACCATCCATATGGATTTTTTTTGGCGTATAGTTTCCTTCATTCCTTACTACTAAGCACTATTATCAAACTTCTAGACTATAATCACCGCCATCACTAATACTTTCAAACCATTCAACAATAATTAGAAACAAACCCAACTGTTTAACTACCCTACACCCCCTTTTTCTTTCTCCCCTTCTGTGTTTAGCCAGTATTGGCACTACAATTATCGTCATAATTATTATCAACAACAACAACAACA
>CM065738.1:9327893-9347893 GCA_033310375.1 Conus canariensis
CCTTCCCCCTCCACGCCCCCCTCCCCCTTTCTCTTCCACCGCCAACCCCCCCCCCCCCCCCAAATATCGGGCGACCTTTGCCTGTGTAGTGGACCGACCTGTCTGCCCTACCTACCAGCCCTGTCTGTAGACTTGGCCCGGGGGCCGGGGGTTCGAGTCCTCTTCAAACACTCGTCTCTTCCGATCGCCACGAGATGAGTTGCCCCCAGGTACCGGTGCTTGAGTGCGCGAGGGAAGCTTGGGGGTCTGTCTGTTTGTCTGTCTATCTGTCTGTTTGTTTGTGTCTGTCTGTCTGCCTGTCTGTCTGTCGGACTGTCTGACTGACTGTCTGTCTGTCTGTCTGTCTGTCTGTCTGCCTGTTTGTCTGTCTGTCTGTCTGACTGTCTGTCTGTCTGAGTGACTGTCTGACTGACTGTCTGTCTGTCGGTCTGTCTGTCTGACTGTATCTGTCTGTCTGAATGTCTGTCTGTCTGTCTTTCTGTCTGTCTGTCTGATTGTCTGACTGGCTGGCTATCTGTCTGTCTGAATGTATTTATGCCTGTCTGTCTGACTGACTGTCTGTCTGTTGGTCTGTCTGTCTGACAGTCTGTCTATCTGTCTGTCTGAATGTCTCTCTGTCTGACTGCCTGTTTGTCTGACTGTCTGTTTGTCTGTCTGTCTGTTTTGTCTGTCTGTCTGTCTGTCTGACTGTCTGTCTGTCTCTCTGTCTAACTGTCGGTCTGTCTGACGGTCTGTCTGTCTGTCAGTCTATGAATTGGTGAAGGTAGGGAGGGAAGGGGTGGGAGGGAGAGAGGGTGATGGCGTGGAGGGAGGGACAGTATCTGTGAGCTAAGGTTTGGCGTTGCGCTGTTTTTAGTTTTATTTTTTGGTTTGTTTTATCATTATTATTATTATTATCATCATCATCATTACTATTATTATCATTATTTTTAAGATGCTCATTCCTTTGTTCCATGTCTGTCTCTACCTCTGTTTTCTCTCCTCTTTTCGATCCTTGTTAGATAAAAAAAATATGAGCCTTCCTTCTCTCTTTCTCTCTCCCTCCCTCCCTCCCTCTCTCTTGTTGTTGTTGTTGTTGCTTTTTTCTATTATGACGTGGC
The DNA here is from genome assembly GCA_033310375.1 of Conus canariensis. NCBI lineage: Eukaryota > Metazoa > Mollusca > Gastropoda > Neogastropoda > Conidae > Conus > Conus canariensis. The sequence goes on from CM065738.1 coordinate 9,328,994, forward strand.
AGCGTAAATTTCTTGTTTTTTTGTGTTGGTTTGAGGGTGTTTTTTTTTCGTCGTGTGTGAGTTTGAGAGCCCTGAAAATTCCTCTGGTTGGGTCGGCTGAGTAATCACGATTAACGCGTGAAATGTGAAATCTCTCTCTCTCTCTCTCCTCTCTCTCTCTCTCTCTCTCTCTCTCTCTCTCTCTCTCTCTCCTCTCTCTCTCTCTCTCTCTCCGTATTAGTGATGTGAATGTCCATCAAAAATACACAGAAACTCCAAGAACTGTCCATTCTCTCATCAAATCGAGGACGAAATACATTTTTTTTTATTGTTTGTCCATCATATAAGATTTAAGAGATAAGTACATTTTGCCTCATACTAGAAATGCTCATCAAGTGTCATTGCTTCTTTTACTGCAAAATGAAAAGAGAATTGTAACTCGCTCTGTAGCTGTGTTCATTTTTAAAGCACTAAAACGAAGAGAGGAACTGTTATCAGTTAACACACAAATGCCAGAGTAATTTCAGGAAGAACATTTTGTTATGCAAATATTTTCTTTTATGATTTTCAGTATATGCACCGGGCGCGAGTGTGTTCTACTTTTGTTCTTGACCTCATTGCAGATAAGTCGATGGCCTTTGCAATTAAACTGTTTGAGTTTGACTTTGAGCTCGCTCTCTCTCTCTCTCTCTCTCTCTCTCTCTCTCTCTCTCTCTTTCTCTCTCTCTCTCTCTCTCTCTCTCTCTCTCTCTCTCTCTCTCTCTCTCTCTCTCTCTTTTCAACCATCTTATGTGCCAGTACTTACATACTCCGCCATAAATCCACCACCAATCACCACCACCCTCTTTGCCTTATATATATACCTGACTATTTAGAAAGTGTTTTGTACTTGAAATGCACATGTATGTTATTTTGTTTAGTAAGTATGTCTTACATGAGTACATGTGTGTGTGTGTGTGTGTGTGTGTGTGTGTGTGTGTGTGTGTGTGTGTGTGTGTGTGATTTCCTATTACCTCCTGCCCTCTTGTCATTCTGTCGATATGCTTGTATTCTTATGTGACTCTCTCTCTCTCTCTCTGTTCTGCTGGAATGACTTGATTTATTATCCATATGACATCCCCTCCTACCCGTAGCGACTGGGCTATCATTATGCATTTCCCACCTCCATTTGTGCTTTATTTTCTATCCCCCCCCTCCCTCCCCCGGTGCTTCAAAATCGATTGTCTTGTATCTCTTTGGAATTTTTTGATTGTCAGATTGTTCTAAACATGCTCTCTTATCGCACCCACTCTCGCCTCTTTCTCCCCCACCCTCTCTCTCTCTCTGCAGACTTACTGCACTCCCTGCACTCCCTTCGCTCCTGCGTCTCTCTCTCTCTCTCTCTCTCTCTCTCTCTTTTTTTATTTTTTAATTTTAATCCCGTATTGTATTGTAGTTCTAGTCACTTTTTGCATGCTTCCTTTGTTACCTTTTATTTTATATTGTTGACCCTACTCAGGGCGAGGACTGGATGTAAAAAAGCACATCAGTGCTTATCTATTATCCTCGTAAATAAAGAATTTTGTCTTGTCTTTGTCTTGTCTTCTCTCTCTCTCTCTCTGTCTCTGTCTCTCTCTCTTTTTCTCTGTTTCTTTTCTCTCACTCTCTCTTTCTCTCTCTCTCTCACTCTCTCTCTCTCTCTCTCTCTCTCTCTCTCTCTCTCTCTCTCTCTCTCTCACTGCACAAAGACAGTGTTTTCGGTGTTCGCAAAGTAGCGTTCAGAACGTAAGCTGTTAGGTTTTAAATGAAAGTAAGAAATGAAAGTAAGGATGGGACTCAAGGGAGCACAACACTTTATTAGAGAGAGAGAGAGAGAGAGAGAGAGAGAGAGAGAGAGAGAGAGAGAGAGAGAGAGAAGATACTTCGGGCAAATACGCGCGCACGTGTGTGTGTGTGTGTGTGTGTGTGTGTGTGTGTGTGTGTGTGTGTGTGTGTGTGTGTGTGTGCAAGCGTGCGTACGTAAGTGCATGCGCGCGCGCACGTGTGCGTATGTGTGTGTAGTATGGAAATGTGTGTGTATGTGTGTGTGTGTGTGTGCGCGCGCGCGCGCGCGCGCGCGCGGCGCTGGGTGTGTGTGTGTGTGTGTGTGTGTGAGTAAAAGACATTCCTTTTTTACACCAAAAAATGACGACATTCTTTCCATAATATTTTCTGAAATGCCAGTACAACTATGAGGGAATCTGACAACAAATAATTGGTTTCAGTCAGCCAGTAACTAGAGCAGTGTGTGTGGTACGACATTATTTTACAATGTGTCGCTCCGGGGTGGATGGAGTGGGGGGAATCACACTTAGGGGCACGAAAGGTGAAAGTATAAAAAGAATATAATAATAATAATTATAATAATAATAAATATAATGAATACTCATATAGCGCCTGTTCTCGGCTAGAGACCAAGCTCTAAGCGCTTTACAATCCACACTCGTTTACATAACGGGCTGTCTACCTGGGTAGTGCCGACTGAAGAGCTGCCAGCTGGCGCTTCATTCAGTCGTTTTCCGTGTCATCCAGTCAATATCGTTCAATATCGTTCACTCAGTTTCCTTACTTCTTTCCTTCTTTCCATTTCTCACGCAGGGCGCATGTTATGCGTAACGTGTCATCCATACCAACGGCCAAACTGGCCTACTCTTCCAAAAGTTGGTGATGGGATTTTTTACGTGTGTGCAAGATGTTATGCGTGCGTTCATACACGGAACCTCGGTTTATAGTCTCATTGTAAGGGAAATGGAGTCAGAACTAATGTTAACTCCGAGGGAAAAATCCCCCTGTGCCGAAACGGTCCGGCGGAGATTCGAACCTGCAACCCCAGGATCACGAGTCCGGCACTCTACCAACTGAGCTGTTCCGGCAATAATATATATAAATATACACCCTCGTTCTTGCTGGCCCCATCTTGAAGGCAGGAATAGAATAAGGGATAACAGGGGGGGGGGGGGGGGGGAGGAGGAGGGGGGGGTGTATGTGCGTGCAGTTACCTGAAATATCATATGTGACGTATCCCAGAGTCTAATCTTTGTCGTTCAGTTTTCCTCGGAGTTCCAGGGCTGTTTTTATAGACCGACACTTCCCTGGCGTTTTTTACGGCGATCTTACCATTCCGAGGATGTGATTTCGTCACTTTAAGCATTGCTGACGTCATTTATGGGCTTACTGCGATTGGAGAGAGAGAGAGAGAGAGAGAGAGAGAGGGGGAGGGGGATATTTCGGCGCGTCATCGTTTTTGCGATGTAATGGTGATGGGTGCAATCATGGTGGAAATGGCGCTGCTGCTCGGAATCACGTGTGCTAATTGGAGTTGAACAGACCAGTCTTGACACATCAGACACAGATGAACACAGACAAACACACCCACACTGGAACGCTAGCGCGCGCGTACCTGCGTGCATCCACCCGCACACACACATTCACACGCATACATAGACTACACTCACGTACAGAGAGACCTATCCAATTACACTTTACAACAACACACACACACACCACACACACACACACACAACAACACATGAACACGCGTTTACCTGAGGGGGCAGCGAGTCCAACAAGAAGAAGAGAAAGGCCAGCCACATAGCAGACAGTCAGTGTGTGCTCCTTCCGAGATGAACGACGCAGAAACAGTTGAGGACGACCCACTATATCACTCCCACTCTTCTGCTCTGATCAAAATGAGAGAAAGGATGAGAAAGAAAGGATCTTAAAATGCCTCAGCGAGACAGCCCAGGAAGAAAGGGGGAAAAAAGAAGAAAGGCAAAAGAACAAAGAAAACAAGCGTTACATACATACCTACATACATACATACAGACTGACAGACAGACAAACAGACAGATAGGTACATAGATAGATAGATAGACAGATAGATAGATAGATAGATAGAAACTCATGGATAGTCAGTATGTAAACAGATAGATGATTAGAGAGAGGTGGGTGTATAGACAGATAGAGAGATAGTTAATTGGATGGATGTATTCACAGATGGATAGATGATTATAAGCAATTACACAGACAGGTAAATAGATAGATAAATAGGTAGAAAGATCGAAAGATAGACACCCGCCGTGGGGATACCCGGGGTCTTTTGTGCAAATAGTTCCGCCACCTTCTGGACATTCTGTGCTAGTAACGTCCCCTTTTCCTTTCGCTCTCAGTAACTCTGTCTCCTCCTTTGCTGTCTGTCGTCTACTGTCCTTTCTGTCTACCATATCTTTTATCTATCTCTTTCCACAACCTCTTCCCACAAATTTCTGCACTCAACAAAATCGGAGTGAACTGACTATACTCTCGAGTATAGTGTGAGTATCCCAACAGGGTAAAACGAGTTCACACGCTACCAGATACTGGAACGCTGAAGAAGAAGAAGAAAAAATAGACCAAAAATTTACAGACAGATAAGTAGAGAGAAGATACAAGGAGACAGACAGACTGACAAACAGAGGGGCAGACAGACGGACGAACAGGCAGACAGACAGGCAGGCAGGCAGGCGCGCGCGCGCACACACACACACGCACACACACACACGCGCGAGCGCGCGCGCACACATACACACACACACACACACACGCGCGCGCGCGCGCGCGCGCGCGCACGCACACACACGCACGCACGCATGCGCGCGCGAGCGCACACACACACACACACACACACACACACACACACACACACACATACACACACACGTGCACACACACACGCACACACAGACACACATACACACACACACACACACACAGCGAGAGAGAGAGAGAGAGAGAGAGAGAGAGAGAGAGAGAGAGAGAGAGAGAGAGAGAGAGAGAGAACAATTAGAAGAGGAAGAAGAACAAGAAGAAAAAGAAGAGAGAGAGAGATGGGGGGTGGAGAGATAGAGAGAGACAGAGAGAGGGGGAGGGAAGAGAGAGAGAGAGAGAGAGAGAGAGAGAGAGAGAGGACGGAGACAGAGAGGCATGAATAGAAAGAGACAGAGTACAAAGAGAGAGAGAGACAGAGACAGAGACATAGTGACAGAGAGAGGAGAGAGAGAGGGAGAAAGAGAGGGGTGAGGTAAAGGGCACTCGGGTGAGCGCAGACTCCTGCCGAGGTCAGTGGGATCCGGGATCCACCATTGATCCGGATCCGCGCCAACATTTTATGAGGTCATCCTCGGGACCAGTCCCATCTTTCCAGTTACAGTGTGCATTACAATAGTGTGAGTGAGTGAGTGAGTGTGTGTGTGTGTGTGTGTGTGTGTGTGTGTGTGTGTGTGTGTGTGTGTGTGCGTGCGTGCGTGCGTGTGTGTGTGTGTGTGTGTGTGTGTGTGTGTACGTGCATGCGTGCGTGTGTGTGCGTGAGCGCGCGCGCGTGCGTGTGTGTGTGTGTGTTTTTTGTGTGTGTGTGTGTTGTGTGTGTGTGTGTGTGTGTGTGAGCGCACGCGCGTATGTGTGTGCGTGAGCGCGCGCGCGCGTGTGTATGTGTTGTGTGGTTGTGTGCGTGCGTGTGTGTGTGTGTGTATGCGTGTGCATGCATGGTGTGTGTGTGTGTGTGTGTGTGTGTGTGTGTGTGTGTGTATGCGTGTGCATGCATGGTGTGTGTGTGTGTGTGTGTGTGTTGTGTGCGCGCGCGCGCGCGCGCGCGCGATCGCGCGCTTGCGTGCATGTGTGTTTTGTCTAATCTTGCTGACTGACAGAGAAGCCTACCAACATGGGCGATGACGTCACTTACGGCGGTGACAATAAATCAATAAATAATTTGAAAAAGAAAATTTAAAAAAGGAGGGGGGAGGGGAAGTGTGTAGGGGGAGGGGGGCTGGGGGTGGGGGGTGGGGGAGTGCCTCTCTCCTTTCGTAGTTATTTAAAACTGTTCGGTGCGTGTAATTCATTCGGGAAACGAATACAAATTCCGCGTTCCTATCCTCCCCCCCCCCCCCCTTCCTCCTTCTCCCCCTCCCCATACTCCCTTCATCTCCCACTTCCACGTACGCCCCCCCTCCCCTCCCCTTCACCTCTCTTTCCACACTCCCCTTTCCCCTCTCCACCCCCGTCTTCCCGACCACACCTCTATATAGCTGGTTTGGCTGTTGTTGACCTCGGGAAAGAAAGGAAGAAAAGAACGACAAAAAGACAGACAGACAGAAAGCAAGGAAGACAGAAAGGCAGACAGAAAGAAAAGAAATAAAGAGAGAAGGATAGAAAGAACGAAAGAAAGAAAGAAAGAAAAGAAGGAAAGAAAGAAAAGAAAGATAGAAAGAAAGAAAGAAAGAAAAAAAAGAACGACAGATAGAAAGAAAGAAAAGAAAGAATAAAAGATAGAAAGAAAGTAGAAATAGAAAGAAAGAATAGAAAGAAAGGAAAGAAAGAAAGAACGAAAGAAAAAGAAGAAAGAACGAAAGAAGGAAAGAAAGAAAGATACAAAGAAGGTAAAGAAAGAACGAAAGAAGGAAAGAAAGAAGGAAAAAAAGAAAGAAAGAAGGAAAGGAAGGAAGAAAGAAAGTAGGAAAGAAAGAAAAGGAAAAAAAGGAAGAAAACAAAGAACGAAAGATCGAAAGAAAGAAAAGAAAGAATGAAAGATGGAAAGAAAGTGAAAAAAAAAAACGAAAGAAGAAAGAAAGAAAGAACGAAAGAAAAGAAAGAACCAAAGAAAGATAGATAGAAAGAAAGGAAAGAAAGAAAGAAAGAATAATAGAAAGAAGAAATTGCACTCCCCGCCCCTTCTGGAGGAGGTTAACGAAGTATTCCACATCCAGAGAGCCCATTTCTGCCGAGAGAAAGTAGATCAGGTTGGAATCACTATGCTCCCATGGAACCAGAATGGGGACTTGCTTCCTTTTCTTTGTGTGTGTGTGTGTGTGTGTGATGTTTGTTTGTCATCGTCTGAGTGTGAGTGTGAGTGAGTGAGTGAGTGAGTGTGTGTGTGTGTGTGTGTGTGTGTGTGTGTGTGTGTGTGTGTGAGAGAGAGAGAGAGAGAGAGAGAGAGAGAGAATGTGTGTGTGTGTGTGTGTGTGTGAGAGAGAGAGAGAGAGAGAGAGAGGAGAGAGAGAAAGAGAGAGAGAGAATGTGTGTGTGTGTGTGTGTGTGTGTGTGTGTGTGTGTGTGTGTGTGTGTGTGTGTGATGTTTGTTTGTCGTCGTCTCTGTGTGAGTGTGAGTGAGTGAGTGAGTGAGTGAGTGTGTGTGTGTGTGTGTGTGTGTGTGTGTGTGTGTGTGTGTGTGTGTGTGTGTGTGTGTGGCAAGGGAGGAAAAAGGGGCGGTGTGAGGGGCAGGGGTGAATGGGCAGGAAGTGTAGTAGCTGGGGTGGGGGTGGTGGTGGTGGTGGGGGGGGGGGGGGAGATGTTTATTGTTGATCCACCTGCTTCACGTAAGATATAATGATGATTCCCCCGACGATGTCAGGCAGCATGGGAAGTTCAGGTCTAATCACGTGGTTTAGAACCCAGCCGACCGCGAAGGCCAGATCCCAGTGGGGTTTGGTTGGGCGAGGTGGGGAAGGGGGGGGGGGGGGGGAGGCGAAGAGGCAGCGAGTCACGTCTTCATCATAGGAAGTTCAGGTCTAATCACGTGGTTTAGAACCCAGCCGACCGCGGAGGCCAGATCCCAGTGGGGTTTGGCTGGGCGTGGTGGGGGAGAAGGGGGGGGGGGGGGGAGGCAGCGAATCACGTCTTCAGCATAGGAAGTTCAGGTCTAATCACGTGGTTTAGAGCCCAGCCGACCGCGGAGGCCAGATCCCAGGGGATTTGGCAGGGCGAGGTGCAGAGACCTGGCCTGCCAACACACCGATGAGGGAAAAGCTTTATGGATCACTGGAGGGCCTCCGCCGTACAGCAGCCTTCGTCAATGCCTCTGGGGTTCCTGTCTGAGTGAACGAAGAAGAAGAAGAAGAGGATGAAGAGGACACCACGCCGTGCCCTGTGACACAACACGGGGGGACTAAGTCCGAGACCAGATCACCACCACACAGGTCTGTTGGCCCAAATGTCCTTCACCTGACCTTCGTACGACCGACCTGTGCCCTTTCCCCATGAAGGGAGTGGGAGGTGAGGTGTGGGTGGATAGGTGGGAGGGGGGGGGGGAGGGGGAAACGATGGTCTTGCCAAGGGAGGAAACTACGAGCTCACGGATAAAAATAGAACTAGAAGAGAGAGAGAGAGAGAGAGAGAGAGAGAGAGACAGACAGACAGACAGACAGACAGACAGACAGAGGTAGAGACAGAGAAACGGAGAGACGCAGAGACAGAGAAGACTTCTCCCAAGGCCGAACGGGTCTTAGTTATGTCTTTTGACCTGTATCCGCAACACAGATACGCCTTAAACAAACAAACAAGCAAACAAACAAACAAAAATGAAAAAGGAAAAAGACAACAACAACAACAAAAAAAAGAGTTGTCGAGAGCATAAACCTCTACCAAGGCCGAGCGGATCCTTGGTCTGTCTTCTGACCTGTATCCGCAACACAGATACGCTTGGGGGAAAAAAGAACAAACGAAAAAAAAACTAAAAGAAAAAACAACCACAGAAAAGAACAGAAAAAAAGAAAATAAATCACCTCTGCCAAAATCCAGCAGATCCTTGCTCTGTCCTCTGACCCGTATCTGCAACACAAATACGCTTGAAAAGAAAAAGAAAGCAAACGAAAAAAAAAAAAGAGAGAGAAAAAGGAAAAGAAAAGAAAAAGAAAAGAAAAGAAGAGCATAAGGAAGAAGACAAAATCAAGCAAACAAACAAACAAGCCTGGCGTTATCTATGGCTGACAATCCGTCTCCCCACCACCGAGTTCCGCTAAAATCAGTTGAGTAATTCAAAAAGAAAAAAGAAAAAGAAAATCTAACTGGACAGATGCCAGACGCGTGCCATGAATCTGCGAACAGAACCCTGATGGGCTTGTCCTGACTCACATTCGACCTTTTCACTTGGTGTCGTTGAAATCACTTGGAGCAGTGATGACTTATTTTTGTTTTCCATTTATTCATTTAGTGATTTAGTTATTTACTTATTCATTTATTTATTCATTCATTCATTTATTTATCTGTTTATTCATTCATTCATTCATTCATTCATTCATTAATGTGTTTGTTCATTTATTTATTTATCTATCTGATTATCTATTTACATATTTGTTTATTTGCTTTAGTTTGATGAACGGAAACGAGGTCCGCATTTTCGTCTGGATAACATTTACGGATTGGCACCAAGCTTTAATGGTTTCGTCCTTGGCTGGCAGTTCATTCCCCCTCCCAGTGTGATTGAAACTGGAGTTGTAGTTTTCAGATGGCATTCCATTTGCCCACCCAGTTTGATTGAAACTGGAGTTGTAGTTTTCAGATGGCATTCCATTTGCCCACCCAGTTTGATTGAAACTGGAGTTGTAGTTTTCAGATGGCATTCCATTTGCCCACCCAGTTTGATTGAAACTGGAGTTGTAGTTTTCAGATGGCATTCCATTTGCCCACCCAGTTTGATTGAAACTGGAGTTGTAGTTTTCAGATGGCATTCCATTTGCCCACCCAGTTTGATTGAAACTGGAGTTGTAGTTTCAGATGGCATTCCATTTTCCCCACATTTGATTGAAACTGGAGTTGTAGTTTTCAGATGGCATTCCATTTGCCCACCAGTTTGATTGAAACTGGAGTTGTAGTTTTCAGATGCCATTCCATTTGCCACACCCATTTGATTGAAACTGGAGTTGTAGTTTTCAGATGGCATTCCATTTGCCCACCAGTTTGATTGAAACTGGAGTTGTGGTTTCAGATGCATTCCATTTGCCCACCCAGTTTGATTGAAACTGGAGTTGTAGTTTTCAGATGGCATTCCATTTGCCCACCCAGTTTGATTGAAACTGGAGTTGTGGTTTTCAGATGGCATTCCATTTTCCCACCCAGTTTGATTGAAACTGGAGTTGTGTTTTCAGATGGCATTCCATTTGCCCACCCAGTTTGATTGAAACTGGAGTTGTGGTTTTAGATGGCATTCCATTTCCCACCCATTTGATTGAAACTGGAGTTGTGGTTTTCAGATGGCATTCCATTTGCCCACCCAGTTTGATTGAAACTGGAGTTGAGTTTTCAGATGCCATTCCATTTGCCACCCATTTGATTGAAACTGGAGTTGTGGTTTTCAGATGGCATTCCATTTGCCCACCTAGTTTGATTGAAACTGGAGTTGTAGTTTTCAGATGCCATTCCATTTGCCCACCCACTTTGATTGAAACTGGAGTTGTGGTTTTCAGATGCATTCCATTTGCCCACCCAGTTTGATTGAAACTGGAGTTGTAGTTTTCAGATGCCATTCCATTTGCCCACCCACTTTGATTGAAACTGGAGTTGTGGTTTTCAGATGGCATTCCATTTGCCCACCCAGTTTGATTGAAACTGGAGTTGTAGTTTTCAGATGGCATTCCATTTGCCCACCCACTTTGATTGAAACTGGAGTTGTGTTTTCAGATGGCATTCCATTTGCCCTACCCAGTTTGATTGAAACTGGAGTTGTAGTTTTCAGATGGCATTCCATTTCCCACCCATTTGATTGAAACTGGAGTTGTAGTTTTCAGATGGCATTCCATTTGCCCTTCCACTTTGATTGAAACTGGAGTTGTAGTTTTCAGATGGCATTCCATTTCCCCACCCACGTTTGATTGAAACTGGAGTTGTAGTTTTCAGAGGCATTCCATTTCCCTACCACTTTGATTGAAACTGGAGTTGTAGTTTTAGATAGGATTCCATTTGCTCCACCCATTTGATTGAAACTGGAGTTGTAGATTTTCAGAGGCATTCCATTTGCCCACCCATGTTGATTGAAACTGGAGTTGTAGTTTCCAGATGGCATTCCATTTGCCCACCCACTTTGTATTGAAACTGGAGTTGTGTTTCAGATGGCATTCCATTTCCCCACCCAGTGTGATTGAAACTGGAGTGTATTTAGGTTCATTGCACCTTTTATAAATGGAGTTGTATTTGGGGCACCATTCCCACCAGTTATTGAAACTGGAGTTGTGTTTTCAGATGGCATTCCATTTCCCACCCACTTTGATTGAAACTGAAGTGTGTGTTGTTTTCAAGATGGCATTCCATTACCAACCCAAGTTCGATTGAAACTGGAGTTGTAGCTTTAAGATGGCATTCCATTTGCCACCCACTTTGATTGAAACTGGAGTTGTAGTTTTAAGATGGCATTCCATTTGCCCACCCACTTTGATTGAAACTGGAGCTGTAGTTTTAAGATGGCATTCCATTTGCCAACCCACTTTGATTGAAACTGGAGTTGTAGTTTTCAGATGGCATTCCATTTGCCACCCACTTTGATTGAAACTGGAGTTGTGGTTTCAGATGGCATTCCATTTGCCCACCCATTTGATTGAAACTGGAGTTGTGGTTTCAGATGGCATTCCATTTGCCACCCACTTTGATTGAAACTGGAGTTGTAGTTTTCAGATGGCATTCCATTTGCCCACCCATTTGATTGAAACTGGAGTTGTGGTTTTCAGATGGCATTCCATTTGCCCACCCACTTTGATTGAAACTGGAGTTGTGGTTTTCAGATGGCATTCCATTTGCCCACCCATTTGATTGAAACTGGAGTTGTAGTTTTCAGATGCCATTCCATTTGCCCACCCAGTTTGATTGAAACTGAGTTGTCGTTTTCAGATGCATTCCATTTGCCCACCCATTTGATTGAAACTGGAGTTGCAGTTTTCAGATGGCATTCCATTTCCCCACCCATTTTGATTGAAACTGGAGTTGGTTTCAGAGGCATTCTTCCCACCTTGATTGACTGAGTTTAGTTCAGCATTCTTTGCCCACCCTCTTTGATTGAAACTAGAGTTGTAGTTTTCAGATGGCATTCCATTTGCCCACCCAGTTTGATTGAAACTGGAGTTGTGGTTTCAGATGGCATTTCCATTTCTGCCACCCAGTTTGATTGAAACTGGAGTTGTAGTTTTCAGATGCCATTCCATTTGCCCACCCAGTTTGATTGAAACTGGAGTTGTAGTTTTCAGATGGCATTCCATTTGCCCACCCAGTTTGATTGAAACTGGAGTTGTCGTTTTCAGATGGCATTCCATTTGCCCACCCAGTTTGATTGAAACTGGAGTTGTAGTTTTCAGATGGCATTTCATTTGCCCTTCCACTTTGATTGAAACTGGAGTTGTAGTTTTAAGATGGCATTCCATTTGCCCACCCACTTTGATTGAAACTGGAGTTGTAGTTTTCAGATGGCATTCCATTTGCCCACCCACTTTGATTGAAACTGGAGTTGTAGTTTTAAGATGGCTGAAGATGGACACGGAAACAAACCAGTGGATATGGGTTAAAACGTGTTTGTGTGTGTGTGTGTGTGTGTGTGTGTGTGTGTGTGTGTGTGTGTGTGTGTGTGTGTGTGTGTGTGTGTGAGTGAGAGAGAGAGAGAGGAGAACCTGGTTAAAGATGGCGCTGGTGGAAGAAAGAGAGACAGACAGACAGACAGACAGACAGACAGACTGACAGAGACACTGGCTAAAGATAAACAAGGAAACAATCCGGTATAAACAAATTAAATCTGATATTGGAGAGAGAGAGAGTGAGTGAGAGAGAGAGAGAGAGAGAGAGAGAGAGAGAGAGCGGGCGAGCGAGCAAGTGAGAGAGAGAGAGAGATACACACACGCACACACACACACGCACGCACGCACGCACGCACGCACGCACACAGCACACACACACACACACACACACACACACACACACACACACACACACACACACACAGTGGCTAAAGATAAACGAAGAAACAATCCGGTCTAAACAAGTTAAACCTTATCTCCTTGGAGAGAGAGAGAGAGAGAGAGAGAGAGAGAGAGAGAGAGAGAGAGAGAGAGAGAACGAACGAACGAACGAACGAAATTTATTGCTATTAGGCTATACAGCCCATGTAGCAAGTCGGCGCGATGTGCACTTACAAAACGCGACACGATTTCATTGACATGGAAACCTGTGATTCGACAGAGAGAGAGAGACAGAGACAGAGAGAGAGAATGATCTGGCTCAAGATGAACAGAGAAACAATCCGGTATAAACAAGTTGAATCTTATATCCTGAGCGAGAGAGAGAGAGAGAGAGAGAGAGAGAGGAGAGAGAGAGAGAGAGAGAGAGAGAGAGAGAAATGAAATGAAACTTGAAATGAAATGAAATTTATTCAGATAGGCGACAGCCCCTTCTGAAGGGGGATCACATTCAAAACTCAGCATGATAAGTGTGACATCAACACAAAGTTTTACTAGAATGTATGGGAAAAAACAGCAATAAAATGATACTCAGTTGGATGAATTACAATCTACTACACATGTGCATGAAGTCTAATCTACTGACCCATATATTAATACCATACTAGGATATTCATATCCATGTAATATTGGCGTGTCAATACATTTGTTAGCTAACCATAACAGCTCGCCTCTTAAAGGCTTTATATAAACACATGCATAAATTCCTCACAATAATTTTATTTTCATTCGTCATTAATAGAGTCACACAGAACTGACATGGATTTGCATAATATTTACATGGAATATATTCCTGCCATAGGTCACTGAAAGCAGAGCAGACGAACAGAGAGTGTATTTCATTATCATTTGCCTTTCCACATAGCGGGCATATCAGATTGCGGTCAGAAACTACATTATACTGTTGACGATGCATTGCTATATCTGAGACACCAAATCTGAACTTAGTCATGTAATTTTTTATGTCTGTCAATGTCAAGTGAAAGATATGTTTCGCAATTATTAAATGATTTAAACGATCTGTACCATGTAAATCTATCACTTTCCAGAACATGTTCATGCCAGTTTTGCCATCTGTTATCAATAAGTCTTTGACGAAACAATTGCAAAAAATATTTCACATTTTCCACTCCCTGGTTTAGCCACACAAATCCAAAACCATTTAGAAATAGGGTCTTACGAACATTTGACGCCCATGTGGTTTTGCCTCGTGAATCCAACCAGAGTAACATTCTATAAGCTTTTAAAGGTAATCTGTTATCATTCATCCGTGATATCTTCAGCCAGTATCTGATACACTGTATACTTAAATTTATGTAAATATGGTGACGTCCAGTATCTCCATAAACAAGATCATTAGGTGTTTTAAAGTGGACTCCTAAAAATTTCTTTAGAGCATACAAATGAACTTTTTCAACATGAACGGCGGCAGTATCCAGTCCCCACAGTTCAGCGCCATAGAGAGCAATTGGCTGCACCTGAGTATAAAAAATTTTCAACAATACTCTCAGCGAATTATTATTAAGTACGAACAATCGTTGCAGAATTGATAACAAAGCATTTCTCGCTCTGCTTGCGAGATCTGTGCATGCAGCCACAAAACTAAGTCGGGTAGAAAAATGAATACCAAGATATTTATAACAGTTAACGACAGCCACTTGCTCACCATTAAAAACCCATCTCTCTCGTGCTGCAAGGTGCCCTCCTTTTCTAAATACCACGACATTACTCTTTTTCATATTTACCTTAAGTTGGAGTCTAGAAGCTGCATAACATAAATTGTTCAACTGGGTCTGAAGGCAAACTGGTGTTTCTGACAACAAAGCTATATCATCTGCCAATAACAAAATAAACAATTCAACAGTATCTGGAGACAGTGTTGCACCATGTCTTCCCTTCTCTATGATTTCTTGTGCTAATTCGTTGATAAACAAGGAAAATAAAATAGGACTACATGCATCTCCTTGCTTTACACCTTTTGTACAAACTATGTAATCTGTAAATTCACCACCATACCTGACCCTTGCTTTTACATAATTATACATGCTCTTGATACATCGGTACATTTTACCCTTTATTCCATTCTTTTGAAGTACTGGCCAAAGTAATTTTCTAGATATGGAATCAAATGCCTTTTCGAACTCAATGAAGGCCACATATAATTTGCGATTCCATGAAAACTGCTTTTGTACAATAGCCAAAAGGGTAAACATCTGATCAATAGTTGAATAACCCTTCTTAAAACCCGCTTGCCACTCACCCGTGCTATTATTAAATTCTACCCATTTTTGCAGTCTACAGTTAATTATAGAGCTATATAATTTACTACTTATATCACTAAGTGATATGCCCCTGTAATTACTTGGATCATTGACTTCACCTTTCTTAAATGATGGCAATATAATCGATTCAGTCCAGCTATCGGGGAATATCCCTTTGTCAAAAAGTACATTGAAAATCTGACGAAGAAATCAATTCCAATATTTCCGGCATTTTTGAATAATTCTCCAACAATGCCATCAGGGCCTGCAGCTTTTTTGTTCTTGAGTTTTTTTTATGCTGAGATCACTTCTGTTCTAGTTATTATACTGTCAAGGAACCCTGCATCGCTATCAGAATCGAGAAAAGTTCTCTCATTTTCTATTTCTTCTGCGTCTTCTTCAGCATCTTTTTCCCTATCCTAATCGCTGACAGAGATATTGTTATGCGTACTACTTTTCTTAACTGATATTCTGCGCATGTGTTTCCAAAACTCTTGCTGATCTTCAACTGAGGTAACTAATTTGCATAACAAAGAAGAATTATACTCGTTCTCCTTCCTCTTTAAAAGATTCTTATACTCCCTTCGAGCTTTACAATAAACGTCTCTGTCTTTATCGTCCAATGTATTTCTAGATATTCTTAGAAGTTGTTTCACGTCTCTCTTGGTTTTATAACATTCATGATCAAACCAATCATCATTCTTCAGAGTGTCATTTATTCTTATTTGTTTCCTCATGCACTCCGCTTGATCTTTTATACAAACATTAAATATATTCAAAGCGGCGTTAATGTCATCATCGATCAGAGTAACTGCATTCTCCAGCATTGACAAAGCATGTTGACTATTCATTAGATCACAGAAAGTATCAGCATATTCATCTTGCCATTTATACTGCTCTATAACTTGTATGTTTTTCTTTATACCTTTTCCATTTCTTACTTCAAAAAGTGAGTTTATATGGAATACTAGAGGCAGATGGTCAGACTCAATTCGTTCATTCACCCAAAGACTGCAGGATATATTAATAGCATTAAACATGTCATAGGAAGTTATAAAATAATCATTCACACAGTTCCCTGTCTCTGAAATGTATGTGAAACGACCTTGACGGTCGCCGTCGCACACACCATTTAAAACGCACAGATCTAACACAGTACACATGTTTAACAAGAGCTTACCATACCTGTTTAATATCTTGTCTTCTGAACATCTGTTTATAAGGGTTTCGTTATGCAAACTAAAAGGACAATTTTGGGTTGGAAATTCCTGACAAATGTTAGAAATTCTGCTATTTAGGTCTCCAGCCAGAAGTACATACGTATCAGGCATACTGAGCATAACATCAGAGAGACAATTTTCCAAATCACTGATGCCATTATCAATACCATAAAAAGCATAGTATGGTGAATTTTCTGGAGGTACATATGTGCATACATAAAGAACATTCTTTGTAAGACCAAACACATCTTTAGAAATATTGAACATAATAGTATTGTTTAGATCAATCGGTAACGCTTGTACAAAAGGTAAAAATTCCATTTTGATAAGACATACGACTCCTCCCGATCTTCGTCCGTGTTTCGTAAACTGAACGGCTGGCTTACAGAAGACTTTATAATTGCTGAATACATTTGAATGTAAATTTTCAACAAAAGTTTCTACTAAACAAACAAAATCAAAAGACGTTATATACGAAATAAACGTTTTATCAGATAGCTTAGAAAGCAAGCCATTTACATTCCAATGCAAAACTGAGACATGATTTCCATTCGTACCAGTCAATCTCGCACCACAGACGCTTTCTGTAACATTATCTTGATCCTTCAAAATTGCTTGTTCTCTTCTATTATCAGACACTACATTAACCTCTTCATTTGATGAAGACGATGGGATAAAGCTTGGTATGTGTAAATCAGTACAAGCAGAAGAACGATTGTTCCCCATGGGACATAACTCATTTCCGTCGTTTCTTAAACCATGTTCACAAACTTCGAAAGGGACACTTTCATTCAGTGTTGGAGATAACAAATTCTCACTTTCGTTCCGATTATGTACAAACATTTTAGAGGAAAAACCCCCATTTGATGATGAAATAAAACCATTTTCATTCACATTTTCATTCTCTGCATTATTTTGTGTTCTAAGTTTAGATGGAAATGATTCAACTGATGAAAAAGGTAAAGCATCTCTATGCATTCTTTCATTCATTCTTCCATTGCCTGTACCAGCATCTGAAGAATAATGATCATTTGTCAAAGAAGATAAAACATTTTCCACCAATCTATTTTGTGCGGGACCTTGACAAGATAAACATGTATTCAATGAACAGGATAGATTGTTTTCATCTGCTCTTTCAATATGCACACACAATTCAGAAGAAAAACATTTATCAAACACAGAAGGAAACACACTTTCATCCATTCTTTCATCATGTGCATGAATAACATTTGGTGTGTCATCAGGTACACGTTTACCACCCCCAGTAGAAGCATCTGAATGTGTCCGGTTCAACGGCACATTGCACGAGCGATTTCTGTCGTGAACCTTACAGTTGACGGGGAGCGTTGACACAGCCGTGTCACTGCTCCAAACCGAAGCTGCAGTGATGTGTCATCATACCTTCTCTTTTAAACGGTGATACAGTTTTTTCCTTCCCCTCTGCGTTTAGATGTATGTACATATTTGACGAATCATATTGTATGTGTTATTTAACAAGGCCGGCCATATCCTAGTTGAAATTGTCAGATTACTGTCCTGGTCCAAGTAATACTTTTTCCTTCGGTAACCAGGTGATCAAAAATCATTGACACCTTTTTATTTTCTTTTTTGGCATCTTTCAGGTCAGGGACAAGTTTCTTGCGTATTTCTCTCACTCGCCGCGCAAAAATTCTTCACCGACAAATACCTTGGTACCCTCAACCTATGCCTGGGCACCTAGAATGGCCTCCTTGTCCTTAAGAAAGTGCAACAACCAATAATCGGAGAGTCTGTTTCGCGCTGGAATGAGCGGAGGAAGGAGAGAGAGGAGAGAGGAGAGAGAAAACTGGACTAACGAGTGGACTAGAAGGCACGAAGAAAGGCAACAAGCTAATCGATATCCCTCATCGGCGAGGAGAGAGACAGAGAGAGAGAGAGAGAGAGGAGAGAGAGAGAGAGAGAGAGAGAGAGAGATGGAAGTAGAGAGTTAGAGAGAGGAGGAGGAGTGCTAAAGATAAACGATGAAACAATCCGGTACAAACAAGTTAAATCTGATCTCCAGAGAGAGAGAGAGAGAGAGAGAGAGAGAGAGAGAGAGACAGAGAGAGAGCGCGAGAGAGAGAGACAGAGACAGAGAGAGACTGGCTAAAGCTAAATGAAGAAACAGTCCGGTACAAACAAGTTAAATCTTATCTCCTTGGAGAGAGAGAGAGAGAGAGAGAGAGAGAGAGGAGAGAGAGAGAGACAGACAGACAGACAGACAGAGAGGAAGAGAGAGAGCGCGAGAGAGAGAGACAGACAGAGAGAGACTGGTAAAGATAAGAAATAAAATAATCCGGTACAAATAAGTTAAAACATATCCCCTCGGAGGGAGAGAAAGAGAGAGAGAGAGAGAGAGAGAGAGAGAGACAGAGAGACAGAGACAGAGAGAAACGAGAGAGAGAGAGAGAGAGACAGAGAGAGACTGGTAAAGATTAGCAATAAAATAATCCGGTACAAATAAGTTAAAACTTATCCCCTCGGAGAGAGAGAGAGAGAGAGAGAGAGAGAGAGAGAGAGAGAGAGAGAGAGAGAGAGAGAGAGAGAGAGAATCTTGCTAAAGATAAACGAAGAAACAATCCAGTACAAACAAGTTAAATCTAATCTCCAGAGAGAGAGAGAGAGAGAGAGAGAGAGAGAGAGAGAGAGAGAGAGAGAGAGAGAGAG
>CM065738.1:9350393-9355393 GCA_033310375.1 Conus canariensis
ATCTTGCGCTGACGTGGATGAAGATAAGTGATTGCTCGTTTATTTTCGTTGTCCTGAGTGTTGTGTATCTTGCCTGAAGAAGACCTAAGAAGTCGAAACGTGTCGTGTTTTGTCTTGTGATTCGTTTGTCTACGTTTTTTAGGGTGGTACGCTATCACTAACTTTTTCAAATTTGTTTAGATTTCCGCCTGCAGTCGCCTCACATTGCAGCTAGGTCTTTTTCTAAATTTAGTTTCAGCCGTCAATCCAAGATGGCGGCTTAGCATGGAACACTCAATGTACATTCTTGAATAAACAAACGATGGTTCAAACGGCACGTCAATACACTTCTTTGGGGCGCTGTCGATGGAAGACGTTCAGAAACAGCCATTAAAACGTGATCTCGGGTTTTAAACTTCGGTAACTGCAAGTCATTTCGTCCATTGTTGAAGAAACAAAAACACAAAACAACAGACAAACAAACCGAAGATACCCATATGTCCAGAAATAACGGGAAATTCTTCCTGTTCAAATTCCCGGAGGATTCAGAAGTTTTTAAACGAGGGATTTCAGGATAAAAACTTTCTTCTGTCTTCCGGACTTCTTTTTTTTATTTTGAGAATTTTTTTTTCAATTGTTCTTATTTTTTCTTGGGTCTTCAGACTTCTTATTCGAGACTTTGGCCTTTACGAGGGGGATGAGGGTTGGCTTTGAGCTAATATGAAAGTAGCCTCACTTGCATACAACATGGTACACGAAGCATGTAAATTCGTGGCAAGCGTGGATGATCAAGAGAGCACAGAGGGTAACAGAATATGGTAAACACGCACACTAAACAATACTAAAGCATAAGTTTTTAGTAATGTGGGCAGGCTTATAAAGTTGTTTTTTTTCAAAGTTTGATTTGCAATGTTCGTGTTTGCTTTCCGGCGGGACAGAGGAACTCCCTCTTCCCCCCACCATCCCCACCCCTCACCCCCAACACTCGTGTTCCAACTGAGTAAGAAGTCTTAGGTTAGTTCTGCAGCTTCTGGGATCTATTTTTTGACGGAGTTTCTTCCCCCTCCCCTCTCCCTCCCTCCCCTGTCCCATTCACCTCCCTCACCCGCCCCCCCCCCCCTCCCCTTCCCTCTCTTTCCCTCTCGTCTCCTTCTCCTCTGAGACATTTTGCAACGCTGTTCACGGAGTAGATAACGAATAACACGCAAGCCACAGCTGAAATCAGCCGCAAGGGAAAATGGTCGGGAGAAAAGTAGATGGTCTTGCCTGTCGTTGTTTTGTGCTGAAATGTCTCCGGCCAAACTCTCTCTCTCTCTCTCTCTTTCTCTCTCTCTCTCTCTCTCTCTCTCTCTCTCTCTCTCTATCTAGTATATATATATATATATATATATATATATATATATATATATACACAGGCCTGCTCCAGGGACTGAACCTCGTTCATTTGTGGACACGCATGCAGAAAATCACTATTATTATTATTATTATCATTACTGTTTCTATTAAGAGTATTTATATAGTGCCTATCCTCGCTTAGAGACCAGGCTCTAATCGCTTTACAATCCACGCCCTCGTTTACACAACGGGCAGCATACCTGGGTAGAGCCGACTGAAGAGCTGCCTGCTAGGCGCTACATTCTGTCGTTGTTGTCGTACCCTGGCTAAAAGACTCCAGGGATCATCCAAACAGCCGAAGTACTTGAACATTATGGTACAAATGCATCAGCTGGGGATGAGAACATTACGTGTGTGACCGTTTTTGATTACCCCACCACATGGGCAGCCACACTCCAACTTCGGGGATTTTGGAGACTGATAATGTTATGCTAGGAGCTTGTCACAACTGAAGACAATCCCCGCATAACTATGCAGAGCATAACAACATTTTAATGTAGCCTTGGTGTTCTAGCCTATGTCAATTGGTCTGACACAACCTTAAGCCAAGGCGGGCTACATTCTGTCGTTTCCCGTGTCATTCAGTCGAGTATCAGTCACTCGGTTTTTCGTTCATTGTTTCATTCTTTCGGTGCCTGCAATGTGTGTGTGTGTGTAGATACGTGTCATCCATATAAAAGGCCATAACTAACCTTCTCTTCCGAAAGCTGGTGATGGGATTTGACGTGCGTGCAAGATGTTATGTATGCCTTCACACACACGGAACCTCGGGTCATAGTCTCATTCGAAGAATGTTTTTGGAAAATGGAGTCAGAACGAATATTGAACTCCGAGGGAAAAATCCCCCGGCGGAGGAGATTCGAACCCGCAACCCGAGGACCGCCACGATCACGAGTCCGGCGCTCTACCAACTGGATTATTCCATGCACAGGTTAAAGATCCCTGTGAAGGATGTCGATGTTGAGGAGCTTAATGGCGACACTCATAAACTATCTGACATGCACCAAAGATACATAGACTCTGTGTTGGTCACTGTGGTGTGGTTTCTTTCAGTGAGTGCTGGCTGATCTCTTGTGCCCTTTCTCCATGTATGTTGATGTTTTGTTGACCTGTCCAGGAGGTAGATGTTCCTTATCTCTTTGTCTTTTTTCTATGTATGCCGATGTTTTGTTGGCCTGTCCAGGTAGATGTTCGTGGAGGATTTTATTGGGAACAACTCCCTCGTTGCCGTGAGCTCTTTTACACCAGCCTTCTTCTCGATCACCCCCCCCCCCCATACACACACACACACACACATTCGTCATTCATCATTATGCCCATCGCTCCCGGTGGAGCATAGGCCATCGACGACCCTTCGCCATCGCACTCTGTTCTGGGCTGTTCTAGTCATTCCAGTCCAGTTGGTCTCTAGTTGCTTCAGCTCTGCCACAGTGTCTCGCCTCCAGCTGTTGCGAGGTCGGCCTCTCTTCCTCTTTCCCTGCGGGTTCCATGTCAGGGCTTGGCGTGTGGTGCTGGACGCTGGCTTCCTGAGGGTGTGTCCGATCCAGCCCCACTTCCTTCGCAGTATCTGCTTGGCCACTGGTTCCTGTCCCGCACGCTCCCACAGATCTTCGTTTCGGATCTTCTCCTGCCATCGGATTTTGTAGATGCGCCTCAGACAGGTGTTGAAGAATGTCTGAATCTTTTGTTGCATCGTCTCCCACACACACACACCTTAAAAATTCTTCTTTTTTTTGAGTAAGGTCCAAGTGACCGTAAAATCAAGAACCAATAACTACTGTTTAGAATGGTGATGCAAGTGCTAATTTTACTACTACTACTACTACTTCTGCTATTACTGCTATTACTACTACTGCTGCTGCTGCTACTGCTGCTTCTGTTGCTGCTGCTGCTAATACTGCCACAGCTACTACTATCGCTGCTGCTACTGTTGCCGTCGCTACTACCGCTGTTGGTGTTCTTCTGTTGTTCCTCCCCTTCCTGCTAATGCTACTTCTACTACTTTTGTTACCGCTTTGCTACTGCTTCTACTTCTGATGCTACTTCTGGTACTGCTGCTGCTGCTTCTGCTTTACTAAAACTGCCTCTCTCTCTCTCTCTCTCTCTCTCTCTCTCTCTCTCTCTGACTGATTGACAGTAATAAGTAACATCAACTGACACCATCGATCCTCAAGGAATGTTGTTGCTGCTGCTGACGCTGCAACTGCTGCTACTGACGCTGTTACTAAATCAGCCTGAAGACTCTCTCTCTCTCTCTCTCTCTCTCTCTCTCTCTCTCTCTCTCTCTCTCTCTCTCTCTCTCTCTGTGACTGTCAGCAATAAATAACATCAACTTCATGAACTGACACCATCGATCTACAAGGAATGTTGTTTGCTGCTGCTGACGCTGCAACTGCGGCTGCTATGCTGCTGCTTCTGCTGTTTCTGCTGCTGCTGCTGCTGCCACATGTTCCAACACCTGCATGATGGCGGCCGCGAGATTGGTGCCACAGCAAACATCAGCGCTGGCCAACGCGAACACCGGAGATAAAGGTTGTTTGACGCTATCAGTCAAGTTGTGTTTGCACAGGGGAACTACTGGATCAATGATGGCGAAATGAGAGGGGGGAGTTGGGAGGTGGGGGAGGGTTGGGAGGTCGGGGAGAGGGGTGGATGGTGGTGGTGAAGAGAGGAATCGGTATTCGATGCGTTACCGTAGCATTCGGGATCCGGGTGTATGTATGTGTGTGTGTGTGTGTGTGTGTGTGTGTGTGTGTGTGTGTGTGTGTGTGTGTGTGTGCTACTACTACTACTACAACTTGCTGCCACTGCTGCTACTGCTTCCGCTACTACTATTATGATTGCTGCTAATACTGCTGCTACTGCTGCTATCACTGCTACTATTATTCAGCTGCTACTACTACTGCTGCTTCTGCTACTTCTGCTGCTGCTGCTGCTGCTGTTGCTTTCACTAGAGCTGTTACCACTGCTGCTTCTGTGTGTATTCCCTTCATGGGTCATAACTATAGACTGCTACAGTCTTATCGACAGATGGATTGTGATCAGTAAAGTGTTATTATATCCCGCACCCCCCTCCTCCTCCTCCTCCCGCCTCCCCGCCTCCCTCCCTTCCTGTCTTACCATTTCTCACGTGTCCGCGTAGACTTTGGCACGCCATCGAAAGACAGGAAGCGTGTGACCTGTAAATATTGCCCCCATCCCCCTCCCTCCCTCCTCCTCCTCCTACTGGCCCCCCCCCCCCCCCCCACCCTCTTTGTTTTTGGGTCATGTCGACTTCCACACGCTATTGACGGGGCGTGATTACAACCTGTAAAGAGTTACGAGGCGTGCCCTCCACTCCCCACCCCCCCCCCACCCCTTCCCCCTTCCCCATCTTCCCCGACCTACCATTCTCCCCCCCCCCCCCCCCCAATCATTATCGGTGCCCACGGGGTCCGTGGTCTGTGTCGTCCAGTGCCAGAGTAACTGCCATGGACGGCACCATGGCCCCAGCCAGCATTCATAATTGATCCCAATGTCCGCGTCCAACGGCCGCTGTGACGGCGTGGGGCCGACCGTTTGCTGGTGGTCCTCAGCACCTCTGCCCAGTATGCAGGATTAGACGGCAAAGCGGAGATGGGGGAGAG
>CM065738.1:9360393-9362893 GCA_033310375.1 Conus canariensis
TAGTGGATGTGATATCTCACTACTCTTTTGCCGGTTGGTTTGTTAGCTGTGATGTTGAGGGTGCAGTGTCTCTTCAGACCTCTCTTACCAGCCGGGAGGAAGGGATGGGGAGGGTAGATGAGACTTTTTCCTTGTTGTGGAGGGGGGGGGGGGGGGACGGAGGCAGGTCCACTGTGGAAGGATGGGGGATGAAGCTTTCATGGCAACAGTGTGATTTTGAGAGGGTGCAGTTATTACAGAGGTTAAGTTTACACACACGCATGCACATGCGCACACGCACACACACACATGCGCGCATGCACGCGCACACACACACACACACACACACACACACACACACCACACACACACATGCACACACACATATACACACACGAATGTGTACACACATGCACACACACACATTTGCACACAAGCATGCACGCACACATGCACGTGTGTCCATGCACGCTCTCTCTCTCTCTCTCTCTCTCTCTCTCTCTCTCTCTCACACACACACACACACCACACACACTCTGTCTGTCTGTCTTCTCTCTCTCTCTCTCTCTCTCTCTCTCTCTCTCTCTCTCTCCCCTCTCTCTCTCTCTCAAACACACACAAACACACACTCTCTCTCTCACTCACTCACTCACTCACACAATTATTAACAATAATGACCTTACTGGAATTCTTTTTGTAGATTTTGCAAAAGCGTTTGACGTTATAAACCACTCCCTTCTAATAAAAAAGCTTATGTGTTACAAAGTATCGAATACAGCCTTAAAATTCTTTACCTCGTTTCTCACTGATCGTCAACAGCTTGTTGAAATCAACTCCAAAAGGTCAAAGTTACTCCCTTTACAATTTGGTGTCCCTCATGGGTCAGTATTGGGACCCCTACTCTTTTCTGTTTATATAAATGACTTACCATTGTTTATAGAATGTTGTTGTGAAATGTTTGCTGATGATACCTCATTACAATCTCACAGTAGTAACCCTACTGAACTGGTAAATAACCTGCAGAAAAATATCAACAAGCTAATTACATGGACAGAAATGAATCATATGTCCCTCAATGCTAGTAAAACCAAATGCATGTATGTCACTACACGCCAGAAACGACAGAAAATGACATCCTCATTTGCGCCATTACATGCCCAAGGACAAAAGATTGAAGAGGTTACATCGCATAAAGTTTTAGATGTTATCATTGACAACGATTTATCTTGGTCTTACCACATTGCGGATCTTGGAAAACGTATTTCTAAGAGAATATATCAACTTTCAAAGATAAAAAAATTCTAAATCTTCACTCCAGAAAGATATTCTTTCATGCGCACATTCTTTCTCTTATCAATTATGCATCCACGTTATGGGATAATGCCAGTGAAAGCTAATCTGAAACTAGTAAGTCGTCTGCATAAAAGGGCCATTAAATTAATTCAGTTGAAATCCAATACCTTGACAAAGAGTGATTACAAAACTTTAAATATTCTTCCATTTAAAGACAGACTCTACTTCAACAAATGCTTGAGCATGTACAATGTAATGAATGGATCAGCCCCGAAGATAATCTTTGAAAGCTTTGTCTTCAATAGTTACAGACATACACATAAACTGTCTCTTCCCAGACCTTGATGTAATCTTTATAAATCAAGTTTTCTGTACTCTGGAGGGACCGCATGGAATAATTTGCCTTCCTCCGTAAAATCATGTCGCTCAAAATATACATTTAAAAAAGCACTAAAAATGCATTTGATAG
Source organism: Conus canariensis (assembly GCA_033310375.1). Taxonomy (NCBI): domain Eukaryota; kingdom Metazoa; phylum Mollusca; class Gastropoda; order Neogastropoda; family Conidae; genus Conus; species Conus canariensis. The sequence continues at coordinate 9,362,135 of CM065738.1, forward strand.
AAACTCTGCGCATCAGTTGAAGTCATTTCCTTTAATTCAATCCCCTTATCCCCATCTCTCTCTCTCTCTCTCTCTCTTTTCTCTCTCTCTGTGTGCTCGAACTTGAAGTTCCAACAATAGCTTCATTATTGTTTCGGATTTCATATGAGAGTTATGTACTTGCATGAAAGAAACTGTGTGTTTTAAAAATGTTTTTTGAGCTTGTAGTTATACGTTCAATTAGTTTCTTTCTTGTTTATGAGGGCAGGATGTAAAAAAGCTGGAAAGCTTATTCTTTAACCCTCAATAAAGATAATTTTGACTTGACTATGACTTGACACACACACACACACACACACACACACACACACACACACACACACACACACACACACACACCACACACTGAGAGAGGAAAAGCAAGAAAGGAGTATGCTTTTATGTGTGTGTGTGTGGTGTGTGTGTGTGTGTGTGTGTGTGTGTGTTGTGTGTGTGTGTGGTGTGTGGACGGAAAAGGAGTCTCGCAAGAAAGACAAAGAGGGTGGGAAAAGTGTGTGTGTGTGTGTGTGTGTGTGTGTGTGTGTGTGTGTGGTGTGTGTGTGGTGTGTGTTGTGTGTGTGGGTGTGGGTGGTGCGTGTGCGCGGTGCCGCAACGTGTGTGTATATGTGTGTATTGCATATGCATGTGTATGTGTGTGCGTGCGTGTATGTGTATGTGTGTATGTTGTGTGTGTGTGTGCGCTGCGTGCGTGCGTGCGTGCATGTGTGTGTGGCATGCTGT
>CM065738.1:9367893-9375393 GCA_033310375.1 Conus canariensis
GTGTCGTATTGTGTTGCATTGAATCGTGTCGTATTGTGTTGCATTGAATCGTGTAGTATTGTGTTGCATTGAATCGTGTCGTATTGTGTTGCGTTGAATCGTGTCGTATTGTGTTGCATTGAATCGTGTATTGTGTTGCATTGAATCGTGTCGTATTGTGTTGCATTGAATCGTGTCGTATTGAGTTGCATTGAATCGTGTCGTATTGTGTTGCATTGAATCGTGTAGTATTTTGTTGCATTGAATCGTGTCGTATTGTGTTGTATTGAATCGTGTCGTATTGTGTTGTATTGAATCGTGTATATTGTTGCATTGAATCGTGTCGTATTGTTCTGCATTGAATCGTGTCGTATTGTGTTGCATTGAATCGCGTACTGTGTTGCATTGAATCGTGTCGTATTGTGTTGCATTGAATCGTGTCGTATTGTGTTGCATTGAATCGTGTCGTATTGTGTTGCATTGAATCGTGTAGCATTGTGTTGCATTGAATCGTGTCGTATTGTGTTGCATTGAATCGTGTCGTATTGTGTTTCATTGAAACGTGTCGTATTGTGTTGCATTGAATCGTGTCGTATTGTGTTGCATTAAATCGTGTCGTATTGTGTTGTATTGAATCGTGTCGTATAGAGTTGTATTGAATCGTGTCGTATTGTGTTGCATAGAATCGTGTAGTATTGTGTTGCATTGAATCGTGTCGTATTGTTTTGCGTAGAATCGTGTAGCATTGTGTTGCATTGAATCGTGTCGTATTGTGTTGCATTGAATCGTGTCGTATTGTGTTGCATTGAATCGTGTAGCATTGTGTTGCATTGAATCGTGTCGTATTGTGTTGCATTGAATCGTGTCGTATTGTGTTTCATTGAATCGTGTCGTATTGTGTTGCATTGAATCGTGTCGTATTGTGTTGCATTAAATCGTGTCGTATTGTGTTGTATTGAATCGTGTCGTATAGAGTTGTATTGAATCGTGTCGTATTGTGTTGCATAGAATCGTGTAGTATTGTGTTGCATTGAATCGTGTCGTATTGTTTTGCGTAGAATCGTGTAGTATTGTGTTGTATTGAATCGTGTCGTATTGTGTTGCATTGAATCGTGTAGTATTGTGTTGCATTGAATCGTGTATTTTGTTGGATTGAATCGTGTCGTATTGTGTTGCATTAAATCGTGTCGTATTGTGTTGCATTGAATCGTGTATTGTGTTGCATTGAATCGTGGAGTATTGTGTTGCATTGAATCGTGTCGTATTGTGTTGTATTGAATTGTGTCGTATTGAGTTGTATTGAATCGTGTCGTATTGTGTTGCATTGAATCGTGTCGTATTGTGTTGCATAGAATCGTGTCGTATTGTGTTGCATAGAATCGTGTCGTATTGTGTTGCATAGAATCGTGTAGTATTGTGTTGCATTAAATCGTTTAGTATTGTGTTGCATTGAATCGCGCCGTTTTATAGTTCATTGAGTCGTATTGTATTATATTGGTTTTTATTGTAGTGTATTGCATGGAATCGCATTGTATTGTGTTACATTGGTTGTTGTCGCATTATATTGTCTTGAATCGTGTCGTAGTGTAGTGCATTGTATGTTCTATGTTTCTGCATCATGTACATTTGCATTGCATTGTATTTCATGGTTTTGTATTGTACTGCCTCATGCTGTGTTATCACTTATGTTGCATTGCACTGTATGGGTTTGTATAGCATCATGCTGTGTTATATTGCATTGCACTGTATGGGTTTGTATAGCATCATGCTGTGTTATGTTGCATTGCACTGTATGGGTTTGTATAGCATCATGCTGTGTTATATTGCATTACACTGTATGGGTTTGTATAGCATCATGCTGTGTTATGTTGCATTGCACTGTATGGGTTTGTATAGCATCATGCTGTGTTATGTTGCATTGCACTGTATGGGTTTGTATAGCATCATGCTGTGTTATGTTGCATTGCACTGTATGGATTTGTATAGCATCATGCTGTGTTATATTGCATTGCACTGTATGGATTTGTATAGCATCATGCTGTGTTATACTGCATTGCACTGTATGGGTTTGTATAGCATCGTGCTGTGTTATACTGCATTGCACTGTATGGGTTTGTATAGTATCGTGCTGTGTTATATTGCATTGCACAGTATGGGTTTGTATAGTATCGTGCTGTGTTATATTGCATTGCACTGTATGGGTTTGTATAGCATCATGCTGTGTTATATTGCATTGCACTGTATGGGTTTGTATAGCATCATGCTGTGTTATGTTGCATCGCGCTGTATGGGTTTGTATAGTATCATGCTGTGTTATATTGCATTGCACTGTATGGGTTTGTATAGCATCATGCTGTGTTGTATTGTATTTTATTGTTTTTGTATTGTATTGCATCATGCTGTATTGGACTGCGTTGCATTTTGTGGTTTTTGTATCGTATTGCATCATACTATATTGTGTCGCGTCATATTTCATGGCTTTGTATTATATTGCATGCTGTATTGTTTTGCAATGCTTTGCATTTTTCTTCATGGTTTTGTATTGCATGCGTTATGTCATTTAAAAATTAACTTTATTGTTATTATTATTATTTGTTATGTCATATTGAAATGCATCACATTGCAATGTATGTTATGATTTTTGTGTTGTATTGCATCATGTTGTATTGCTTTACATTGCATTATGTTACACTGTTATGTAGTTTCGAGTTGTGCCTCTCCCCTCCCACGTCTCCCGAGGAGGAAGTGTGTTGCCAAAGTTCAGAACCCGTCTAGTTCATCCCTGCTTTTTCTTTTTATTATTTTTTTTAAAAATAGTTTTCAAGCGAAAGGCATTCTGCACATGGAGGTGTTTTAGTAGTTTGTAATGTGTACTGCAGTGTACAGTGTGGGATCGTTTTTCGTTGGTGGTGGAGGATTTTTGTTGCTTTTTTGTTTTATTCTTTGAATCTCTCTCTCTCTCTCTCTCTCTCTCTCTCTCTCCTCTCTCTCTCTCTCTCTCTCTCTCTCTCTCTCCACACACACACACACACACACACACACACACACACACACACACACACACACTCTCTCTCTCTCTCTCTCTCTCTCTCTCTCTCTCTCTCTTTCTATGTCTGTCAGTCGGTCTTGCATTTATTTATGTATTCATTTATTTGTTTCTTCATTCCTTCATTTATCTTTTTTACTTTGCTGTCTTGCCATTCGTACCACTTCAGAGGCATATGTCTCATGCCGCTCATTTCGGCCCCCCAGTTCAAACCCTATTGATTTTAGTTTGTTTTGTGTGTTTCATTTCATTTCATTTCATTTTCTTTCTTTTCTTCTTTTTTCTTTTTTTTTTCTTTTGCTGTCTCATCCTTCCTGTCACTTCAGCGGGGATGTCTTCGCTGCCCACTTTGTTCGTTGGCTCCCCTGTCAACAGCCACAATTAGCCTGCCTCTGTCCGCCGCAGCTCCGGCACCGGCACATCATCCACAGGGAACAGTCAATGTCAAGTCGTCACGAGACAACCAACCCACGGCTGTATTTTTTAGCCAACGCATGCAGGACACCGCCTACTAAGCTCCCTACCGACGGGGGCAGCAATTGCTTTTTTTTTTTGTCGTGGAGCCAGCGTGAGTGAGCTCCCCTCCCCCCCCCCCTTCCTCCGAGAGGGGTGGGGGGTGGGGTGGAAGGGGTGGGAGGTTGAAGCACCATGTCCGTCCAACGACAGTCCCCGTGAAGTTCCCCATACCGACAACCCCGACACGAACTGGTCAAGGTCATAGCCGTGGGAAGGAAGTCGATGCTGAGGTCACAGTGAGAGCTATAGGGCCTGAAGGACTGTAGACCTCGATACTTTTTCTGTGCTGATCGATGAGGATGGGGGTGATGAAATTGAGGTTATGGAGGTGTCAATTCTCGCACCAACCAGACCCGAGAGATACAGAGACATACCCGAGACACCCGCCACGTTGGTCAGGAAATTCGAGCAACAATCTCAGAGACGTATCCTCTGTGTAGATGGAACTCGACTGTGTGGTCCCAGTCTTCCCATTTGAGCCCTAGCAAAACTGTTGCAAGGTAGCAGCCGGTTGGAGCTAAAAAAAAAACAAAAAAAAAACCAAACAAACTACCAATAAATGGCTCCGAAGGGAATCGACCCTACGACTTCACAGCCTGCAAGCCGTGACGCTAACCACTGCGCTACGGGCGGTCTATCGGGTGGTATTGATTCTGGTGACATTCCTCCAGCCGTATCTGTAAGAAGACACTCTCAGGAGAGCTGGGCGGTGGATGGTCTGCTTAGGGGAAAAGCTTTACCCAACCCCCTCCTCCCCAACCCTCTCATGCCAGTATTTCGGTTCTTGCCTCCGAAAACATCCTGCCCTATCATACTGCAGTGTATGTTTCATGATCTGTGGCGTGGTGTAGTGTAATGTCGCATTGTAGGCCTATTTCATGTTGTAATTGTAGTTGTTGTGTCGCTTTGTATATATTTTCATATACAGTCTTAAATTGTGTTTTATGTTGTAATTTTAGGTGTTATTTCCCTTTGTATCTATTTTCATGTACAGTCTTAAATTGTGTTTTATGTTGTAATTTTAGGTGTTATTTCCCTTTGTATCTATTTTCATGTACAGTCTTAAATTGTGTTTTATGTTGTAATTTTAGGTGTTATTTCCCTTTGTATCTATTCTCATGTATAGTCTTAAATTGTGTTTTATGTTGTAATTTCAGGTGTTGTGTCCCTTTGTATTTATTTTTAGGCAAAGAATCACCTCGCTGCGTGACTTACATTGCGAAATGGTTCCTGTTGTGTCGTCTTAAAACTATTTTGTAATCCTATCGCGTCGTGTCGCTTGATATTCAAGCCTTGTGCTCCAGTGTTCCTTACTGTGTCGTATCGTATTGTTTCGACGTAAGTCGTGTTGTATAGTGTTAGTCTTGGTTTGTAGTGTGCCTCGCTGTGTCATTTTGTCTGGCTCTAAATCTGTTGTACTGAGTAGCACCACCTCAAACATATTATTATGTTAATAAAATTATTTTATTAACTGCCAGAACCCAGTATCTTCCTTATATATTTATATGTGAGATACTGGGTTCTGGCAATCAACCCTCGGCCGACTCACTTTCATGTTGTATCATATTTTACCGTTACCTGTTACCCGTTCTAGTATTTTCTCATGGTGTCTTATAGTGTAATATCTCCTACGTTTCGTGTTCTATTGCTTCATATTTTGCTGTATAATATCGCATTGCATAGGGCTACGTCACAGGGTCTCATATTTGTTACCTCCCCTGCCGCCGATTCCATGTCGTCGCCGATTGTATTGTACTGTTGTCTATCGTATTGAATGATACCACCTCAGCAGTGTCTTACATCGTTATATCCTTGTGGCATCAAAATTCCACTGTTGAATATTGCACAACATCGTTTTATATTATTGTATTACATGACCTCATGGTGTCTGACACAGTTATCTCCCTTGCTGCATCGCATTGTATTACTCTGCTTTGCATTGAACTGTGACCTTTGGTGATGTATGGTATGACCTCATAGTGTCTGATTTTGCGCGCATGCGCGCATGAATGTATGTTTCCATAATTGAAGGGGGATCGGGTAGGGAGGGGCGGGGGGGGGGGGGGGATCGAGGGCGGGGATATTTGCGTTCACGATCGCGTTTATATAGATATATATCAGTGGGGAATGGGCTTCTGTATCATTGGGTGGGGGTGGGGGGGGGGGGTAACCTGAGGGAAGAGGGGATGGGGGTAAGGGGTTGCGAGGGAGAGAAAGATAAACGATGAAAGTCTGTCTGGCCAGAGGCGTTGCCATGTCAACGCCGTCGGGGCGTGAACACGCTGATTCGAATCGTTCGCACATTGCCGGTCATCCAGGAACCTCAGGGAAAGAAAAGAAATAAACCATAATATACGTGCGACTGAGAATCATTCATCATCATCATCATCTTCCATCAACAGTTTCTCTTGATACTACTATATACGTCTTCACCTGGCGCTGTAACGTCAAGAATATTCAGTCAGTCTATAAACATACAAATAAATAAGTAGAGAAATAAATAAAGAGATAAATAAAAAAAATAAATAATCGCATAAATAGGTAAATAAATAAAGAAAGAAAAATACGTAAGTAGATAAGGAAGGAAGAAAGTATGTAAATAAGTAAGCAAATCAATAAATCACAATCCATAAATAAATATATTGATGAATAAATGAACAAATAAAGAAATAAAATGAAATACATTGGTTGAACGTCCAAACACTGTGGACAGGGGCTGGAGACAGTATAAAGGAAGTTGCGTGACTTGACCGCCGAACGAAGTGAACGAACAACACCTGTGTATTGTCATTGTCATTGTGATTCCTCGCCCTAAAGAAACGTGTGGGGAAAAAGCCACGAAATATTGAAACACACAGAAACACACACACGTGCGCGTGACACACACACACACACACACACACACACACACACACACACACACACACACACACGCACAGGCACGTACACGCAGGCACACGCACGCACGCATGCTCACGCACGCACACACACGTGAGCGCACATTATACGCACACCCACAGAGACATGACGTGTGCACGCACAAACACAAAACAAAAACGCGCCCCCCCCCCCCCCCCCCCCCCCTGCACACACACACACACACACACACATTGGCACGCACGAGAGAGAGAGAGAGAGAGAGAGAGAGAGAGAGAGAGAGAGAGAGAGAGAGAGAGAGAACGGGGGGAGGGGGAGGCAGGATATCCATACAAGTGCTGTCTTATCAGATCAGGAAAAAATCCTGCCCCCCCCCCTCCACCTCCCCCTTCATCCAACAGGTGCCCCCAGGGACTCAAACCGGCGCGCTCTCCAGACACCATGTTCAGCGGTCTAACCTCTCGGCGATGGCGCAAGTAGTATTAAGCTGCGTTAGAATCGCCATACCTCCGCATTGTAGGGAAGAAATCAGCAGTGGGGAAAACAAACAAACAAACAAACAAGTGCAGACCAACAAATGCTCTTGTCATTTAAACAATGACTTGGAACAGATCTACGGAGAAAAAGCAAATGGGGGTTCGGGGGTGGGGTGGGGTGGGAGGCGATGTGTGGGGGTTGGGGAGGGGGGGGGATGGAGCCAGGGAGAAAGACATAGGAATGGAAAAGAGACGCTACAGTCTCAATACTAAAAGCTTCACCAGCAGCATACTGGGACCATCGAAATCCGCCTTGAAAACAGACCCATTCGCGTTGACTGCCTGGACTCGATTTTCGCCCCCTGAACGAGATTCGTCAGCAGTTCCCCGCTGTGGAGTTAGCTCTATGCATTATGAATGTATGTCTGCGCTGTGACGATAGACTCTCTTGCCAGCGTGCTAAATAAAGTATTGTAGCCAGGTAAGTGGGCTATTACGCTGACACTGCGAACTCGCAATGCCTACTGAGCCACCAAATGCAAACAAAGAGAGGTAGCGTGCCTAGTTTGACTCGCGTGTGTGTAAATACGTATCACGTGAGCCTAA
>CM065738.1:9395393-9405042 GCA_033310375.1 Conus canariensis
GTAAAGATCCCACAGCCTGTGGGCCATAGAGGGTAAAGATCCAACAGCCTGTCGGCCATAGAGGGTAAAGATCCCACAGCCTGTCGGCCATAGGGGTAATGAACTGTCGTGTCCAGGGCACGGCGCAATGAAAGACGGTGCCCATCCCTCTCCTTCCACGGCCTGTCACCACCTTCACTGAACTGAAGGAGGTACCCGTTTACAGCACATAGAGACAGAGACAGTTGTGAAACCGAAAAAAAATTAAAATCCGACCACACCCATTTGTAAGAGAACATACAAACTATGCATGGCGTGTAAGAGATTGGTTGGGGGAAAAAAAAGAAGAACAAAAAAGAAAAAAAAAAAGAGAAAAAATCTAGTAGTGGAAATTTTTGTTCCGGTTTTTGTTTTTTGGCAGATGAAGAGGACAGTGTGAAGCACCAAAAAATGAAGAGGTGGATTTTGGCCTTAGGAAAAAAAAAAGAAGAAAAAAGTACACCAAAAAATCACTACCTTAGGTGCTCCATTGATCTGAGAACTGATGCCACCAACAAATAAAATAAATGAAAAAATAAAATAAAATCCGACCGCACGTCCGGTTCAAACACCCGACTATCAAGTTCGTAGGCAGCCGCTCTAACCAAGTGGCTACGGATCCTTCTATAATTATTATATACTGTTCAACAAACGTAACGCGGCCATGTCACGGAGTTGATATCCATTTACTGGCGATCATTTAGGCTAGGCGGCTTAAGAGTGGACAAATGTAAAGAAAATATATTGATAAAGCACCGCCAAAGAACGCCCATCTTGTGCCGAATAGGATGGAGATAAGTGATAAGTAGTCTGGGCTAGTACCAACACCACAAAAGGGAAAATCAGGACTCCAAAAGCACCCGCAACATTCTTCACGGCAGGAGGCAGCAAATCATGGCCAAGAACAACAGTGCCACTCGAAACATGCAGGCAGAGTCTGCTGGACGGGGCAGATGACTGGGAGTGCACTGCAGACCTCCCAGAATGGAAGAGTCACCCAGAGATCATCAGCAAGAGTGGCATGAGACCAGACATAGTAGTCCACTCTAAGTCAACCAAGCAGCTGATCATGATCGAGCTCACGGTGCCATATGAGAACAGAATGGAGGCAGCTCAAATCTACAAGACTGAAAAGTATGCTGATCTGGCAAACAGCCTGAGGAGAGAAGGCTATCAGGTCAAAGTCCTCACTGCAGAAATTGGAGCTAGGGGGTTTGTAGGAACGTCTGCATACAGCCTCATGAAACAGCTCTCAGTTGCAGGGAAGGAAAAAACCAGAGCCCTGAAAGCAATGGCAGAAGCGGCAGAGAGGTGTTCAAGCTGGATCTGGTCAAGGAGGAACAAAAGTGAACTTCATAAGGCTTAATTTCCCTACAAATATCAGGTGTCCCTGTGGCTCAGTGGTTAAAGCGCGAGTCATTAAGTGGAAAATGAGCATGTCCAGAGGGTCATGGGTTCGAATCCCAGCCATGGCTCGTCCCAAGATGGGAAAAAAAAAGGGGCAGCAGAGGGACATCCGGAGTCATGAACCGGGTGTGGCCCAACCCCCCTAGAGTGTCAGGAGATAAGGGCCGAAACACTTGCTTGAAGGGGGCTTCTCTTCTGAGGACTCTCTGCTGCCACGCTCTCCACGAGTTTCTTTCTACTGATGCATGGGTAAACCATTGACTTCCGGGAATAGGCCGGAGGACGTCCGGGAAAGACCGGAGGACACTGGGAAAGACCAGAACCAAGGGCTCTGTGGGCTGGCTCCCCACTTTGCCTTAAACATGTGGCTACTAAAAATAAAAGGAAAAGATGCTCCCAGGATTCACCGAAAGGGGGAGAGAATGATGAATCCATCGGTGCTCAACCAATCATGACTGCAAATCCCAAACGGACTATGAACATGGACCAAATGGAATATCCATGTGTCTGTGGAAAGCGTTTCGCTACCACCCGTGGCATGAAGATCCACAGAACAAAGATGGGATGTGTGAAGACTCATCTGAATGAGCAGCAGCGCACTGCATCAGCAGATAAGACGTCGGAAGACCAAGGCCAGGATTTAAACCACAGTGCCAAGGACATCCACGCTGTTGGTTCGGATGAGGAATTTGCACAGGCCCTCGATGCCAGGCGCCTGAAACTCAACCTGCCACGAGCAAACGAAACTGAAGATTGGGAGAAACTGGATGCAAAAATCGTCCAAAGACTCGATGCACTGATAGGGAAAAGCACCCTGGAACACAAACTAGCCACATATGGGGACATTGTGTATGCCACATGTAGAGACGCCTATGGAGCAAAACTACCCAAAGAGAAAACACCTCCAAAGAAATCCAGACGCCAAGAAAAGATGGACAAGATCAGGGTCCAAAAGAAAAACCTCAAGATGCAAATGAAGACCGCACTGCCAGCTGAAAAACAAGGCTTGGAAAAACTGTGGAAAGACCTGAAAGAAAAACACAGTGCCCTCAGCAAAGCGGAATCTGCGAGGAAGAGGAAGAGCAAAAAGAAGAAGACACAAGAGCGCTTCTTCAGAGACCCCTTCCAGTTTGCCAGAACACTGTTTGAGCAGCCAAAATCTGGGACCCTAAGTGTGGACAAAGGAGTTCTTGAGCAGCATCTGAGGAAAACATACTCTGACCCACAGAGCAAAGCACCACTCGACATTTAAGGTCTGGTGTGGCCAACCAACCCTGAGGAACAGTTCAATGGCAAGCCTCCAACGTTGGCGGAAATCAAGAAGGTGGTCGACAAAGCCAGAGCCAAATCATCACCAGGGCCAAACGGAATACCTTACCAGCTTTACAAGAAATGTCCCAAGGTGCTGGAGTGGCTCCACAGGCTGCTGCGATCGGCTTGGAGAAACCAGAAGATCAGCGGCCAGTGGATGACGGCAGATGGTGTGTACATCCCCAAAGAGCAAAACTCAAGTGACATTAGCCAGTTCAGGCCAATATCACTACTGAACGTCGAAGGGAAAATCTTCTTCTCTGTCATGGCAGCAAGGCTGACCAAGTACCTGATGGAAAACAAGTACTTGGATGTGTCAGTCCAGAAAGGTGGCATCCCAGGCGTGGCTGGCTGTGTAGAACACGCCACAATGATCTGGGACGCAATCCAAAAAGCAAAAACAGAAAAGAGAGACCTGGACGTAGTGTGGCTTGATCTGGCAAACGCATATGGATCTGTGCCCCATGAGATGATACAGTTGGCTCTTGAGATGTACCATGTGCCAAAGAACATCCGCGACATGCTCAAGAAGTACTTCAATGGCTTCTCAATGCGGTTCTCTACCAAGGAGTACACAACAGACTGGATCAACTTGGAAGTGGGTATTGCAATGGGCTGTGCAATTTCCCCAATACTGTTCGTGCTGGCAATGGAACTCATCTTGAAAGCAGCAACAAACAACGCGAGACAAACAGACCTTGGCGATGGATACAAGATGCCTCCTCTCAAGGCCTTCATGGATGACACTACAGTGATTTCATCCAGAGAAGACGAGACACGTCATGTGCTGGAGAGGCTGGACGACATAGTTGCCTCATCCAGAATGAAGTTCAAGCCAAAGAAATCACGGAGTCTCTCACTGAGGAAAGGAAAAGTGGCCGGATCTGTGGTCTTCAGTGTTGCCAACCAGGCCATTCCAACAGTCACAGAAGAACCAGTCAAGAGCCTTGGAAGATGGTATGATGATACGCTGAAAGACACACAAAGAGCAAAAGAAACCAAGCAGATGGCGGAGGAAGGCTTGGAGACCATTGACCAGTGTGGGCTCCCTGGCAAATACAAGGTCTGGTGTCTGCAGTTCATGCTGATACCAAAGCTGCTATGGCCTCTGATGATATACGACATCTGCACCAGCATAGTGGAGGCAATGGAAGCCAAAATCAACAAGTTCACAAGGAAATGGCTTGGTGTCCCACCCTGTCTGACTGACATAGCGCTGTACTGTCGCCAAGCAAAGCTGAAACTACCCCTGAAATCCATCCTGGAGGAATACAAAGCAGGGAAGATCAGACTTCAAAGCATGCTGGAGGACTCAGGAGACAAGGTGATAGAAGCAATTAAGCCCCAGCTGAAGACAGCAGAAAATGGAAAGTTCAAGAGGCGATGGATTCTGCAAAAGAAAGTCTCAAGATCAGAGAAATAACAGGACACACACAGACCAACAGACAGGGACTGGGGGTGACCAAAACTGAATGGTGGTCAAAGGCCAAAGGAAAAGCCAAAAGAGACATGATGATTCAGGAGATGAGAAAAGAAGAAGACCAAAAAAGACTCCAAAAAGCAGTCCAGCAGAGCCAGCAAGGGCAATGGACAACGTGGGAGAATGCACTCCAAAGAAGTCTCACTTGGAATGACATTTGGCACATGGCCCCTCTCAGGATCAGCTTCATTCTCAGATCTGCATATGACCTTCTGCCCTCAAATGCAAACCTGGTGAAGTGGGGGAAAACAGACGATCCTGCATGCCCCTCTGCCATGAAAAACAAACAGTGGAGCATGTCCTAAGCTCATGTAAAGTAGCCCTGGCTCAAGGAAGGTACACATGGAGGCACAACCAAGTGCTCAAAGAAATTGTACAAGTAGTCTGGGCTAGTACCAACACCACAAAAGGGAAAATCAGGACTCCAAAAGCACCCGCAACATTCTTCACGGCAGGAGGCAGCAAATCATGGCCAAGAACAACAGTGCCACTCGAAACATGCAGGCAGAGTCTGCTGGACGGGGCAGATGACTGGGAGTGCACTGCAGACCTCCCAGAATGAAGAGTCACCCAGAGATCATCAGCAAGAGTGGCATGAGACCAGACATAGTAGTCCACTCTAAGTCAACCAAGCAGCTGATCATGATCGAGCTCACGGTGCCATATGAGAACAGAATGGAGGCAGCTCAAATCTACAAGACTGAAAAGTATGCTGATCTGGCAAACAGCCTGAGGAGAGAAGGCTATCAGGTCAAAGTCCTCACTGCAGAAATTGGAGCTAGGGGTTTGTAGGAACGTCTGCATACAGCCTCATGAAACAGCTCTCAGTTGCAGGGAAGGAAAAAACCAGAGCCCTGAAAGCAATGGCAGAAGCGGCAGAGAGGTGTTCAAGCTGGATCTGGTCAAGGAGGAACAAAAGTGAACTTCATAAGGCTTAATTTCCCTACAAATATCAGGTGTCCCTGTGGCTCAGTGGTTAAAGCGCGAGTCATTAAGTGGAAAATGAGCATGTCCAGAGGGTCATGGGTTCGAATCCCAGCCATGGCTCGTCCCAAGATGGGGAAAAAAAAAGGGGCAGCAGAGGGACATCCGGAGTCATGAACCGGGTGTGGCCCAACCCCCCTAGAGTGTCAGGAGATAAGGGCCGAAACACTTGCTTGAAGGGGGCTTCTCTTCTGAGGACTCTCTGCTGCCACGCTCTCCACGAGTTTCTTTCTACTTGCTCGTTTTTTTTTTTTTTTCCGTTGTCCTGAGTGTTGTGTATCATGCCTGAAGAAGACCTAAGAGATCGAAACGCGTCGTGTTTTGTCTTGTGATTCGTTTGTCTATGTTCTTTGGCGGAATAACTTTTCATATTTGTGTAGATTTCCGCCTGCAGTCGCTTCTCTTTGTGACTTGAGAGTGGCCATGTCAAATGCAGCGATGGGCGAAAAGGCCTCAGAGCCAGTCCAAAGGCGGCAACAAAATTATTTGTATTGTAACTTGTTTTCCGTGATTGTTAGAAACAAGAACTATATTCAGACTCAAGCAAAACTTACGTTTTTGTTTGTTTGTTTGTTGTTGTTGTTGTCGTTTGCTAACAGGATGTCATGTAAAGAGCTGCAGTATGTTTGAGGCGCGACAGCTCGTTAGTTTCAGTGCGAGGTGACTGCATGCTGAAACTGAAACACAAACTTAAAAGAAAAAAAAAAAAAACTATGTCGCCGAACCAAACAAACAAACAAGCAAACAAACGAACAAAAATATAAACAAACTTGTAATTTGTTTGTTTGTTGGTTTGTTTTCGTTCGGCGACATAGTACTTTTCCTGTCAAGTTTGCAATATCTGGTGTTTAGCCCATTTCCATACCGACTGTTCGGCAGTTTCTTTGGTTTGTTTTAAATATGGCAGAATCATCATTTCGAGAGAGGGCCGGAATAGCTCAGTGGTAGAGCGCCGGACTCGTAATCCTGGGGTCGTGGTTCGAATCTCCGCCGGGCTGTTTCGGTACAGAGGGGATTTTTACCTCGGAGTTAACATTGGTTCTGACTCCATTTCCCATACAGTCCTTCGAATGAGACTATAAATCGAGGTTCCGAGTGTGAACGCACGCATAACATCTTGCACACACGTAAAATCCCATCACCAACTTTCGGAAGAGAAGGCCAGTTTGGCCGTTGGTATGGATGGCACGTTACACGTAGCATGCACCTTCCCCGAAGCTGGAGTATGGCTGCCTTCATGGCGGGATAAAAAAAACGGTCATACACACAAAACTCCACTCCCTTTGTTGGGGCAGATAGGTTTGATACTTGCCTGTCTATACAGGGAATGTCCGCAGGAGTATCAGCCTGCATACGCAGAAGCATAAGATCATTTTGGAAGCACGTTCCTCGTTGATTTCATTTACATGTAAGTTAACAAAATGCTTACACGTTAAACTGGGTTTTGAGTTTGATCTCCTTTCATGGCCAAGAGTAAGACACAGTTCTTTGAGTGGAAATGTGTGTGTCTGTTGGTGTTTTCATACCGTAAATAGCTGTGTTCACATGAAAACCCCAGTTTTCTTCGTCGAAATCAGTCACTGTTGCGATTTTCTTTGAGAAAGGGACTGACAAGAATTGAAGATAGTGTGAAAATAGTGGCTTTGTCCCGTTTTAAAGCTAGGTTGCTCTCTTGCCGTTTTAAAGCTAGGTTGCTCTCTTGCCGTTTTAAAGCTAGGTTGCTCTCTCTGAAGTTGATCAGAGCAGTCAAGAAGCCGCACGGGCCATTTGCGCTCCCTCATTTGCATCCAAAAGCGCGCGTTTCAAGCGTCCAATATGATGGCGTCTCACTGTCCAATAATCACGAAGGATCGGTGTCCAATATCATGCCCGTGTCAATCACGCCAATGTGCGCCGTAAGTTGTCCAATCACTGCGTTTTGTCGGCGGCCATACAGATGGATCCTCGATGTTTCATCTGGCATAAAATTCTAACAGTTAAAATAACAACTTCATTTTTTCATTTGTTTGTTTTTTTATTTGTTGAATTTATTTCTTTATTTCATGTATTTTAGTTATTCATTAACTAATTAATTTTTTTCTTTCTTGTTTAGTTATGTATTCATTTGTGAATGTAGTATGTAATGTGCCTGACCCACCCCATACCCATAGTAACAGAGGCATATGGGACTGAACTACACTGGGCGCACATTGGACAACCACACACGCACAAATCGGACGTGACAAGCGCACGCGCACATTGCAGTGGACAGAAGAAGTGCCCGCTTCTTTTTTGCTCCACGTGCCAGTTGTCCAAAGCCCGACCGCGCGCTGGTCATAGGCAGCTAAGCTGATATGATACCACCAACACGACAGAGCAGCTCAAAGTACCCTCTTTCAGGCTGCGAACAGCAGGACACTGCCAGCTCCTCTCCCATCTCTCACGCCTCAAACTCTCTCATACTGACCAGTGCCCTTGTGGCACAGGCTCCCAAACTCCCACCCACATTTTACAGTCCTGCTCTTCCTCCTTTGAATCCTTGAGACGCCAGACGTGGCCCAGTCCCGTTGAGGTCCAGGAGGAGAAGCTGTGGGGACGGGTGGGGTCTCTGCGGCGGACTGTGGACTTCGCCTTACTAACCGGATTGAGGATCTAGCATGGCCGGGAACGCGAAAGATACGGGGTGTGTGTGTGGGGGGGGGGGGGGGGGGGGGGGGGAGGATGGGAGTAGGGGTAGGGACTGTTGGGGGGGGGGGGTGTACGGGGTGGGAGGGGGTGCGGGGGAGGGGGAGTGCTGTTTGTGACAGGTCCATGCTAATGTCTTTGTCGGCAACCAGCCCGTCACGCCGATACACCAATTCATTTAGGCGCGCCCCGCCGCCTGTTTGCTGATGCACACACAATGGCTCGTATGCTCGCTTTAACGCGGAGTGTGTGATATCAATGTGTGTGTGTGTGTGTGTGTGTGTGTGAGAGTGGCATGTATGCGCTGGTTGGTGGTGTGGGTGGGCCGGCCTCTCTCCCTCTCTCTCTCTCTCTCTTCTCTCTCTCTCTCTCTGTATGTGAGTAGGGATGATGGGATTAGTGGGCGGTAGTGTATGTGTGTGGGGACTGCGGAGGGGTGGGTTGGAGTGGGGGTTTTGGGGAGGGGTGGGAGGGCGATGCTGTGTGGGGATTAATTTTGCTTGGATATCACACGGACATCCTTAATTATGGATCCCTATCAGGGTTGACGTGACCGTGACACTAAGTGCTTTTCTCTGTCGTGTTGACGACTTTGACCCGGTTCAGTGATGTTGTGTGTGGTGTGTGTGTGTGTGTGTGTGTGTGTGTGTGTGGTGTGTGCGTGCGTGAGTGTGTGCGCGAGCGTGCGCGTGCGCGCGCGCGTGTATGTGTGTATGCTTTCTTTATTTTTTTTTCCGCGCGCGCGCGCACGAATGTGTGTGTGTGTGTGTGCGTGCGTGCGTGCGTGCGTGCGTGCGTGTGTGTTGTGTTTGTGCGTGCGTGCGTGCGTGTGTGTGTATGTGTGTGTGTGTGTGTGTGTGTGTGGTGTGTGTGTGTGTGTGTGTGCGCGAACGCGCTTACTTCCTTGCATGCATTTGGTCGCTTGTACTTACTAACAAGTGTTCGTGTGTCTGTATAAGTTTAATTGCTTGATTGCTCGTTCTTTAATTAAACAGAATTGTCATTGGTCTTTTACAGATTTGTAATGCGGTCCACGTGAGCGCTGTACTTTACGTGTGTTTGTGAAGAGAATCACATACCTTCTTTACTTTTATCCCTTTCTCCCTCCCTGTCTTCTGTATTCTGTTTTTTTTTTTCTTTTTTCCTTAGTTCACTGTCTTCTTCTTCCTATTCTTTTCTTCTTCTTCTTCTTCTTCTTCTTCTTCTTCGTTTCCCATTTTAGTCTCGGGTCATTAAATATTTCGACCTTTCAATGTATTTGTTTTTCGTTTTATGTACAAAACGTGTTGGTGTTGTGTGAGACTGATTTTGTTTTATCGTTGTTTCTTTTCATCTTTATGCCTTCCCTTCTCTCTCTCTCTCTCTCCTCTCTCTCTCTCTCTCTCTCTCTCTCCTCCCCCCCCCCCCCCCACTTGTCTCTCCTGCCTCCTGCCTGTGTCTGACTGTCTGTCTGTATCTCTCTGTCTCTGTCTATCTCTCTCTGTCTCTCTCTTTCCCCCCCCACCTCATACTCCTCTTTCTCTCCCCTTGCATGTTCTCTCTGTTTGTCTGTCGTCTGTTTCTTTGTCTGCTGTCTGTCTCTCTCTCTCTCTCACTCTCTCTCCTCTCTCTTTCCTCTTCTTCTTCTTTTCTTCTTCTTCTTTTCGGTCGTCGTCGTCGTCGTCGTCTTCGTCTTCTTCTTCTTCTTCTTCTCTCTCATCCCTTCTTCTTCTCTGTCGTCTCTGTATCTCTGTATCTCTCTCTCTCTCCTCTCTTCTCTCTCCGCCTGCCCCCCCCCCCCCCCCC
>CM065738.1:9405142-9417642 GCA_033310375.1 Conus canariensis
CACACACACACACACACATCTACGTCTATATGTAACTCAGAGATGCCAAAGAAAGAGACAGGCAGACAAGCCCCAGTCTATGATTCTGTTCTTTTGCCCTTTTTCTGTGTCATTCCTCCCGTGGATCTTCCAGGCAAACAAGATACTTATCTTTTACAGCTCCGAGGTCCGAACGAAGATCTTTTCTGATGGTAGCAGCGCTTTTTTTTTTTTTAATTACTTTCTTTGAGTGTATATTGCCTTTTGGCGTCTTATTGCCAGCACTCTATATAGGGAAACATCCTTATCCGTGAACATCCTTCACAGACTTGGCTCACACACCCCTGTCTTATTTTAGTGAGCTGAAAGGTGTATTCTTCATTATCGCCCCCGCTCCCCCCCCCCCTCACCCTCTCCTTCTCCTTTTCCTCCGTTTCTCCTACCCCTCCCACGTTGTCCATCCCACACACACACCGGAGCTGATTCGTTTACGTCTGGCTGGCTCCCGGGACTGTCCGAGACGAACCTTGACCTTGACCTGATTAGCTTCCATCAGAAAAGAGCTGATTACACAACTACACACAAACTAAACAAAGTCATAATGAATAAGAGAGAGAGAGAGAGAGAGAGAGAGAGAGAGAGAGAGAGAGAGAGAGAGGCGTTGATTCGTTCGTAATCGAAATTCGTCTTATACATATTTACTGTACAGAGGGTAGATATTTTCTCCTCTTCATATTTTTTTTTGTGTGGGGGGTGGGGTGGGTGGGGCTGGGGGTGGGGTTGGGAGGGTGTGTCTGCATGGTGTAATGGTATTTTCTTGCTCTTCCTCTCCCACCTTACCATCACCATCATCATCATCTTCATTGTCGTCGTTCTTATCATGTTCATCTTCATGTTTTTTGTTGTTGTTTTTTTCTTCTAAATCTCACTACCATTCCTGCTGCTGTTGCTTTTGTTGCTTTTGTTTCTGCTGCTGCTGGTACTTATATTGCTGCTGCTGTTGCTTTTGTTTCTGCTGCTGCTGGTACTTATATTGCTGCTGCTGTTGCTTTTGTTTCTGCTACTGCTGGGGCTTGTACTGCTGCTGTTGTTGCTGTTGTTGTTACTGTTGTTTCTGTTGTTGTTAGTGTTGTTGTTTTTGCTGCTGCTCCTGCTACTACTACGAGTGCCAATGTTACTTCCAGCAGTGGTAGTTACCAGCCTTGTCCGCTCGGTTTCCATGACCTTGGGAAGTTGTCTAGTTGTTCTCTAAGTTGTCTTAGAAGGGAGGAAAAGAGAAAAACGAAAACGAAAAAAGGAAAAGAAACACACACACACACACTCGCACACCACACACACACACACACACACACACAACACACACACCACACACACACCTACACACACACACACACACACACACACACACACACACACACACGCGCGCGCGTGCACACACACACATACACACACTCTCGCACACTCTCGCACGCACACACACACACACACACACACACACACACACACACACACACACACACACACACACACAACAAAACAAAGCAAAACAGATATCTAACAGCCATTACCAGGGAAAAAGAAGAAGGGAAAAAAAGAAAGGTTGTCTTTCTATCAGTGCCTGGAAGTTCTGTGTGTGTCGCAGGAACTGATACAAAAGGTTAAAGATCCCACAGCCTGTGGGCCATAGAGGGTAAAGATCCCACAGCCTGTGGGCCATAGAGGGTAAAGATCCCACAGCCTGTGGGCCATAGAGGGTAAAGATCCCACAGCCTGTGGGCCATAGAGGGTAAAGATCCCACAGCCTGTGGGCCATAGAGGGTAAAGATCCCACAGCCTGTGGGCCATAGAGGGTAAAGATCCCACAGCCTGTCGGCCATAGAGGGTAAAGATCCCACAGCCTGTGGGCCATAGAGGGTAAAGATCCAACAGCCTGTCGGCCATAGAGGGTAAAGATCCCACAGCCTGTCGGCCATAGGGGTAATGAACTGTCGTGTCCAGGGCACGGCGCAATGAAAGACGGTGCCCATCCCTCTCCTTCCACGGCCTGTCACCACCTTCACTGAACTGAAGGAGGTACCCGTTTACAGCACATAGAGACAGAGACAGTTGTGAAACCGAAAAAAAATTAAAATCCGACCACACCCATTTGTAAGAGAACATACAAACTATGCATGGCGTGTAAGAGATTGGTTGGGGGAAAAAAAAGAAGAACAAAAAAGAAAAAAAAAAGAGAAAAAATCTAGTAGTGGAAATTTTTGTTCCGGTTTTTGTTTTTTGGCAGATGAAGAGGACAGTGTGAAGCACCAAAAAATGAAGAGGTGGATTTTGGCCTTAGGAAAAAAAAAAAGAAGAAAAAAGTACACCAAAAAATCACTACCTTAGGTGCTCCATTGATCTGAGAACTGATGCCACCAACAAATAAAATAAATGAAAAAATAAAATAAAATCCGACCGCACGTCCGGTTCAAACACCCGACTATCAAGTTCGTAGGCAGCCGCTCTAACCAAGTGGCTACGGATCCTTCTATAATTATTATATACTGTTCAACAAACGTAACGCGGCCATGTCACGGAGTTGATATCCATTTACTGGCGATCATTTAGGCTAGGCGGCTTAAGAGTGGACAAATGTAAAGAAAATATATTGATAAAGCACCGCCAAAGAACGCCCATCTTGTGCCGAATAGGATGGAGATAAGTGATAAGTAGTCTGGGCTAGTACCAACACCACAAAAGGGAAAATCAGGACTCCAAAAGCACCCGCAACATTCTTCACGGCAGGAGGCAGCAAATCATGGCCAAGAACAACAGTGCCACTCGAAACATGCAGGCAGAGTCTGCTGGACGGGGCAGATGACTGGGAGTGCACTGCAGACCTCCCAGAATGGAAGAGTCACCCAGAGATCATCAGCAAGAGTGGCATGAGACCAGACATAGTAGTCCACTCTAAGTCAACCAAGCAGCTGATCATGATCGAGCTCACGGTGCCATATGAGAACAGAATGGAGGCAGCTCAAATCTACAAGACTGAAAAGTATGCTGATCTGGCAAACAGCCTGAGGAGAGAAGGCTATCAGGTCAAAGTCCTCACTGCAGAAATTGGAGCTAGGGGGTTTGTAGGAACGTCTGCATACAGCCTCATGAAACAGCTCTCAGTTGCAGGGAAGGAAAAAACCAGAGCCCTGAAAGCAATGGCAGAAGCGGCAGAGAGGTGTTCAAGCTGGATCTGGTCAAGGAGGAACAAAAGTGAACTTCATAAGGCTTAATTTCCCTACAAATATCAGGTGTCCCTGTGGCTCAGTGGTTAAAGCGCGAGTCATTAAGTGGAAAATGAGCATGTCCAGAGGGTCATGGGTTCGAATCCCAGCCATGGCTCGTCCCAAGATGGGGAAAAAAAAAGGGGCAGCAGAGGGACATCCGGAGTCATGAACCGGGTGTGGCCCAACCCCCCTAGAGTGTCAGGAGATAAGGGCCGAAACACTTGCTTGAAGGGGGCTTCTCTTCTGAGGACTCTCTGCTGCCACGCTCTCCACGAGTTTCTTTCTACTGATGCATGGGTAAACCATTGACTTCCGGGAATAGGCCGGAGGACGTCCGGGAAAGACCGGAGGACACTGGGAAAGACCAGAACCAAGGGCTCTGTGGGCTGGCTCCCCACTTTGCCTTAAACATGTGGCTACTAAAAATAAAAGGAAAAGATGCTCCCAGGATTCACCGAAAGGGGGAGAGAATGATGAATCCATCGGTGCTCAACCAATCATGACTGCAAATCCCAAACGGACTATGAACATGGACCAAATGGAATATCCATGTGTCTGTGGAAAGCGTTTCGCTACCACCCGTGGCATGAAGATCCACAGAACAAAGATGGGATGTGTGAAGACTCATCTGAATGAGCAGCAGCGCACTGCATCAGCAGATAAGACGTCGGAAGACCAAGGCCAGGATTTAAACCACAGTGCCAAGGACATCCACGCTGTTGGTTCGGATGAGGAATTTGCACAGGCCCTCGATGCCAGGCGCCTGAAACTCAACCTGCCACGAGCAAACGAAACTGAAGATTGGGAGAAACTGGATGCAAAAATCGTCCAAAGACTCGATGCACTGATAGGGAAAAGCACCCTGGAACACAAACTAGCCACATATGGGGACATTGTGTATGCCACATGTAGAGACGCCTATGGAGCAAAACTACCCAAAGAGAAAACACCTCCAAAGAAATCCAGACGCCAAGAAAAGATGGACAAGATCAGGGTCCAAAAGAAAAACCTCAAGATGCAAATGAAGACCGCACTGCCAGCTGAAAAACAAGGCTTGGAAAAACTGTGGAAAGACCTGAAAGAAAAACACAGTGCCCTCAGCAAAGCGGAATCTGCGAGGAAGAGGAAGAGCAAAAAGAAGAAGACACAAGAGCGCTTCTTCAGAGACCCCTTCCAGTTTGCCAGAACACTGTTTGAGCAGCCAAAATCTGGGACCCTAAGTGTGGACAAAGGAGTTCTTGAGCAGCATCTGAGGAAAACATACTCTGACCCACAGAGCAAAGCACCACTCGACATTAAGGTCTGGTGTGGCCAACCAACCCTGAGGAACAGTTCAATGGCAAGCCTCCAACGTTGGCGGAAATCAAGAAGGTGGTCGACAAAGCCAGAGCCAAATCATCACCAGGGCCAAACGGAATACCTTACCAGCTTTACAAGAAATGTCCCAAGGTGCTGGAGTGGCTCCACAGGCTGCTGCGATCGGCTTGGAGAAACCAGAAGATCAGCGGCCAGTGGATGACGGCAGATGGTGTGTACATCCCCAAAGAGCAAAACTCAAGTGACATTAGCCAGTTCAGGCCAATATCACTACTGAACGTCGAAGGGAAAATCTTCTTCTCTGTCATGGCAGCAAGGCTGACCAAGTACCTGATGGAAAACAAGTACTTGGATGTGTCAGTCCAGAAAGGTGGCATCCCAGGCGTGGCTGGCTGTGTAGAACACGCCACAATGATCTGGGACGCAATCCAAAAAGCAAAAACAGAAAAGAGAGACCTGGACGTAGTGTGGCTTGATCTGGCAAACGCATATGGATCTGTGCCCCATGAGATGATACAGTTGGCTCTTGAGATGTACCATGTGCCAAAGAACATCCGCGACATGCTCAAGAAGTACTTCAATGGCTTCTCAATGCGGTTCTCTACCAAGGAGTACACAACAGACTGGATCAACTTGGAAGTGGGTATTGCAATGGGCTGTGCAATTTCCCCAATACTGTTCGTGCTGGCAATGGAACTCATCTTGAAAGCAGCAACAAACAACGCGAGACAAACAGACCTTGGCGATGGATACAAGATGCCTCCTCTCAAGGCCTTCATGGATGACACTACAGTGATTTCATCCAGAGAAGACGAGACACGTCATGTGCTGGAGAGGCTGGACGACATAGTTGCCTCATCCAGAATGAAGTTCAAGCCAAAGAAATCACGGAGTCTCTCACTGAGGAAAGGAAAAGTGGCCGGATCTGTGGTCTTCAGTGTTGCCAACCAGGCCATTCCAACAGTCACAGAAGAACCAGTCAAGAGCCTTGGAAGATGGTATGATGATACGCTGAAAGACACACAAAGAGCAAAAGAAACCAAGCAGATGGCGGAGGAAGGCTTGGAGACCATTGACCAGTGTGGGCTCCCTGGCAAATACAAGGTCTGGTGTCTGCAGTTCATGCTGATACCAAAGCTGCTATGGCCTCTGATGATATACGACATCTGCACCAGCATAGTGGAGGCAATGGAAGCCAAAATCAACAAGTTCACAAGGAAATGGCTTGGTGTCCCACCCTGTCTGACTGACATAGCGCTGTACTGTCGCCAAGCAAAGCTGAAACTACCCCTGAAATCCATCCTGGAGGAATACAAAGCAGGGAAGATCAGACTTCAAAGCATGCTGGAGGACTCAGGAGACAAGGTGATAGAAGCAATTAAGCCCCAGCTGAAGACAGGCAGAAAATGGAAAGTTCAAGAGGCGATGGATTCTGCAAAAGAAAGTCTCAAGATCAGAGAAATAACAGGACACACACAGACCAACAGACAGGGACTGGGGGTGACCAAAACTGAATGGTGGTCAAAGGCCAAAGGAAAAGCCAAAAGAGACATGATGATTCAGGAGATGAGAAAAGAAGAAGACCAAAAAAGACTCCAAAAAGCAGTCCAGCAGAGCCAGCAAGGGCAATGGACAACGTGGGAGAATGCACTCCAAAGAAGTCTCACTTGGAATGACATTTGGCACATGGCCCCTCTCAGGATCAGCTTCATTCTCAGATCTGCATATGACCTTCTGCCCTCAAATGCAAACCTGGTGAAGTGGGGGAAAACAGACGATCCTGCATGCCCCCTCTGCCATGAAAAACAAACAGTGGAGCATGTCCTAAGCTCATGTAAAGTAGCCCTGGCTCAAGGAAGGTACACATGGAGGCACAACCAAGTGCTCAAAGAAATTGTACAAGTAGTCTGGGCTAGTACCAACACCACAAAAGGGAAAATCAGGACTCCAAAAGCACCCGCAACATTCTTCACGGCAGGAGGCAGCAAATCATGGCCAAGAACAACAGTGCCACTCGAAACATGCAGGCAGAGTCTGCTGGACGGGGCAGATGACTGGGAGTGCACTGCAGACCTCCCAGAATTGAAGAGTCACCCAGAGATCATCAGCAAGAGTGGCATGAGACCAGACATAGTAGTCCACTCTAAGTCAACCAAGCAGCTGATCATGATCGAGCTCACGGTGCCATATGAGAACAGAATGGAGGCAGCTCAAATCTACAAGACTGAAAAGTATGCTGATCTGGCAAACAGCCTGAGGAGAGAAGGCTATCAGGTCAAAGTCCTCACTGCAGAAATTGGAGCTAGGGGGTTTGTAGGAACGTCTGCATACAGCCTCATGAAACAGCTCTCAGTTGCAGGGAAGGAAAAAACCAGAGCCCTGAAAGCAATGGCAGAAGCGGCAGAGAGGTGTTCAAGCTGGATCTGGTCAAGGAGGAACAAAAGTGAACTTCATAAGGCTTAATTTCCCTACAAATATCAGGTGTCCCTGTGGCTCAGTGGTTAAAGCGCGAGTCATTAAGTGGAAAATGAGCATGTCCAGAGGGTCATGGGTTCGAATCCCAGCCATGGCTCGTCCCAAGATGGGGAAAAAAAAAGGGGCAGCAGAGGGACATCCGGAGTCATGAACCGGGTGTGGCCCAACCCCCCTAGAGTGTCAGGAGATAAGGGCCGAAACACTTGCTTGAAGGGGGCTTCTCTTCTGAGGACTCTCTGCTGCCACGCTCTCCACGAGTTTCTTTCTACTTGCTCGTTTTTTTTTTTTTTTCCGTTGTCCTGAGTGTTGTGTATCATGCCTGAAGAAGACCTAAGAGATCGAAACGCGTCGTGTTTTGTCTTGTGATTCGTTTGTCTATGTTCTTTGGCGGAATAACTTTTCATATTTGTGTAGATTTCCGCCTGCAGTCGCTTCTCTTTGTGACTTGAGAGTGGCCATGTCAAATGCAGCGATGGGCGAAAAAGGCCTCAGAGCCAGTCCAAAGGCGGCAACAAAATTATTTGTATTGTAACTTGTTTTCCGTGATTGTTAGAAACAAGAACTATATTCAGACTCAAGCAAAACTTACGTTTTTGTTTGTTTGTTTGTTGTTGTTGTTGTCGTTTGCTAACAGGATGTCATGTAAAGAGCTGCAGTATGTTTGAGGCGCGACAGCTCGTTAGTTTCAGTGCGAGGTGACTGCATGCTGAAACTGAAACACAAACTTAAAAGAAAAAAAAAAAAACTATGTCGCCGAACCAAACAAACAAACAAGCAAACAAACGAACAAAAATATAAACAAACTTGTAATTTGTTTGTTTGTTGGTTTGTTTTCGTTCGGCGACATAGTACTTTTCCTGTCAAGTTTGCAATATCTGGTGTTTAGCCCATTTCCATACCGACTGTTCGGCAGTTTCTTTGGTTTGTTTTAAATATGGCAGAATCATCATTTCGAGAGAGGGCCGGAATAGCTCAGTGGTAGAGCGCCGGACTCGTAATCCTGGGGTCGTGGTTCGAATCTCCGCCGGGCTGTTTCGGTACAGAGGGGATTTTTACCTCGGAGTTAACATTGGTTCTGACTCCATTTCCCATACAGTCCTTCGAATGAGACTATAAATCGAGGTTCCGAGTGTGAACGCACGCATAACATCTTGCACACACGTAAAATCCCATCACCAACTTTCGGAAGAGAAGGCCAGTTTGGCCGTTGGTATGGATGGCACGTTACACGTAGCATGCACCTTCCCCGAAGCTGGAGTATGGCTGCCTTCATGGCGGGATAAAAAAAACGGTCATACACACAAAACTCCACTCCCTTTGTTGGGCAGATAGGTTTGATACTTGCCTGTCTATACAGGGAATGTCCGCAGGAGTATCAGCCTGCATACGCAGAAGCATAAGATCATTTTGGAAGCACGTTCCTCGTTGATTTCATTTACATGTAAGTTAACAAAATGCTTACACGTTTAAACTGGGTTTTGAGTTTGATCTCCTTTCATGGCCAAGAGTAAGACACAGTTCTTTGAGTGGAAATGTGTGTGTCTGTGTGTGTTTTCATACCGTAAATAGCTGTGTTCACATGAAAACCCCAGTTTTCTTCGTCGAAATCAGTCACTGTTGCGATTTTCTTTGAGAAAGGGACTGACAAGAATTGAAGATAGTGTGAAAATAGTGGCTTTGTCCCGTTTTAAAGCTAGGTTGCTCTCTTGCCGTTTTAAAGCTAGGTTGCTCTCTTGCCGTTTTAAAGCTAGGTTGCTCTCTCTGAAGTTGATCAGAGCAGTCAAGAAGCCGCACGGGCCATTTGCGCTCCCTCATTTGCATCCAAAAGCGCGCGTTTCAAGCGTCCAATATGATGGCGTCTCACTGTCCAATAATCACGAAGGATCGGTGTCCAATATCATGCCCGTGTCAATCACGCCAATGTGCGCCGTATGTTGTCCAATCACTGCGTTTTGTCGGCGGCCATACAGATGGATCCTCGATGTTTCATCTGGCATAAAATTCTAACAGTTAAAATAACAACTTCATTTTTTCATTTGTTTGTTTTTTTATTTGTTGAATTTATTTCTTTATTTCATGTATTTAGTTATTCATTAACTAATTAATTTCTTTCTTTCTTGTTTAGTTATGTATTCATTTGTGAATGTAGTATGTAATGTGCCTGGACCCACCCCATACCCATAGTAACAGAGGCATATGGGACTGAACTACACTGGGCGCACATTGGACAACCACACACGCACAAATCGGACGTGACAAGCGCACGCGCACATTGCAGTGGACAGAAGAAGTGCCCGCTTCTTTTTGCTCCACGTGCCAGTTGTCCAAAGCCCGACCGCGCGCTGGTCATAGGCAGCTAAGCTGATATGATACCACCAACACGACAGAGCAGCTCAAAGTACCCTCTTCAGGCTGCGAACAGCAGGACACTGCCAGCTCCTCTCCCATCTCTCACGCCTCAAACTCTCTCATACTGACCAGTGCCCTTGTGGCACAGGCTCCCAAACTCCCACCCACATTTTACAGTCCTGCTCTTCCTCCTTTGAATCCTTGAGACGCCAGACGTGGCCCAGTCCCGTTGAGGTCCAGGAGGAGAAGCTGTGGGGACGGGTGGGGTCTCTGCGGCGGACTGTGGACTTCGCCTTACTAACCGGATTGAGGATCTAGCATGGCCGGGAACGCGAAAGATACGGGGTGTGTGTGTGGGGGGGGGGGGGGGGTGGAGGATGGGAGTAGGGGTAGGACTGTTGGGGGGGGGGGTGTACGGGGTGGGAGGGGGTGCGGGGAGGGGGGAGTGCTGTTTGTGACAGGTCCATGCTAATGTCTTTGTCGGCAACCAGCCCGTCACGCCGATACACAATTCATGAGGCGCGCCCGCCGCCTGTTTGCTGATGCACACACAATGGCTCGTATGCTCGCTTTAACGCGGAGTGTGTGATATCAATGTGTGTGTGTGTGTGTGTGTGTGTGAGAGAGTGGCATGTATGCGCTGGTTGGTGGTGTGGGTGGGCCGGCTCTCTCTCTCTCTCTCTCTCTCTCTCTCTCTCTCTCTCTGTATGTGAGTAGGGGATGATGGGATTAGTGGGCGGTAAGTGTATGTGTGTGGGACTGCGGAGGGGTGGGTTGGAGTGGGGGTTTGGGGAGAGGGGTGGGAGGGCGATGCTGTGTGGGGATTATTTTGCTTGGATATCACACGGACATCCTTAATTATGGATCCCTATCAGGGTTGACGTGACCGTGACACTAAGTGCTTTTCTCTGTCGTGTTGACGACTTTGACCCGGTTCTGATGTGTGTTTGTGTGTGTGTGTGTGTGTGTGTGTGTGTGTGTGTGTGTGCGTGCGTGAGTGTGTGCGCGAGCGTGCGCGTGCGCGCGCGCGTGTATGTGTGTATGCTTTCTTTATTTTTCCGCGCGCGCGCGCACGAATGTGTGTGTGTGTGTGTGCGTGCGTGCGTGCGTGCGTGCGTGCGTGTGTGTGTGTGTTTGTGCGTGCGTGCGTGCGTGTGTGTGTATGTGTGTGTGTGTGTGTGTGTGTGTGTGTGTGTGTGTGTGTGTGTGCGCGAACGCGCTTACTTCCTTGCATGCATTTGGTCGCTTGTACTTACTAACAAGTGTTCGTGTGTCTGTATAAGTTTAATTGCTTGATTGCTCGTTCTTTAATTAAACAGAATTGTCATTGGTCTTTTACAGATTTGTAATGCGGTCCACGTGAGCGCTGTACTTTACGTGTGTTTGTGAAGAGAATCACATACCTTCTTTACTTTTTCCCTTTCTCCCTCCCTGTCTTCTGTATTCTGTTTTTTTTTCTTTTTTCCTTAGTTCACTGTCTTCTCTTCTTCCTATCTTCTTCTTCTTCTCTTCTTCTTCTTCTTCTTCTCTCTTCTTCGTTTCCCATTTTAGTCTCGGGTCATTAAATATTTTCGACCTTTCAATGTATTTGTTTTTCGTTTTATGTACAAAACGTGTTGGTGTTGTTGTGAGACTGATTTTGTTTTATCGTTGTTTCTTTTCATCTTTATGCCTTCCCTTCTCTCTCTCTCTCTCTCTCTCTCTCTCTCTCTCTCTCTCTCTCTCTCTCTCCCCCCCCCCCCCCACTTGTCTCTCCTGCCTCTGCCTGTGTCTGACTGTCTGTCTGTACTCTCTGTCTCTGTCTATCTCTCTCTGTCTCTCTCTTTCCCTCCACCTCATACTCCTCTTCTCTCCCCTTGCATGTTCTCTCTGTTGTCTCTGTCTGTCTGTCTGCTCTGTCTGTCTGTCTGTCTGTCTGTCTCTCTCTCTCTCTCTCTCTCTCTCTCTCTCTCTTCTCTCTCTCTCTCCTCTCTTCTCTTCTCTCTTCTCTCTCTTCTCTTCTCTCTCTTCTCTTCTCTTCTCTCTCCTTCTCTTTCTGTCTGTCTCTGTATCTCTGTCTCTCTCTCTCTCTCCTCTCCCTCCTCTCCCGCCTCCCCCCCCCCCCCCCCCCCCTCCCTCTCACACACCCACACCCCACACACCACACCACACACCACACACACACACACACACACACACACACACAACACACAGAGAGAGAGAGAGAGAGAGAGAGAGAGAGAGTTCCCTCCCTGAGAACTTAGTTACCCAATGAAAGAGCAGCTTTTCTTTTTCTACGCTCGGCTGTATTTCGTGAGTAAAATGAATGGGTTTGAGAATCACCAACTTAGTTTTGCCTCCCAGCGTTTTCTTTACACCCACGCAACTTTAGCCTCGGCAGAAGTGAAGAAAAGTCTTCTCACACGAAAGGCTGTCTGTCTGTCTGTCTGTCTGTCTGTCTCTCTCTCTCTCTCTCTCTCTCTCTCTCTCTCTCTCTCTCTCTCTCTCTCTCTCTCTCCCAGTCGTAGTCGTATGACCGATAGATTACAGGTTTATTACTAATGTATCAATAAGCAAAGATTGCAGCGAGAGAGTTTCAGTTTCAGTTTCATCAAGGAGGCGTCACTGCGTGCGGAGAGAGAGAGAGAGAGAGAGAGAGAGAGAGAGGGGGGGGGGAGTACTGACGCAAAAGCATTCATGAATAGTTGCATTGTGACGCTGGACGTTGACATTATTTAAACATACATTACGCATGGCAGTTTTAGATATTGTCATGGGGAAATACAAATTCATAGCACTTCCATTCCTAACTGAATTTGGTCATTTGTTTTCCGAGCAGATTTATTCATGTTGTTTTCTAGAGCAGCATTGTGTCATTCAGTTACGTATCTTTGCATTGTGTCATTCAGTTACGTATCTTTGCATTGTGTCATTCAGTTACGTATCTTTGTCTTCCAAATCCATGTACATCCGAATAAAAATTTTCTCTCACAATTGTATATGTTCCATTTAGGAAGCAATAATATGACAAAAGTGCACCTGCTTTCGCATACTTTCTAACCCTCAAAAGTAGTGTAAGACAACAAGAGATGTTGATAGCTGATGATATCACATTTTGCTTGAACAGATTTTTCAGTTTGG
>CM065738.1:9440142-9442642 GCA_033310375.1 Conus canariensis
GAGAGAGAGAGAGAGAGAGAGAGAGGTTAGCCTATCAAGTCTCAGAGAGAGAGAGAGAGAGAGAGAGAGAGAGAGAGAGAGAAAGAGAGAGAAAGAGAGAGAGGTTAGTCTATCAAGTTTCAGAGAGAGAGAGAGAGGGGGGGGGGAGAGAGAGAGAGAGAGAGAGAGAGAGAGAGCTAGAGAGGTTAGTCTATCAAGTCTCAGAGAGAGAGAGAGGTTAGCCTATCAAGTCTCAGAGAGAGAGACAGAGAGAGAGAGAGAGATAGAGAGGGAGACAGACAGAGAGAGAGAGTTTAGCCTATCAAGTCTCAGAGAGAGAGTGAGAGAGAGAGAGAGAGAGAGAGAGAGAGAGAGAGAGAGAGAGAGAGAGAGAGAGCGAACGAACGAACGAACGAATTTTATTTTAAGAGGGTAATGGACTAAGCATGAATGCTTTTTTACATCCAGCCCTCTGGGCAAGAAAAAAAAATCGATATATAGTAAAAAGCAAATCAAACACACATGAAAAAAATGCAACAATTGCTTGCATGAGAAACTTTGACAAAAAGAAGAAGAAAAAGAAACCAATAAACACCACCACCACCACTACCAACGACAACAACAAGAAAACAAAATGATCAGAGCAAGAGTGGGTGGGGTGAATGGAGAGAGAGAGAGAGAGAGAGAGAGAGAGAGAGAGAGAGAGAGAGAGAGAGAGAGAGAGAGACCAAAGGACCGACCGACCGACTGGCGATAGATAGTCAGAGATAAAGGAAGAGAAGGACAATGAAGCAGACATGGAGAAACACCCGCGAAAAGCTTTGAAAAAAAAACAAAAAAAAACCCACATTAATGGCATAGGATGATCAGTGCAATTTGCGTAGAATTGAGTCAACTTCGAACATCGCATGTTTGTTAAATTAAATCTGAATTGAGAATTTTTAATACATTTTAGGGTATAGTGCAGTCAAATCTGAGACATTCATAAGATATTTTTGAAAATAAGACTTGAATTTTTTTAAGTTTGATTGATTTTTTTAGTTCTTGAGGAATATGGTTCCATAGCCAACCTCCGGAATACGCCAAACTAGACTTGTATAGATTAATCATTGCAAACGGGAGGTTTATTTTATGTGAATGTCGATAGTCGTTAAAAGTGAACATATTTGTTAGAGAAAGTGGAGCATTTCCATGGAGTATCTTATGCATAAAGAGTCCTTTATTGTATAGAAGTTTGGCTTTAAATGGGAAAATGCCTGATTGCTTATGGTCTGAATCTACCAGTGAGGATGGTCGACCTAACGTTACTTTGACAGCTCGTTTGTGAAGGCTAATTAGTGGTTTGAGTGAATTATTGCTCGCTGAGTCCCAAAGTGTTGAGGCATAGTCAATAAAAGGCTGAATGTAAGAATGAAAGAATAGTTTTCTTGCATGTAAATTTAAGAAGTTCTTAATCCTTTTTAGAAGATGTAGTTTTCTTGCAACGTTTCTAGATAAAGACTCTAAGTGTTTTGACCAAGTTAGATTATAATCTCATGTTATTCCCAAGACTTTGTGACTGGTTACTTCTTCGACGTTTTCGTTAGAAATGCAAAGTACTGGCAGATTTTGGCTTAGAGTTTGACGTTTCTGTCTTGTAGTTATCATCATGAATTTAGTTTTGGGAGGATGGAGAGCCATGTGATTAAATCGTGTCCATTTAACCAAGAGATTGATGTTTTCTTGGATGTCACTGCAAACCTGTTTGGCGTCAGAATTACTTGTGTCTAAGGTTGTGTCATCAGCGAACATTTCACTGTTTATTTTCAAGTACAATGGCAGATCATTGATGTAAAATGAAAACAATAGAGGACCTAATACTGACCCTTGTGGGACACCAAATTTGTTGGGAAGAAAATCAGATTTGTATGTGTTTACGGACACAATTTGTTGTCTGTTGGAGAGAAAAGATGAAATCAGTTTCAGTGTTTTGTATGATAGCTTATACAAAGTTAGTTTTCTGAGTAAAAGTTCATGATTTATAACGTCGAAAGCTTTTGCGAAATCTACAAAGAGAATTCCTGAAAATTGCTTGTTGTTCATGTTTAAGAGCCATCTATCTATTAATTTAGTTAGCACAGTGTGGCAAGAATGGTTTTCTCTGAAGCCTGATTGATTTGGGTGGATTAAATCATATTGTTCTGCATGGGAATGGAGACACTTATTGATGTGGAGTTCTAATGGCTTAGAAAGAACTGATAGAATCGAAATAGGCCTATAATTTGATGGATCAGTAGTGTTTCCTGATTTATATATTGGTATGATTTTTGCTTTTTTTAAGGTATCTGGAAAGCATTGTTTATCTATACAGAGGTTGTAAATGTAAGTTAACGTTTCTGCGATAACGGGTGCAGAGAGCTTTAGAATTTTACCGTCTATACCGTCAATTCCACGAGTGGCTGTCTGTGTCAATCGCCTAAGGGACACGAAAACAGAATGAACATCTAGAAGGCTGATATCTAAATCTGAATGGATATTTTTT
>CM065738.1:9452642-9455142 GCA_033310375.1 Conus canariensis
GTCTTTTTTTTTTTTTTTATTCTATGCTGAACAGAATAAGTAGTGTTGAGAAGAAGTGCAGGCGATCCATTGCAAGTGCACGCCAACCAATCCTCTGCCATTCCTCACAGTGATTCTTTTTTCCTTAAAATAAAAAGTGTGTGTGTAGAAAGTGAAGGGATGAGAGAGAGAGAGAGAGAGAGAGAGAGAGAGAGAGAGAGAGAGAGAGGAGATTGATTGATTGATTGATTGATTGATTGATCTTTAATACACAAGGATGAAGATTTTAGGCCAAAGCCTAGTCTTACAATCTGTCCTTGTCATGCATACATTATTTCAACACATACCATTCATACTGACAATTCAACATAGCCACATTGTAATCTAATTCTACAATGATAAGCAAACTATTCATAAAAGTACTAATGAGATGGGGGATGGTAAAACAGAAGGAAACTTACAAACAAACAAAACTAAAAGAGAGAGAGGTCAGAGGAGGGTGGGGAAGAGAGAATGGTAGGATAGGGGAGGGAGAAAAGGATGGTAGACAGAGTGGGAGTGGGGATGAGCGATTTTAACGGAGTAGGTTTTATGTTTAGACGATTTATTCAAAGTATGGTTCACAGAAGACTTTACGAATGGCGCTAATCATTGTAATCGAATAATTGAATTACTGAGACATAAAATGTTTATGCAAATGTTCCTTGAAAAGTTTTAAAGTATTCATATTTTGTAGATTCGGTGGAAGTGAGTTCCAGACATTATGGTCCAGAGTAAGCTAGGCTTGTTTTGTATAGATCAATGCGTGGGTAGGGAAGAAGGAATTTCGTCGAGCAAGAAAAGCTGTTCGATCTTGTAAAAAGGGCATTGATAATATATAATATAATATATATATATATATATATATATATATATACAATAAAGAAAGGTTGTTCTGTACAATTCTTGCCACTCACAATGCTTGGGTTATTGAATAGCAGAGCTGACCACTCAGACTGTTCCATACCTTTTAATCTCCCTTGCATCCTTGAATGGATCCTCAAGCATAGGCTCAAAGATTGTCCCCTACATTTTATATGTTTGAATAATGCTTTTAGTTTTTCAGAAACTTTTTTCCTCTCCACATTTTGTTTTGTTCCATTTACTACCCTTCGCTGGCTGCTTTGGGGGTGCTGTTGGATTCTTTTTTTGAACCCTTGGTGGTGAGAACACCACAGAATTATGGACTGTGGTGTGTCTCTATTTGACACCAAGAGCAAGACACAATCAGCCGTGTCTCCCTGATGAGTCCGATCCAGCGGACGAAACGCCTAGGAGCAGGCAATACAAATAAATGTGCCTTCGAGAGGGATTACGGTGGTTCCCTCAGGCAGCTAGTGAAGGGCTTCTCATATTTATAATATATTCCCCCATTTTCTTCCTCTTCAATTTTTTTTTTTAAAGTTCAAATCTTTGCCAACCAGACTGAAGAATTGTTAACCTGCACTTGTTTTCCCCCACTACTTAATTGTTCAGCTCTATATATAGATAGAAGAGAGAGAGAGGCTTTGAAATATACGGATATTACATCCTTCCTAAGCAGCATATGGGGACCGTCACTGTCCCGTCTTCCAAACAGAATCAGAAGCGCCTTTCGCCCGCTGGTTCAGACTCGTCAGTAGAACCCGGCTCATCGCGTCGATCCATTCTGGTACGAAACAGAGATACACCACCTATAATGTTGTGGTTTTCTCATCACTAGCGGTCCAAAACAGAATCCAACGTCATCCCAAAGCAGTCGGCGAAGGGTATGAAAAATGCGAAGAAAGTGGTGTACAGAAAATAAGTTACATAAAAACAAGTATGGAAGTGGAGAGTAATAAGATATACAGGGAAATCTTTGAGCCTATGCTTGAGGATCCGTTTACAAACTGAGTAGGAGGAGGAGCAGCAGCAGCAGCAGTACTCTCATTTTACGTCTTTTCACAAAAGTATGCAATATTAGACGAATGTACTAACTGACCAAAATGAATGATAACATGCCGTTCAGGTAAGTAGTAGCGTATCATTCTGTAGGGGTTTCCTTTTGTCGTTTCCTTCCCTTCTGCTTTTCTTTTCTGTCTGTTTGTATTCAGTGTATGTTTCCTTTTTTTTTTTTTCTCTGTTCCCCTTTTGGTTCTGTTTATTCATTCATGCATTCTTTCAGGCCACACTGAACGCAAACGAAGTGACTTAGCACACTTTATTTTTTTTTATTTTTTTTTTGTCTGTCCCTCTTTCATTCTGCTTTGTTTCCTTCTTTTGTTCGTTTTTTTCTTCTCATTTTGTCCTTCGGTTTTTCTTTTTCATTCAGTCCTTTATTTATGTAGGTACTATTGAGCGCTATCTGATTACTGACCATTCGACGGTGAAGTGAATAGCCGTTGTTTCTTGTTTGCTTGTTTCATTTTCTTTTTGTCTGTCTGCCAGTCTGTTTGCCTGCGTGCCTGTCTGTCAGTCTGTCTGTCATTCTGTATTTTTTTCTGTTTTTTTTTTTTTTTTT
>CM065738.1:9462642-9470142 GCA_033310375.1 Conus canariensis
GTAGGTCAGACATCCGCTGAGTCGTAGCCACGAGACCCTCTTCTTCTATTGTCTCATCTTAGTTGTTAATTCATTTATCCTTCAGCTTCAAATCATGCGTAGTGTGGTCTCAAAACTCAGCGGATGTGGTGTAGCGTATGTGGACTAGTCCGCACGCAGTGACGCCTCCTTGATGAAACTGAAACTGAAACTGACGATCTTCCCCAAACAGGAGCCCGAGTCCTGGGGATGAGATGTCACGCCAAAGACCTTTCAACATCTTGCCTGAAGATCACATCATAGTCCTGGGGATGAGATGTCAGGCCAAAGACCTTTAAACATCTTGCCTGAAGATCACATAATAGATTTTGAAAAGACAGTCCACCACAGAGTCCGATGAGGCATCGGGTCGTATGACAGACATCCTGCTCCCCATGGTGAAGAAGAGAAGAAGATACACCCGAAGGCGCGGCTAGGACCCAGAGAAGTACTGTCCTCAACCGCCGAACAAACCAGCTGGGAGCAATCCTGTACCACCCTTGGAAGCCAGCGCTGTGTTTGCATAGGATGCAGGCACGCACAGGGCATTATAATGGCTCCCTAGCAGATGCCGTTGTGTAATGGCCACTGGATGTGACACGACAGAGCCTCCACGGGAGCGTTCCCATGGGTGTACCAGCCCATCTTTCATGACTGCAGAGCCCACCGCTGTAAAACAGCACAGGGCGCGTTTCAAGAAGCGGCGGTTTGGGAACACACACACACACACACACACACACACACACACACACACACACACACACACACACACACACACACACACACACATCTGCAGGGCGCAGTGGCCAGGAGAGCAGAAGATGAAGAGGCAGGCAGAAGAAGAGGTGGGAGGACCCCACTAGGAAGTGGACCCACGACCTCTTCGCCAGCTGTCAGAGAGTCACATGGAACCGCCGTGGATGCAAGAGAGAAGGTTTTGTCTGGAAGCCGTCAAGGAGTGTCTCACCAACCCCCTCACTTACTCGGGATGCCAAGACAGAGGAGATCAAACACACTCCGGGTTGAGTTGTTGGGAGTCTGAATGGAAGAGGGAGTGGAGTGGTGGTGATGGTGGTGGTGGTGGTGGTGGTGGTGGGTGGTGGTGGTGAAGTTTCAACCGCTTCGTGGACGAATCTTCGGGCTGTGTTACGTGGAAGTCGCATTGTTTCCTGCTTTTCCCTTTAATATTTTATTGTATTGTTTGTTGGTGACAAACAGATGTTGGGGTTATTTCAAGTGCTTTCGTCAGGTGAAACACATCTCTTACATTTCGCGTCATGAGCCCATAAACGGCGCTCCTGGCGCTCGCACACACACGTGACTACCCCTCATTTGATAATTACATCGTAGACAAAAAGTGGACCGACCCGCTTCAAATTCTGGACATCATACCAAAAAAAAAAAAATTGTTTCAGTTCGATCTGTGTATATCTGCCTCTCAACCTACTGCGCGCAGTTTTGAGAACTGAAAGAAGCCGGCACCGAGAACCAAGCAGGCAAATCTCACGGACAGTTCACTCTAAGCATCGATCGACACATCGGCAGTGCAGTGCAAACGGCTGGGATGTTTGGAACTTTGGCTTTCGGGTGTTTAGTAATCGTGTGAGATGCCTCAGAAGATAACTCATCGCTCGAAAGCGTGAGGGTCACGTAGGAATGGGTCTTTCAGCCGGAACGATCGTCGCGTGACACAGACTGACGGTCACGTAGGAATGGGTCTTCCAGCCGGAACGATCGTCGCGTGACACAGACTGAGGGTCACGTAGGAATGGGTCTTTCAGCCGGAACGATCGTCGCGTGACACAGACTGAGGGTCACGTAGGAATGGGTCTTTCAGCCGGAACGATCGTCGCGTGACACAGACTGAGGGTCACGTAGGAATGGGTCTTTCAGCCGGAACGATCGTCGCGTGACACAGACTGAGGGTCACGTAGGAATGGGTCTTTCAGCCGGAACGATCGTCGCGTGACACAGACTGAGGGTCACGTAGGAATGGGTCTTTCAGCCGGAACGATCGTCGCGTGACACAGACTGAGGGTCACGCAGGAATGGGTCTTTCAGCCGGAACGATCGTCGCGTGACACAGACTGAGGGTCACGTAGGAATGGGTCTTTCAGCCGGAACGATCGTCGCGTGACACAGACTGAGGGTCACGCAGGAATGGGTCTTTCAGCCGGAACGATCATCGTGTGACACAGACTGAGGGTCACGCAGGAATGGGTCTTTCAGCCGGAACGATCGTCGTGTGACACAGACTGAGGGTCACGCAGGAATGGGTCTTTCAGCCGGAACGATCGTCGTGTGACACAGACTGAGGGTCACGCAGGAATGGGTCTTTCAGCCGAAACGATCGTCGTGTGACACAGACCATGGGGGTGTGGCTCTGATTCTGTGACTACCCGTTAAGCCCTGCAAATGTGGTGCCTTCTTTTTCTTTTTTTTTTTCTTTTTTTTTTTTTTTTGTTGGTCTTCAACCCTCCTATTTTTCACGTTAAAAATTCTTTAAACATATTTTGTCTTTTTTTTTTTTCAAGGTGGGGCCTCCATCTTCCTCTGTTTTTCCCCACCTTTTTGTTTCCTCCAACAAGTAACCACAACTCTCGCGCACCACGCCAGTCTGTATGTCCTGTTAGTAACTAATGGACATTCTCAGGTGGACTTTTTACTGTTTTGGCTTTTTGATACAAAGCGTCAGGGTTTATTTATGTTCTATTGTTTAGTGTAGTGAAACATTCACTCTGAGTTTGCGAGAGAAAAAAACAAGAACGGAAAGGAAGAATGGAAAGACAGAAAGAAAGAGGATGAAAGAAAGACAGACAGCAAGACAGAGAGACAAAGGAGGACAGAAAGGAAGGAAAGAAGGCATAAAGAAGGTAGGAAGAAAAAAAAGACTTTCGGAAGCAAAGGTACTATAGAAACTACGTAGCAAATGTGGTACGGTTTCTTTTCTTTTTCTTCTGGTTTAGTTGCAGGGCAGGTTATGGCATCTTTCGGAACAGAACAGACGCTGCCGATCCTTCCCCCCATCCCCCACCCTAACCCCCCTCCTCAGCAGGATGTCCTATGACTAGGTTCTGACCTTTCCAGTGGTGAATTTCCAGTTCACCAAGACAGGGGGGTTGTAGCACCCACACAAAATGAAAACTATATCCTCCTTTGTGACTCGGAACAAAGTAGGTGACATTGACAGTTCCACTACGTGTTTAATGACCACTTCCAGTCGTTAAGAACTGCAGGTCACCATGATTAAGTAAATATTTCAACAACAACAGAAATTCAAAGGCTGTTACGTCTCCCAGCGAAAGTTTAAAATGATCGATCTGACAACATTTGAGTTCGTGCTGTTTATAATCATCATTTATTTACCAGAACTGTCTGGCATAGCTGAGAATTCCTGTTGAAATAGGACGACAATACCGCAAGGTTTGATATGCTGTGTAGTATATTTACTGATGATTTATTTCATGATTTATATATACATATATATTTTTTACTTGTTTATTTTGTTTTAGGAAATTGTTTGTATGGCACTGGCTTCTGTTATTCACCGCTTAACAGACAACAACCCCTCCTCTCCTCGAAGTCTGCCCCCCCCACCCCCACCCCTCCATTTGGGGCCAAAATTTGAACGGAAACTATGGCTGCTTCATAAAGATAACCTGGTTTTGCTGGCTTCCTGTCGACCATTTGCGCTCGATGTCTGCCACGAGAAGTGTATGGGGCGCGGCGAGAGAGCGACGCCACTCGTAGAGCGCGAAAAATGGGACAGCAACAATAAATAATAACAACAGCAGCAACAACAACAATAAAACAGTGAAAGTAAAGAGAAATAAAGTAAAAAAAAAAAAGAAAAAAAAAGAAAAACGAAGAAAACAGGAAAATAGATGAAATGAATAAAACTGAAAGGCACTCCGGAGTGTGTGCAGACTTTTGACAAGGTCGAACGAATCTTGGAGTCGCCCATTCGAGTCCGTTCAGGGGAAGTAATAGTTTGTGCAGACTGAAGGGGTAACTTCCCTTTTTTGTCCTTTCTTTTCTTTTCATTTTTTTTTTTTACAAAATCTTTCTTTCTTTTGTTCTTTCTTTTTTTTTTTCTTCTATTCTTGTATTTTTTTTACTCTCTCTCTCTCTCTCTCTCCTCTCTCTCTCTCTCTCTCTCTCTCTCTCTCTCTCTCTCTCTGTTTTGTTTTGATCAGGACATCAAAAATACAGAACGTCGATATTTATAACAGAGGAAAGTTTAATTCAACATTCCAGGAAAATGCATTACTTCATTGATAGTCATCACTTCGTAGCAGTAACCTCACTGTGTTCATTTTCAAGGATGAAAATTTTGGTAGCCTGGCTTGAACAGATCCCGCATCTGCTGTTGGACGTAGATCTGATCGACGGATCCGCGACAAAATTTGATGGGTCTGTTCGTTGGACACATTCTTTTTTTTTCCAATTTCAAGTTGTGTGTGTGTGTGTGTGTGTGTGTGTGAGAGAGAGAGAGAGAGAGAGAGAGAGAGAGAGAGAGAGAGAGATGGAATTTGTAGTGATCTTGATGAACAGATCCTGGATCAGCTATGTGAAGGGGATCTGCGCCAAAATGTAATGTGTTCCTTACTGGCTCATAATCCGTCTGTACACAGAGTTTGGTTGACTGGATATTCGACGGGTCGATTATTGTTTGTTTTGTAGGCCTATTTGCTTTGTTTTTGCGATCTTACACACAGAATGGGTAGAAAATAACCACCACCCACTAGCCCCTTGGAGGAGGTAAATATACATAAAAGAAATGAAATAGACTTGATAAAAGCAAATGACACATCAGAGACCAAAAGGAGGCTATGTCTGACGCGCAGATGCACTCAGTCACGCGCAAGCTACCTTTCATGGACTTTGAACACTGCATATAAAGCACACACACACTCACACACACACAGACACACACACACACACACACACACACACACACACACACACACACACACACACACACACAGAGTATACATGGAAAAAAATGTAATTGGCAAATGTTCTGTCGGGCCAAGAAAACAAAAACCTACCCTCATGAAGTATTTCCTGTACAAACAAACAACAAAACAAAAGTGTGTTTAAAGTGTGATCAACGAGAAGGTCCGGTGTATAGAAAGAAAAAGCTACAATCATCAGTTGTTTCTCTTTGAAAAAAAAAAAACACACCCAAAAATCAGGAAACCAAACAAAACATAAGCAAAGAAAACAAAGTGTGTAATCAGCCGATTTCCCCGAAGACCCGAAGTTTTGCCGAGTAAGCGGTCCTTTTGTCTTCTCCTTAGTGTGTGAAACAAGCTTTGTTGTGTTTGTTGTGTTTGTTGTGTTTGTTGTTGTTTGTTTGTTTGTTTTGATGGATGTACTCTTTTTCTGCCATGTCTTCCCTGGACACGTGACACACATGTGGTTGAATGGATGACGTGTGTTGAATTGCTGTAAGATCAGTTCGTTTTCGCCGCGTTTTCTTTTCTTTTCTTACATGATAACAACAACAACAACAATAACGATAGTAATGATATTAATAACCACCACCACCTCTTCCACCACCACCACCACCACCACCACCACCACTACCACCACCACCACCTCCACCACAACAACAACAATAATAATAAGAATAATGATGATGATAACAATAATAATAGTAATAATGATGATGATAATAATGATGATGATAATGATAATGATGACGACAACGACGACGACGACGACGACGATGATGATGATGATGATGGTGATGGTGATATTAATGACGACGACGACGACGATGATGATGATATTAATGATGGCGACGACGACGACCTGATTGGGCAGCGGAACATCAATCTATCTATCTATCTATCTACCTATCCATCTCTCTCTCTCTCTCTCTCTCTCTCTCTCTCTCTCTCTCTCTCTCTCTCTCTCTCTAGCAGTAACAACAGTTTTCGATGGAGGGATAGTTTCTAGGCCACCAATTCCACAAAAGCGACACACACAAAGCAATACCAAAACAAAGGATGAACAGGACCCAGGATTACATTTCGGACGCCGTCCTTTGGGGCCGAAGCTTAAAGGACCCGAAAAGGGGGCCACACGGGAATGTCTGTAGCAGAACTGTAGACAAACAGTTGTCACCAACACCCCATTGACCGTCCCGTCCCCTCGGCTGTCTATGGCGTAATGAGCTACGGGTCTTTGTGGGATATTTTGATCGCTTATTGCCCAAAGTATCGACATATAAGGAACGTAAAGTCAAAAGTTTGTGGATGATCCTGCGTCCTAACGCACAGACGCACCACAAACGCCAACCACTGTGTCCCCCCCCCTCCCCCCCCCCCCCCCTCCCCCAGCACACTTCACTCATAGAGTTAGACTTCCGTCTGTTCCCCCTCCCCATTCTCAAGGAAACGAAACCGTTCCACAGAAGACCACGTCTTGCACAAGCGGAATCGTTGCAGAACATACGATAAACAATTGTTCCAGGAGCTACAGCAATCTCCGCCTGTTCCTTCCACGATGGCAGTAAACTAGTCCACAAAAAGCGAGTGAAAAAGTCACCAGATGTTGATTTATCAACCCAGATATACCGTCCACCCTTTCCCGGGAAAGTTTTACAGCCCTCGAGGCACTATATTTTTCTTGCGACACGAGGGGTAGAAAATAAGTAAACAGATCTTTATTGGAAATTCTGAACAAGTTTCAAATCCTGATGAGGGATTATTAATTAATAACGTAATTAAAAAAAAAAATTGTTAGTGATTCCGCAAGACGAGGACAACCAGAAAAACACGACGCGTTTCGACCTCACAGGTCTTCTTCAGGTAAAACAAACAACTTTCAGGTCAATGAAAAACAAAAACAAGACAAAAAAAAAAAAAAAAAAAAAAAAAAAACGAGGAACGAGTAATCGCTTATCTTCACGTTCTATTTGAAAAACACTTGTCTTATTTGGGTGAAAAAAAACTTATTCTATCTGAAAAACACACACGCATAAAGTATTACCAAGTTCAGTCAGCCTGCAGGCTTATCCCTTGTCTAACCATGATGGTGGGGCAGTGAAGAATGTACTTGAATTTATCTGAAGAACTCTTCCTTGCTGTCTCGGGAGCCAACTCACGATCAGGGTTCGACTCGACAGCCAGACATCTGGCATCCAGCACCTAGGGGGGCGTTGCCGTGACGCATCACTAGCGGCCGTGTCCATTGTTAGCTCCGTATGCGACAGGAAGGCTGCTGGCTCCGGGGAGATGCGATTCCCAGAGGGAGCAAATGTCTGCAGAACAATCCGCCTGCCTGTATTGCACTAATGACAAACACGTTTGAGAGAAGGAGGAAGTCAGCAACGGAAATCGTTTCAGTTCTTTAGACATTCGGATAATTTATTTTTTTATTTTTTTTATTTTTATTTTTTTTTTTTGCGAAAAAAGAACAAAAGGGGAAAAAAAACACGAAATAGGGCGAGAACCTCGGATCGATTTTTTT
>CM065738.1:9477642-9480142 GCA_033310375.1 Conus canariensis
TGTCCCAACATTCCTCCCCCCCCCCCCCCCCATCCCCCTCCAGCAGGCGGTTGATTTTGTTAACTGATCGGTTCTGAGGTGCTTTTCCCCCGCCTCTCTCGTTTCTTTGTGTGAAAGACAGCGAAGTGGTTGTAGGACAAAGACTCTTGAAGAGGGGAAAAAAACTAACTACAACCACCCCAAACACACACACACACACACACACACACACACACACACACACACACACACACACACACCCCGCGCCTGTTGTCGCTGGTCGATTCGAACCCTGCTCGATTGTCCACCACTCACTCACACACACACACACACACACACACACACACACACACACACACACACACACACACAGAGAGAGAGAGAGAGAGAGAGAGAGAGAGAGAGAGAGCATAAGAAGAAGAAGAGGAGGAGGAGGAGGAGGAAAAAAAGAAGAAAAGGAGAAGAAGAAGGAGAAGAAGAGAGGAGAGAGAGAGAGAGAGAGAGAGAGAGAGAGAGAGAGAGAGAGAGAGAGAGAGTTAATATTGTATTGTTAAACATGCGCATGTATTATTGAATATACGCATACTGAAAGCCAAAAATGAACAGATCACCGCTCTTTCGGCGATATCTTTAACTGAAAGAACGTCAGACCAGAAAATTGATGATCCGCCCTACAAAGTCAATGATTATTCACAAAAACACTCTCTCCCGTTCACGATTGTGTTCAGCTGTCGACACTGAGCAAGATTTACACCGAAAGGGTTAACTGTCGATTTTTTTAAACCGTCGCTTCAAAAGAAACACGCCATTCTCGTCAAGCAGCGAGGCAACAAATTGCTGTCCATCAGTTTCTCGTTACCGGATAATTCGGGTCGATCTGCATGACAATGGTGGCGAATCCGATCGAAAATTGCGCGCAGGCTGATAGATTTCCTCGCCGATGCGACGACGCTGAGATGACAAAGCAATGGCTTCACTGAAAATTGATGGACATTTTTGTTTTGTTTTGTTTTCTTTTGTTTGGTTTCAAACGGTTTTCTGCTATTGTTCTTTTGGTATTTGCCATCTCCTGCCGTTGCAATGTTGGGAAGGAGAAACTAATCGATGACCACACAAGAAAGTAGTTGAACACACTGATTGATCTTGCGAACATTATTGTTATCATACGTGTTATTGTGTATACAGGCGTGCATTTGTTCTGGTTTTTTTACCACGGATACTCAAAATAAATGTCGATGTATTCTGTGTTATTATCATGCGCATTTCCATGCGTGTATATACACAGAAGAAAGAGACAGGAGAAGAAGTGAAAAGAGGAGCCAAACTAACCCCACCCCACCCCCACCCCACCCCCCCCACCCCACGCCCCAGCGATAGTCGACTTCAACCGTTCGCTGAAGGGTAAAATAAAGGGTCAAAGTGTTCCAAGTAGAGTAAAATAAAGGAGCCAAGTGGTCCCCAATCAAGGCATGCTCAACCATTCCTCTGCCAAGAAGAAGATCAAAGGATTTTATGTAGAGTAGACCAGAGAGGCCACGTTCTCAGCAAAGGCACACTTCCCTGCAAAAGAAGGATTCTGCGTAGGATCAAACCAAAGGGCTGAGTTGTCCCCAGTTAAGGCACATTTCTCTGACAGGTAAATCTAAGGATTCCATATAGAGTAAGAAATTCTTCTTCTTCTTCTTCGCACACTCAGGCAGGAACCCCAGACGCACTGACGAAGGCTGCTGTACGGCGGAGGCCCTCCAGTGGTCTATAAAGCTTTTCCCTCATCGGTGTGTTGGCAGGTCAGGTCTCTGCCCTCAGCTTTTCATGTGTCCTGTGCCACTGTCCTGGGACAGTCCTGCAGGAAGTGTTCCACTGTCATTGGGGCTGTACTGCATGGGTAACTTGGAGACTCGCCAATGTGCAATTTTTATGAACGTGCGGAGTAAGAAATAGGGTTCTTTATACAGCCAACAAAAGGGATCAAGTTGTTTCCCTATAAAGGCGCTTTCATTCACTTCCCCACAAGGCAGAGCAAAGGGTTCCATTGAGAGGACGAGTAAGGAGCCACACTATTCCGTTACTGAAAGTCAACTTCAACG
The DNA here is from genome assembly GCA_033310375.1 of Conus canariensis. NCBI lineage: Eukaryota > Metazoa > Mollusca > Gastropoda > Neogastropoda > Conidae > Conus > Conus canariensis. The sequence continues at coordinate 9,479,709 of CM065738.1, forward strand.
GTTCCATCAAGTGACAACGAGATGTTAAAAGGTTAGAGTAAATCAAAAAATGCCTCCCAGTGACAACCCGTGTCAATCCTTTGCCCTGCGGGGAAATAGACTAAGGGGCATCAGACTCCATGCAGAGTGAAACTAAAGGTCCTAGATGCCTCCCAGTGACAACCCGTGTCAATCCTTTCCCTGCGGGGAAATAGACTAAGGGGCATCAGACTCCATGCAGAGTGAAACTAAAGGTCCTAGATGCCTCCCAGTGACAACCCGTGTCAATCCTTTGCCCTGCGGGGAAATAGACTAAGGGGCATCAGACTCCATGCAGAGTGAAACTAAAGGTCCAAGATGCCTCCCAGTGACAACCCGTGTCAATCCTTTTCCCTGCGGGGAAATAGACTAAGGGGCATCAGACTCCATGCAGAGTGAAACTAAAGGTCCAAGAT
>CM065738.1:9487642-9495142 GCA_033310375.1 Conus canariensis
TTTAACAAAGGTATACTGATGTACAAGGTTTTGGACAATAATAAACTCCCATCACATCTGTCTAAACTGTTCACAAAAAAAAATCAGTCCTGAAGAATTCTAGGTCGAACCAAAGGTTATTGTTACAAAGACCTAGAATTGATATAATTAAAAACAAGTTTTTCATTCTGAGGAGCATATCTGTGGAACTCGCTCCCTATAGATGTCGTAACAACGGCTACGCTCTCCTCTTTCAAGGATAATCTTTTCAGAAACATGGTTTTAACAACTTTTGTCACCTAAACTCCAACAGCATTATGTCTTCTTTTGTCCCTGCATACAATCCTGCCCTTGCCCACGAAAGTGTGTGTGTGTGTGTGTGTGATGGATAGCTGAGGACATGAACTACAGGCTAACTTTCCCCTGCCCTAAAGAAGGAGTATTGAACACCATTCATGAAGCTTTCTGTTGCGATTGGCTAATGCTGAGGGTGAAATATGTTCTTTCAAACCTCTATGTCGGTTTTGTGTGTGTGTGTGTGTGTGTGTATTTTCCCTAAGTTATTTATGTTGAACTTCCTGCTCTGAACGAAGATCAGGAACAAGTCTAATGGACGGCTGAAATAACTTTGGGGGCAATGGCACGAAATAGCCCAGAGATTTTGTGTCGCAAATGGGTCAAATCATAGAGATAGAATGGGTGCGCGGGGAAGGGAGGGAGAGAGAGAGAGAGAGGGGGGGGGGGGCAAAGAGAGAGAGAGAGAGAGAGAGAGAGAGAGAGAGAGAGCGGCGCAACGGAGAAAATTCCCTTGATGTATAAATGCCACAGTCAGCGTTGCCTAGAGGGAAGGGCAGACCACGGAACAAGTCGAAACAGCAGCGTGTTTAGCGTGGAGAAAACCCTCTCCGCTGATTGGCTCGTCGCTGATCACGTGTCCAGGCTTCTCTTCTGCTGTCTGTTTTCTTTCTGTACTTGTGTCGTCACTAGATTTCATGAGTGACGAAGAAAGAAAGAAAGAAAGAAAACGGTGTAATATTTCAATGGTTTCATTGATCACTCGACAAATGAATTGTGTGTTGCCTTCCCCTCCCTGCCCGGAAGACAGAATGTGACGGAACAGCACTGACCAAAAAACAAAAACAACAAAAAAAGTCTATAATGGCCGGACAATGCTAAGAGTGTTATATTTCCCCTCATTCCTGTCACTGCTTTTTCTCGTTTTCTTTTTTTTTTCCCCATTTTTATGGCGCATTTTGTCGCAAGTTCCTGCTCTGAGTGGAAATCAGGAGCAAGTCAAATTAATTGCTGAAATACATTGGGAGGGGCGGGGGTGGGGGTAGCGGGAGGACAAAGAGCTTGAGAGCCTAGAGATTTAGTGACGTAACAGGGTGAAGGCTCAGAGAGAGAGGGGGTATAATATTACTGAACAGCACCGAGAAGAAGAAAAAAAGGCAATAGCCAGTTAAGGCTGAAGGTTTTATATTTCCTTTCAGTCCTGTTGTATCTTTCTTTCTTTCTCTTCTTTTTCTTTGTAGCTGTTTGTGCCGATGATCCTCATCGGAATGACAATCAAGAGCAAGTCTAAGGGACTGCTTGAATCGCTTTATGGGACAGTACACCTAAGAGCCTAGTTCAGGGCACGGAGAGGGGTGTGTGTGAAAGATCGAGAGAGAGATAGAGGGGGGAGAGAGAGAGAGAGGGAGAGGGGAGGAGAGAGAGTGAGAGAGAGGAGAAAGAGAGGAGAGAGAGAGGGAGAGAGAGAGGAGAAAGAGAGAGAGGAGAGAGAGAGGGAGAGAGAGGAAAAGGAGGTGGAAAGAGAGCGAGGGAGAAAAAAAAAGAGAGAGAGAGAGAGAGAGAGAGAAGATTCGAAGGGAACGAGAGGGAAGAAGAGAGAGAGAGAGAAGGTGCATACACACGCACGCACGCACGCACACACACACACACACACACACACACACACACACACACACACACACACACACACACACAGAAGAGAGAGAGGGGGGGGGGGATCAGTGTAGAAAATCCACTTGGAGTGTAAAAGCCAGTGTCAATATTAAGCCAGCATTGTCAAAAGGAGGGCCAGATCATAGACCCAGTCGGAAAAGCAGCGTGCTTAACGTGAACAGAGCCCAGTGTTGATTGGCTCGTCTGTGATCACGTGGCCAGACCACTCTGCTACACGCTTTTTTCTTTCTTTTTCTCTTTCTTTTTTTTTTTTCTTTTTTCCTTTTTTTTCTCCTCATTGCTACATCATTTCGCGATTAACTGTGTCATGAGGGAGATGGGGAATGAGAGAGCTAGATTTTGTTTTATTGATGACTGAGGGAATGAACTATGGGTCTCCTTTCCCCAGCCCTTAACGAAAGGGTGTGAATAAACGCATCTTAGAATCATTCTGTAATGCACAACTGATGGTGATGGTGCCATGTTTTCCCACTTTCCAACAATTTGTTTTTTTCTGAAGTTCTTAGTATCAGGGCTTTTTGTTAAGTGGTGTTTTTTTTTTAATTAAAGGACAGAACTTGTTTTTCCTTATGCGATGAAAGCCATCTGTTGATAGCTGGACTGTTGTGGTGCCATTAAATGACAACTTGAAGAAAAGCATCAATGTGCTCCTCATCTTCCTCCTCCTCTTCCTTCTTACTCCTCAGCCCCGAAGCAATAACGTGATTGAACACCACAGAGAAAACATCCTACAACGAAGAGCTAACATTGACGCAGTAGTTTCGCCTTCTCTTGCATCTCTCATTGTTTCAATGGCGCCATTGTCTGATGCGCTTCACATCAAAGTTCCCACTCTGACTCTCAGCCAGGAGCAGGTTTGATGAATTTCTCAAATAGCTTGGGGGCGGGGGAAGGAGTGGGAAGGTGAGAGAGGGGTTCAGATGCTCACTGAAGAGAGATGCAATGAAACAGAATGGGGTCAGGACAGTGCCATTAGTGGCTGGCGCCTGGTTACAAGTGGCAACGTGCAGAACTACATCCTGACGTGCAGAAAACAGGGGGAAATAGGTCAGACTCATTTGCTGGTTTGTTTATATTTACCTCCAGCCAGGAATTGACTTTGATAGGGACCAGCCTCTAATATGGCCTCAACTGTCAGTCAAACGAAATGGGGAGAGAGAGACGGAAAGGAAGGTGGAGGAGGAGTGTGTGTGTGTGTGTGTGTGTGTGTGTGTGTGTGTGTGTGGTGTGTGTGTGTGTGTGTGAACAGCCTCTAATATGGCCTCAACTGTCAGTCAAACGAAATGGGGAGAGAGAGACGGAAAGGAAGGTGGAGGAGGAGTGTGTGTGTGTGTGTGTGTGTGTGTGTGTGTGTGTGTGTGTGTGTGTGTGTGTGTGTGTGAACAGCCTCTAATATGGCCTCAACTGTCAGTCAAAGGAAATGGGGAGAGAGAGACGGGAAGGGAGGTGGAGGAGGAGTGTGTGTGTGTGTGTGTGTGTGTGTGTGTGTGTGTGTGTGTGTGTGTGTGAACAGCCTCTAATATGGCCTCAACTGTCAGTCAAAGGAAATTGGGAGAGAGAGAGACGGGAAGGAAGGTGGAGTGTGTGTGTGTGTGTGTATGTGTGTGTGTGTGTGTGCGTGCGTGCGTGCGTGCGTGCGTGCATGCGTGTGTGTGTGTGTGTGTGTGTGTGTGTGTGTGTGTGTGTGTGTATGCGTGTGTGTGCGTGTGTTTGTGTGTCTGTGTGTGTGAGTATGTGTGTGTATGTGTGTGTGCGTGCGTGTGTGTTAGAGGGAGAGAGAGAGAGAGAGAGAGAGAGATATGAGACCGATCAATGAAAGAGAGAGAGAATGCCACAATCAATGATAATCAGGTGTGGAGTAGGTCACAGATCATGTCAGATCAGCAGTGTGCTAAGCATGGGGAAGGCCCACTGTCTATTTTCGCATTTCAGTGATTCACACAACAGAGGTTCCTCTCTCTCTCTCTCTCTCTCTCTCTCTCTCTCTCTCTCTCTCTCTCTCTCTTGTTTATTTCTTTGTTTGCTTGTTTGCTGCTAGAATACCTGCTTCATTGTGTCGTGAGCGTTGAAGATGGGCAAAACATTCTGTGGTGTTGTTTTTTTTTTCGTCATTGATGGCTGAGGAAATGAACTGCAGGGTAACTTTCCCCTGCCCCAGAACAAGGAGTCTCCAGCACCACCCATGAAGCTTTGGCTGTGGTCGGCTAATGCTGAGGGTGATATATATTCCTTTAGGCCTCTTGTCTTTTTTATCTTTCTTTTTTGTAGTTGTTTGTGTCGAAGTTCCTGCTCTGAATGAAAATCAGGAACAAGTCCAATGGATTCTTTGAATAGCTTTGAGGGGCCAGAGGCACCAAAGAGGCTGGAGATTTGGTGATGCAAATGTGTCAAGGCTTAGAGAGCGAGGAGGGGGTGGGGGAGATGCGGATGAGAAATAGAAGGGGTAAGGAATGGGGGGGGAGGAGAGAGAGAGAGAGAGAGAGAGAGAGAGAGATAGAGAGAGAGAGAGAGAGAGAATTCACTGGGGATGTAAATGCTGCAGTCAACGTTGCCAGAGGGAAGGTCAGATCACAGGTCAAATCGGAACAGCAGAGTAATTGGCCTGGGCAAATCCCACCATTGATTGACTTGCCTTTGATCACGTGGCCAGGCATGTCTGCTGCTCTGTTTTCTGCACTTTTATGTCATATAGATTTCATGACTGTCGATGTCATGAGTGATGAAGATAAAGAAAGGGGAAAAATTGTACAACTCTCATTTTTTCACTGATCACTGAGGACATGAATTGTGTGTTGCCTTTCCCCGGCTCACAAGATTGAAATTGACTGAACAGCACTGAGAAAGATATCTGTGGTGGCCGTCTATAATGCTCAGATTCCCCTCATTCTTGTCACATTTTCATTCCTTTTTGTCGTGCTGTCTGTCTAAGTTCCCACTCTACAAGAAAATCAGGAACAAGTGGAATAGACTGCTTGAAAAGATTTGAGGGTTGAAGAGCCAAAGAGCCTGTAGATGTAGTGACGTAAAAGGGTGAAGACATGGATGGGGGGGGTGTGGGGGAGGGAAAAATGGGAGAAGAGAGGGAAGCGAAGGAGAGAGAGAGAGACACAGAGAGAGAGAGAGAGAGAGAGAGAGAGAGGAGAGAGAGAAGAGAGAGAGGATGAGGAAAGAGAGAGAGTGAGGAGAGAGATGGAGGAGAGAGAGAGAGGGGGAGAGAGAGGGAGAGAGAGAGAAGATAGACGGAGCAAATCTACTGGAGATGTACACGCAACATCCAGTGTTAAACCATTGGTCAGAGGGAGAGGCGGATCACAGGTCCAGCTGAAACAGTAGCGCACCATTTAGTAGTAGACTATACAGACTTGCATGGTGCATGAGACTGGTGATTTGAAAAAAGATATATAGCAAAGGAGAGGATGATGGAGGCACCACCTTAAATTGAAAATGAACATGAACAAAAAACGTGGAAAAACATGATGTTGGGGGACAAAAAGAAGAGAAAAAAAATAGGGGGGGGGGGGGGGGGGGGGGGGAAGAAACAGCAGCGTGTCTGGCAAGGAGGAAGCTCAGTGTGGATTATCTTGTCTGTTGTCACATGGCCTGGCTGTTCCTCTCTGATTGGTGTACTTTTGTAGTTGTTTGGTGTCAGGAGTAGTGAAAAAGGAAGGAAAAAAAAAACCAATGCGTGACGTTTGACGTTTTCATTAATCTCTAAGAGATGAACTTTGTTGAACCTTTTCCTGCTCTGGAAAGAGAAAACAACTGAACAGCACTGAGAAACATTTTTTGTAATGACCGGCGAATGCTGAAGGTGTTACGTTTTCTTTCATTCCTCTTATGTGTGTTGCTTTCTTTTTTCCTTGTAGTTCTTTGTGTGGAAGTTCCTGCTCAGAATGAAAACCAAGAGCAAGTCTAATGGATTTCTGGAATGATTTTATGGGGCAAATGCACCTGGGTCAAGGCATAGAGAGCAGGATGAAGGATCGAACGAGAGAGAGAGAGAGAGAGAGAGAGAGAGAGAGAGAGAGAGAGAGAGAGAGAGAGAGAGAGAGAGAGGATCAATAGAGAAAATCCACTTGGAGTGTAAATGCCACGGTCAATATTAAACGAGCATTGTTGGAGGGAGGGGCAGATCACAGACCCAGTCGAAAAGCAGCGTGCTTAACGTGAAGAGAGCCCAATGTCGATTGGCTCGTCTGTGATCACGTGGCCAGACCAGTCTGCTGCTCGCGTTTTTCTTTCTTTCTTTCTGTCTTTTTTCCTTTCTTTTTTTCCTCTCCTCAACACTCCATTTTGTGATTAACTGTGTCATGAGGGATGAGGGAGATGGGGAATGAGAGAGAGCTAGATTTTGTTTCATTGATCACTGAGGGAATGAACTAAGGGTCTCCTTTCCCCAGCACCTAACGAAAGAGTGTGAATAAATGCTTCTTCAAAGTATCCTGTAATGCACAACTGATGGTCATGGTGCCGTGTTTTCCCACTTGCCTACTATTTTTTTTTGAAGCTCTTAGTATCAAGGTTCCCACTCTGTTTGGCAATCAGGAGCATGTCTTTTGAACTGCTTTAATAGCTTTAGCGTGCAAATGCACCAAAGACCTTGAGGAGTTAGTGATGCAAATGGGTCTGGGCACGGGGAGAAGGAGAGCGGTGGCTTGGTGGGCAGAATACGTTCGGAAGGCTGGAGTTAGGGAACAAAGAATTGAAGGGACATAGAGAGAAACAACAGAGGAAATCCGCTTAAGATGTAAATTCCAGGGTTATTTTGGTCAATGGGAGATCCAGAGTATTGCATTTATCGTTTTGGTTCATTAATGTTTCACTTTTCCTTTGGTTGAAGTGTAGACGTTTTATTATGCCGAATGCTTATACACTTATGATTATGTCTTGCACGCTTTAAGGATGTAGACAGATTAGCTATCAGGGAGTGAAACAATTGTATATGTGTGTGCATTTTTTGTTCTGTGTTTTTTCTTAAGGACAGCACTTTTTGTCCCTACGCGATGAAAGCCATATGTAGATAGCTGGACTGTTGTAATACCATTTAAAAGAACTTGAATAAAAGCGTTAGTGCGCTCCTCATCTTCCTCATCTTCCTCCTGCTACTCACTCCTCAGCCCTGAAGCAATAACCCGATTGAACACCACAGAGAAAACATCCTACAACGAACAGCTAACATTGACGCAGCCATTCTCCTCCTCTTGCATCTCTCATTTTTTCAATGGCGCCATTGTCTGATGCGCTTCACATCAAAGTCCCCCCATCTGACACTAAGCCAGGAGCATGTTTGATGAATTTCCCAAATATCTTGGGGGGTGAGGGAAAGGGGTGGGACGGTGAGGGAGGGGTTCAGATGCTCACTGAAGAGAGATGTAATGAAGCAGAATGGGGTCAGGACAGTGCCATTACTGGCCGACGCCTGGTTACAAGTGGCATCATGTAGAACTACATTCTGAGGCGCAGAAAACGGAGAAAACAGGTCAGACGCATTTACTGGTTTATTCATATTTACCTCCACCGGTTTATTCATATTTGCCTCCACCAAGGTTTATT
>CM065738.1:9500142-9510142 GCA_033310375.1 Conus canariensis
CATCCGATGGACTTGACGTTCAGTTCGATTTGTCATTCAAACTGGGAAAGAAAGGGCGAGAAAGGGAGGGCTCGAACTCACGCACTTCTCACACGTTGGATTGGCAGGCGAACGTCTTAACCACTCTGCCACCTTTCTTCCTTTCTGCATCACTAGACCTGTAGCTTTGTGGTGCATTTTGTATGTGGTGTGTGTGTGTGTGTGTGTGTGTGTGTGTGTGTGTGTGTGTGTGTGTGTGTGTATTAGCGCTTTGTGTCGAAGTTCCTGCTGTGACTGAAAATGAGGAGCACGTCTAGAGGTTTGTTTGAATAGTCCTGTGGCTAAATGCACCAAAAAGCTACAGGTCTAGTGATGCAGATGGGTCAAGGTATGGAGAGAGAGGAGAGAGAGAGAGAGAGAGAGAGGAGAGAGAGAGAGAGAGAAACTGAGACAGAGATAAAGAGAGGGAGAGAGAGAAAAAGAGAGAGAGAGAGAGGAGAGAGAGAGAGAGAGAGAGAGAGAGAGTTACAAAAGAGCAAAGGAGAAAATCCACTTGGGATGCAAACGCCTCAGCTAATAATTCATTAAGCCAGCGTTGTCGGAGGAAGGGGCGTACCACAGTTTCAGTTCAAACAACAGCTCACTTGTTAGGGAAAAAGCCCACTATTGATGGGCTCGTGTGTGATCACAAAGCCAGGCTTGGTTGGCTACTGCTCCCTGTTTTCTGTACTTTTTTATGTTGCTTGATTACATAGTAAAGAAAAAAGAACAGGTCGTGTGGTGTTTTCCGTAGTCACTGATCATCTTCCCCTCCTCTCTGAAAAGAATTCGACTGAAGAGCACGGAGAAAAAATTCTGTAATGGCCGGCTGATGCTGAGGGTGTTATATTTCCTCTCATTCCTTCAGTATATTTCTCTTCAGCTCCTTCTTCGTTCTCAAGCGCTTTGTGAAAAAGTTGCTGCTTAGAACGAAAACCAGGAGCAAGTAATCGATCGCTTGAAAAGCTTGGGGGGGGGGGGGGGGGGGAGTGTGCCAAAGAGATTTAGTGAGGCAACAGGCTCAAGGTTTATCGAGAGAGGGAAGGGAGAGAGAAGGTGCACACACACACACACACACACACACACACACACACACACACACACACACACACACGACACAGATAGACAGGCAGAGAGAGAGAGAGAGGGTTAATGTAGAAAATCCATTTGGAGTAAAATGCCACGGTCAATATTAAACCAGCATTGTTGGAGGGAGGGGCAGTTCACAGACCCAGTTGAAAAAGCAGCGTGCTTAACGTGAAGAGAGCCCAGTGTTGATTGGCTCGTCTGTGATCACATGGCCTAGCAAGGCTGTTGATATCCCAATCCTTTGTTGTTGTCATTTTTGTCGTTGTTCTTGATGCTGTTGTTGTTTTTGTTGCTGTTGTCGTCGTCGTCGTCGTCGTTGTTGTTGTTATTGTTGTTGTTGCAACATTTTGTGGTTGTGTCAAGAGAGGAATAACAGGTGGATTTTGTTTTTTTTACTGGTGACTGAAAGAATGAATGGCCTGCCTTTCCTCTGTCAGTGACAAAAGACTGTGAGTGAACACTTCTACGCATTTTTTGAATGGACGCCTGATAATGATAGTGTCATGGTTTTCCACATATCTCTCACTGTTTTTCAGAAGGGCTTAGTATCAAAGTTTGCGCTCAGAATGAAAAATCAGCAGCATGTCGAACGAATTGCTTCAATAGCTTTGGGGGAAATGCACCACAGACCTTCGAGACTCAATAGCGCAAATGGATCAGAGAGAGAGAGAGAGAGAGAGAGAGAGAGAGGGGGGGGATAGAGAAGAATGATGGAGAAAAATCCACTTGAGATATAAATGTCACGGTCAATATTAGGCCAGTATTGTCAAGGGGAGGGCCAGATCACAAACCCTGTCGAAAATGCGGCGTGTTTAGCATGGGGAAAGCTCACTGTCGGTTGGCTCGTCTGTGATCACATGGTCAGGCTGAGCTACTGTTTAATCTCCAGAAGCCGTGGCTAACTGCGCCGCTATGACAGCGAAGGAGATAGTGTGTATAATGCATGATGGATCTTTCCCATTACTCACTAAAGAATGAACCACGTCCTTCTCATGCCTCTGGGGATGCTGGGGGCTGTTTCAAAATGAATTGTATTCTTGCCCTCTGAAAGATCTGTTTTTCCTCTTTTATCATATTTTGATGTCAGTTGTTGGTTTATCTTTCTTTTTTTTTCCCCTCATCTGGTGCTTGTTTGTGTTGTTTTGTTTTGTTTTGTTGCCTTTGTCGCCATTTCACCTGACGTTTCTTTTGACTCAGTACATTTTGTTCGTTTGAAACACTGTGTAAGTGGCAGTCTGTTTTGTTGTTGGAATATGGCGATTAGGTAGTGAAAGTGTAAGGACAGTCCAGAATGGACACAATATCCATTCTGCAGCGTGTATCTTAATCTGTTTGGTATTATACTTTTTGTTTTTTACATTTAACTCGAAATCTTTTTTCCCACATAAAAAAACACCTATAGGCGATACATTAACAAAATGGCCAAACACTTAGCATGGGGACTAATCCTGTATTCTTTAAAGATGTAAATAGATTCGCCATTATGTTATGTCTGCAGTGTATATGCATATGTTAGTTTTGCATTTTTTTTTTTTTTATGGACAGGTCCTTTTCCGCAGTGTAATGACAGTGGCCTTGTGTGGGTGACCGTGCTCCTCCTCCTCCTTTTCTTCTTCACCCCTCTGCCCCTAAGCAAGAACGCAATTCAACACCTCAGAGAAAAAACATCCCTTAACGAAACAGCCAACATTGACGCAGTCGTTTCCCCATCCTCTTGCCTGTCTTATTGTTTAAACAGCGTCATTATCTGAAGTGCTCCGCATTAAAGTTCCCCCTCTGACTTTCAACCCAGAGCATTTCTGATGAAAATTCCCAGACAGCCTGGAGGATGGAGGAAAGGGGTTGGATGGTGAGGGAGGGGGGTCAAACTTACAGCGAGGAGAGATGTAGACATGGGAATGGGGTCAGCACAATGCCATTAATAGTTGGTGCCTCGTTAAAAGCTGCTTCATATAGTACTAGATCCGCAGGCGTAAAAAAAAAGAAGGAGAAAATAGGTCAGACACATTTGCTGGCTTAATCATAATTGCCTCTCCCAAGGAGTATGTATGTGGGATCGATTAATTTTTGGTTATGGGAACAGCCCTAACATGCCCCCCCCCCCCCCCCTCCCGCTGTCAGCCAGGCAGTCAACACCATGAAATAAAAGGTTATCTTTTCACTCATCTGTTTTTTGTGTTTTTTTTTATTGAAACTTGCATGGTGCGTGAAAGTTGGAAAAAAGGGAGAAAAAAGAAAAGAAACAGAAAACAAAAGACAAAAAAAAATAGTAAAGGGGGGGGGGGGGGGGGGATTCATTTACGGCTAATGGAAAATTCATCAGTATTCAAAGAACGTGTCTGAGCTGAGTACCACCATGTAGGCTGTAGTAAAGCAAGCTTTAAGAGACTGTGTAGTTTGTGAATCCTGGTTTTAATTGTTATTGTGTTCAATCTGTAGAGGTTGAAATGCTGCATCTGTGTAATTTGTGATGAAGCTGAATTACAAATGAAGTGTTCACACTCATCTCTGTTTGTTTGTTTGTCTGTCTGTCTGTCAGCAAGAAGACACCAAATCTACCACACCCATTAAAGTGAAACGTGGTGGGAGGATGGAAAGGGGCACAAGGACAAGCCCATGAAATTGGGGAGTGGATCTGTGGGTACGGATCCGGCTATTGCTGCGGATCCGGGATCCAAGAGGCAAGATTATGACACGTTTGATGACGCAAAATGTACTGACGTCATTTTAACCGAATTTGTTACTAAAAATGGAATGAATAAGGCCCCCAAAACGAACACATTGAATTTCATTGCAGTTCTCTATTGAGGATCTAGATTAGGATCCTTTGGACAAGAGTAATGCAAGTTTTCCACCGCACGTGAGTTCTGTGACATTACTGTTAATTACTGTTACTATTACTAAAAGTGCACAAAGCGGGATCAGAGTCATTTTCTGTCTGATTCCTATGTCTTCTTATTGTCACTCCAGTAAAACGACCCACACTCATTTCCTGCTTGATTCATATTTGTCGTTGTTCACCAGATAATTGAAGCGACTCAGACAGGTTGTCTTTCCTTTCATTATTCGTGCACAAGTAAGTGGCCCTTGAGTTCCTCTGCTGATACTCATCTCCTCCTGATCCCTTGTTTCTATATAAAGGCCTCCAGAGAGCGTTCTTTCTCTTTTCAAGCATCTCCTGCTTGAAATAAACTCACTTTCCTTCTTTGTTCTTGTCTTTTTCTTCAAGTCCTCTCTGAAGACTGCGCTTTTCACTGATTCATAGCCGTTTTTTTTTGTTGGTTTTTTTTGCTTTATCATTGTACTGTGTGTGTGTGTGTGTGTGTGTGTGTGTGTGTGTGTGTGTGTGTGTGTGTTTGGTGTGTGTGTGTGTGTGTGTGTGTGTGGGGTGTGTGTGTGTGTTGTGTGTGCGACTTTGTATGTATGTGCGGGAGTGCGCACGTTGAGTTCTTGTGTGTGCGTGCATGCGTGCGTGTGTGCGTGTGTGCGTGCGTGTGTGTGTGTGTGTGTATGTGTGTGTGTGCGTGTGTGTGTGTGTGTGTGTGTGTGTGTGTGTGTGTGTGTGTGTGTGTGTGTGTGCCTTGAACTTTGCAAGCACCAAGGACTATTCATAGATTAAATGCCATGAATATCCATTCTCTTCTTCTTCTTCTTCTTCTTCTTCTTCTTCTTCTTCTTCTTCTTCTTCTCCATCGTCATCATCATCATCTTCTTCTTCTTCTTCTTCTTCTTCTTCTTCTTCTACCATCATCATCATCATTATTATTACTATTTTTGTTTTGTTTTTATTATTATCATTCATTAATGCACAGTAAGATCGCACTGAGTCACGTGATCATGCACGTCCACTGCCGAATCTGGTAGACGACAACAATCACACCATTGTCAGAGAAAGGATTCACTGTAGCTCTGCTGACGGTCTTTGTGGAGAAGGCATCTTCATCTGAGACAGTCAGAGGCGGTCAGCCACCCTGATAAACGCTGGGAGCTTTCCTCTACCCCTTGTGCGTCAGATGGAATCGGGGAAGTCACGATCAGGGATGCAATACCGACCAGAGAATCTTGTCAGATGGCGTCAACGATTTGTGTTGTAAAGGAGGACAACAGAGAGAGAGAGAGAGAGAGAGAGAGAGAGAGAGAGAGAGAGAGAGAGAGAGAGAGGAGAGAGAGAGAGGAGATAGAGGAGGGTGGAGGAAGTGGTACCAAGATGGTTTATTCATATAGAGGCCATTGTTCCTTCAAAAGAGCATGAAGTACATAACAGCAGTGCAGTTTTCTTAAGAATAGCCAGGACAGATTCTTCGAGACCTTGGCTATTATTTCATGATTGTGACAGGGCAAAACTGAAATGCCTTGGTGAAGTAAATTAACTAATTTCTGACTCTGCAATCATCTTGAGGTACCAGGATTAAACTTAATCGAAACTGACTGGGATGACTGTATAGCTATGTTGGTTTATATCATAATGGATATGAAGTACAGAGAGAGAGAGAGAGAGAGAGAGAGAGAGAGAGAGAGAGAGAGAGAGAGAGCGGGTGAAGAGAAGTGAAGAGAAGAGAAGGAGCGTTACAGACAGAGAAGGTCTGAGACACAGAAAGCTGGAGCCAGGAAAAAAAAAACCCAGCAGGGTCTCCAGTTCAGATGCCAGTCCTACGGCTGAGGAGAAGGGCAGATCACACACGCAATAGAAATAGCAATGTGATCAGCATGGAGACTGTCCAGTATCTGCTAGACTGTCTGTACCTCTAATGGCCTTGCTGAAAGCGTTTTTTCCTATTTCTAATAGGAATTCTTAGATTAGGAGTGTATACGCAAACAATACATGAGAAAGTAGCTAGCATACCCATTATCGCTTCCCCGCTATTCCCCTATTCTATTCTCCTAGTCTTCTTTCATCCCCTTCCTTTTCTACTTTTTTCCTTCATGTTCATTTCTTTTTTTCCTACCTTCTTATCTCACACACCTCTCTCCCACGGTGAGAGTTGTTGCTGTTATTTCCGTTTGGCCTGCTTCAATTCCTGACACCGCTTGGCTTCGCTGTATTTTTGCATTTTGAATTCGAGTATCTGGCACCCCCCAAAAATCACTTTTGATCTGAACTGCATGCTAATGAGTGCACTGTGCTAAATGTGGAGAAGATCATATAAAAACTGTGGATTTGTTGTGTTAGGAGCAAGAGCACAGATACGCAGATACATAGAACTTGCTTTTTTTTTAGTATCAGAGAGAGAAAGGTACGTTGTGCTCCCACAAGGAAACAGACTTATGCTCAAAACTCGAAATGAACACTAATTGCAGGGAGAGGAGAGAGAGAGAGAGAGAGAGAGAGAGAGAGAGAGAGAGAGACAGACAGACAGACAGACAGACAGACAGACAGACAGAGACAGAGAGACAGACAGACAGAGAGAGCATGGAAATTCTACTGATGTGTAAAATGCCACTGTCAGTAACCAGTCAGTGTTGTCAAGTGTGGTGCAGATCACAGACCAAGGGCAATCAACACTGTGTGCAGTTTTAGTGTTCAGTATGAGCAAAGTCCACTATGTACTCTTGCTTTTCTGTGAAGGATACAGCAGTCTCTACTCTCTATTTGTGTTTCTTTTTGTGCTAGAGTTTTGGGCTAGTTGTGAGATGAGTGATGAAGACGCGGAATAATCTGTGATTTTTCTTTTGTTTTTGGATTGATCATCGAGGAAATGAGCTGCAATCTAATTTTCCTAAGAGAGTGACTTAGACACCACGGAGAGATCATTCTGGAACAGTTGGCAAATGCTGAGTGTGTCTTGTATTGCCCCATGATTCTTGTCTTTTTCCTTCTTTTTATTGCAGTTGTTTGTGTCGAAGTTCCTGCCCCAAGTGAATATAAGAAACAAATCTAATAGATTGCTTTAAGTAGCTTCGGGGGCTAGATGCACTAAAGTAGAGATTTGATGACGCAAATGGTTCAACGCACAAAAAAGAAATGGCCCGGGGAAAGAGGGGAGGAAGGACAGAGACAGACAGACAGACAGACAGACAGATGAATAATGGAGGAAAGCCACTTCAAATTGAATGTGCCCTGGTCGGTATCAATCAGCAATATCAAAGGCAAGTTCTAGTTGAAATACACCTCACTTAACATGAAGAAAGCCCACTGTTTGTTCGTTCGTCTGGAATCACATGGCCAGGCGAGGCTGTTGCTCTCTGTTTTCTCTATTGTTAGTGTTGGTAGATTTTGTGACTCTAGATGTCCTGGGTAACGAAGAATGAAAACATTGTGTGATACTTTCACGTGTTCAGTGATCACCAAGGAAACGAACTGCGTGTTGTATTTCCTCTGCTCTGAGAACAGCATGTGACTGAACATCACAGAGAGAGAATTTTGTAATGGCCAGCTAATGCAGAAAGTGTTCTATTTCCTCTCTCATTCCTTATATACATTTTCTTAGCACTTTGAATCGAAGTTCCTGCTCCGAGTGAATATAAAGAACAAGTCTAATGGACTGCTGGAATAGCTCTGGGGGGTAAATGCACCAAAAAGCTACAAGTTTAGTGACGCATATGGGTCAAGGTACGGAGAGAGAGTGGGGTAGAGGGAGGAGGTAGAGGGAGGAGAAAGAGAGTAGGTAAGAAGTGAGTGAGAGAGAGAGAGAGAGAGAGAGAGAGAGAGAGAGAGAGAGAGAGAGGAGAGAGAGGAAAGGGGTGATGAGGGAGGTGGTGGGAACGTAGGAGAAAGGGAATGGAAGGAGAGAGAGAGAGAGAGAGAGAGAGAGAGAGAGAGAGAGAGAAGAGAGAGAGAGAGACAGACAGACAGACAGACAGACAGAGGGTGTTACATAGGTGCAATGGAGAAAACTCCCTTGGGATGTAAATTCCACAGCCAATATTAAACCATCGTTGTCAAAGGAAGAGGCATGTCACAGTTCCAGTTGAAACAGCAGCGTACTTACCATGGAGAAAGCCCACCTTTGATGGACTCGGGTGTGAACGCCTGGCCAAGCTTGGCTACTGCTCCCTGTTGTCTGTGTTTCTATTGCTGCCATATTTCCTTACTCTCTGTGTCATGAGTGTTAAAGAAGGAAGCATATATTATTGTGTGATGTTTTCCGATTCTATTGATCACCAAAGTATTGAACTGCACGCTGCCGTGCTCCAGCTCTCGAGAAAGAATTCTAGTGAACAGCACAGAGAAAGAAATCTGTAATGGCCGGCTTATGCAGGGGGTGATATATTTCTCTCACTCCACTGGCATATTTTTCTTCTACGTTTTTTTTCTGTTTTATTTTATATTTAGCGCTTTCTGCCAAAGTTCTTGCTCTGAAGGAAAGCCAGGAGAAAGTCTAATGGATTGTTTGAATAGCTTGGGGGGGGGGGGGGGGGGTTAGCGGGGGGGGAAGGGAAGGAACGCACCTAAGAGCCTAGACATTTGGAGAGGCAAATGGGTCAAGGCATAGAGAGAAGGGGGAGGGAGAGTGGAGAAAGGGAGCGAGAGCGATGAGAAAGGGAAGGAGAGGGATATACATACATACATACAGACTGTTAGACATACAGACATACAGAGACAGGGAGAGAGGGAGGGGGCGGTTCAATGGAGAAAATCCACTTGGAGTGTAAATGCCATGGTCGGTATTAAATCAACATTGGCAGAGGGAGGGGCGGATCACAGGATCACAGATTGAGTTGAAAAAAAGAAAACAGCGTGAGTGAACACTTCTAGGAAAGCTTTCTGTAACAGATGTTTGATAGTGATAGTATCATGCTCCCCCCCCCCCCCCCATCCCCCCCGCCCCACATTTTTTTTTCTTTTTCTTTTTTACAAGAGCTAGTGTCCAAGTTTCAACATGGAATGAAAATCAGGAGCATGTCTAATGAAAAGCTTGTAACAGTTTTGTGTGTGTGTGTTGGGGGAGGGGGGGGGGGGGCAAATGCCCCAAGACCCTAAAGTGTGAGTGACGCAATTTGGTCAGGGCACAGAGAGAGAGAGAGAGAGAGAGAGAGAGAGAGAGAGAGAGAGGAATATGGTTGAGGTAAACGGAAATGGGAGACTGGTCAGGAGGAAGGAATTAGGAGAGAAAGAGAGAGAGGGAGAGAGAAGGGGGGTGGGGAGACAGAGGAACAATGGAGAAAATCCACTTGAGCTGTAAATGTCACGGTCAATATTAGGCCAGTATTGTCAGGGGGAGGGCCAGATCAGAGATCCTGTCGAAACAGTGGCGTGCTTAGCATGGGGAAAGCTCACTGTCGATTGGCTCGTCTGTGATCACATGGTCAGGCTGAGCTACTGTTTTATCTCTAGAAGCCGTAGCTAACTGCGCCGCTAGTGACGGCGAAGGAGAGAGTGTGTATAACGCATGATGGATCTTTCCCATCAGTCACTAAAGAATGAACCACGTCCTTCTCATCCCTCTTGGGATGCTAAGCGTCGTTTCAAAATGAATTGTATCCTTGCCTTAGGGAAAATCTCCTCTTTACATAAGTTTTTATATTTGTCTTTTCGTTTATCTTTCTTTACTGTTATCTGCTGGATGTTTCTTGTTTTTTTTGTTTGTTTTTGCTGTTGTGGCCATTTGACCTGACTTTTTATCTGACCGTCTGTACACTTTTTCGCTTGATATAGTTCACGACATGCCAGATATTTTTGTTATATTGGAATGTGGTGACTAGGTAGTGAAAATGTGAGCACTGTTCAAAGAGGATACCAGCCGTTCATTCTGCAGTTTCTGTGTGGGTTTTTTTCCTATGTATCTTTATCGCATTTAACTTGTTTTTCAATTAATGTCTAACTATTTTAACTGTTAGTGGAATTAAAAATAGACTGACTGAACACTTAGCGTGACCTAGTCTTGTCTGCTTTAAGGATGTAGACAGATTAGCTATTATGTCATGAATGCATTGTGTATGCTCGTGTATTTTA
>CM065738.1:9515142-9522074 GCA_033310375.1 Conus canariensis
AATCAGGAAACGACTAGCCACTTTAATGTCTTGGTTTGCGTCGCAGGCTGCGGGCTTGAGCGGGGGGGGGGGGGGGGGGGGGGGGGGGGTTCGGAGTCCAGAGGCAGAAATTTGTGTTATTTTCCGATCATGATCTGCTCCTAGTCAGAATTGAGTATGTAATGGGCTGGGACTGGAAAGCTACAATACCGCCCGGTACAGTTTCCTCTATTCCATGAATTCATCTTAAGGTGTACAGTTCCGGTTTTCTCACCAGCACTGTAGATGTCTTTCGTCTGGTTACAAACTAGGATAGATTATGCAAAGAAGCGTAGCGTGTAGTCCTCCTGTCTTGTCGTTTCAGAATACCGAACAGTAAATGACAAACAAGTAGGGTAACTCATCGCATTATGGGAGCAAGAGTTACCTTCCTTGTGTACTGATTGCTATTTTTCCACGGCCAAGAAGAAAGCTTGTGACTTTTGAACCTCTGTGAGAAAGCAGTCTGTGACGGTCAATGAGCTAACGCCCATATTTCGTATTTTTGACCGTAATGCTTATATTTTAATGTTTTGCTTTCCTTTTAATGAAGCGTTTAGCATCTAAGTGATTAATTTGTGGGTGTGTGAAAATGCACGAAAACGTTGAGTGGATTGATGAAATTGCTTTGAGAGCAAATGAGTTAAGCAAAACAAACAAACAACCACACGAACCACCGAGAGATGTTGTGATGCAAATGGTTCAAGACGTTGCCTTTGAGTGAAATGGCGTCAACGGTCTTTGTGACTGAGGACAACAGAGAGAGAGAGAGAGAGAGAGAGAGAGAGAGAGAGAGAGAGAGAGAGAGAGAGGAGAAAAGGAGAGAGAGAGGATCAATGAGAGATAATGGCGCGATGCTTGTTTTTATTCATTGATCACTGAGGGAATTATGCAGATGGGTCAAGGCGCTGCTATTGAATGAGATGGCGTCGCCGATGTTGGAGGCTGAGCATGGGAGAGAGAGAGAGAAGAGAGAGAGAGAGAGAGAGAGAGAGAGAGAGAGAGGAGAAGAGAGAGAGAGAGAGAGGAGAGAGAGATTACTCTACCGAAAGGTCATGGACCCTTGTGAAGGTGCGTGTGTCAACAGTTTACATTCAACAAGATTGATTATTCCAGAGTGGTTGTTCAAGAACCCTGATTGTCACATATCTGTGTCGCTTATCTTAAATGCTTGACACAAAGAACTGCGTGATTTTTACGAGTTTCAATATTTGCAGACGACATTAGTAAGGCTTTTCAAGATGCTTAGTGCAATAATCAATCTTGAAATATGTGCGGAAAATAGACAAAATAGAAGATGTGTGTCGCCATCTTTGCCTTTTTTCACGTAACGTACACTTCAAATCACATTCAGTATGATATTTGTTTTGATATGAATGAAGAGCAATAGCTCATCTTCCCCACACGAAATCTGATCGCGATGAACCACGAGTGTCAAAAGTTTCGAGCTGTTAGAAATGCACATAATGCAAAGGACTGCTAACAGAGCATTTGTACACCTTTCACTGTTTTGCACATCATTTCTCCAGAGACAGACAGACAGACAGACAGATGGACACAGACAGACAGTCAGAGAGAGTAGGAGAGGGGGGGGGGGACGGGAGGGGGAGGGAGATATGACGACGACGATGACGACCGCACACACATACATATACATGTGCATGCGCGCGCGCACTAAAACACACACACACACGCTCGCACACAGAGACGCGCGCACACGCTCACACAAACAGAGCACCAGAGCAGAGAGAGAGAGAGAGAGAGAGAGAGAGAGAGAGAGAGAGAGAGAGAGAGGAGCAGAATGGATTAGGAATGGATTCTGAAAATCGACGGGCATTCTTTTATGGGTTTTTGTTGTTGTTTTTTTTAATTTTCGTTGACCACTAAGGGAATGGTGCGCGGGCTGCTTTCTGTGTTGACTGACGAAGGAACGTGACAATGGAGAAAACATTCACAACACAACGGTGGGCTCATTAACGCTGATAGGGGGGGGGGGGGGGGGGGGGGGGGGGGGGAGGAGGGGGGGGGGGACGCCATTCCTGTTTTCTGTCGAAGCTCCATGTCTTTTAAATGCTTTTCCCTTTCTTCTTGTTGTTGTTGTTATTCTTCTTCTTCTTCTCCTTCTTCTTGTGCTTGTTGTTGTTGTTGCTGCTGTTCTTCTTCTTCTGTCTGTCTGTCTATCTGTCTGTCTGTCTGTCTGTCTCTCTCTCTCTGTCTCTCTCTGTGTCTCTTGTCTCTCTCTCTCTCTCTCTCTCTCTCTCTCTCTCTCTCTCTGTGTGTCCCTCTCTCTCTCTCTTTGTCTCTCTGTCTCTCTCGCTCTCTGATTTCAAAAAAGCATTTGACGTGATAGACCATAACCTTCTACTTAGAAAACTAAAATTGTATGGCTTATCCACAAAAACTCTTACGCTTTTTCACTCATATCTCACAAATAGGCAACAATGTGTAAAAATTAATACAACTTTCTCTTCATTTCAAACACTTTCCTATGGCGTCCCACAAGGCTCTATCCTGGGTCCCTTACTGTTCACCATTTACATCAATGATTTACCTCTCCATATCACATCCACCTGTGAACTCTTTGCTGATGATACAACAATACATACAAATCATTCTGATGTTACTGTTCTTGCATACACTTTACAAGAAAGTGCGAATGCCCTCGTCAAATGGACTGAACTAAATCACATGTCGCTTCACCCTCAAAAAACTAAATCCATGCTTATCACAACCAGGCAAAAAAGACAAAATCTCACTATTAAGTTTCCTCCTGTACATCTAAAAATGAACCCGTTGAACGGGTTACATACCTCAAAGTGCTAGGAATAACAATTGATAACAATATGAGTTGGCAAGCTCACATAACCTCACTATGCAAAAAAAGTTTCACAGAAAGTTTATCAACTCTCCAAGATCAAATGCTTCCTCGACCTGCATTCACGCAAGCTCTTTTTCCAGTCTCATATTCAATCATACATAGACTATGGATCTACTCTATGGGACTGTGCTAGCGCTAACACCCTCAAACCATTGTTAAGCCTACACAATCGAGCACTCAAATTAGTCCTCCTAAAAGGCAGTAGTCTTCTGGACTCGGACTATAAAAAGATTCAAGTTCTCCCATTAAGTCTGAGATTAGAATACAACAAAGGGATCATAATGCACAATATTGTGTCTGGGAAGGCACCCTCAACATTAGTTCACAGATTCTCAATAAATTCCTCAAGGACTCTACCCAAACTTCATGTCCCTGTTCCTAGAATTAACTGATTCAAATCCAGTTTAACATATTCAGGTTCCTGTCAATGGAACTCGCTCCATGAATCAACCAAACAACGCCAATGCATATCAACCTTCAAATACCATTATTTCAACCATCTTATGTGCCAGTACTTGCATACTCCAACATAAATCCACCACCAATCACCACCACCCTCTTTGCCTTATGTATGTACCTGACTATTTAGAAAGTGTTTTTGTACTTGAAATGCACATGTATGTTATTTTGTTTAGTAAGTATGTCTTATATGAGTACGTGTGTGTGTGTGTGTGTGTGTGTGTGTGTGTGTCCTACTACCTCCTGCCCTGTTGTCACTCTGTCGATATGCTTATATTATGTGACACTCTCTCTCTCTCTCTCTTCACGGTTCTGCTGGAATGACTTGATTTATTATCCATATGACATCCCCTCCTACCCGTGGCGACTGGGCTATCATTATGCATTTCCCACCTCCATTTGTGCTTTATTTTCTATCCCCCCCCCCCCCCCCCCCCCCCCCCCCCCCCCCCCCCCCCCCCCCCCCCCCCCCCCCCCCCCCCCCCCCCCCCCCCCCCCCCCCCCCCCCCGGGTGCTTCAAAATCGATTGTCTTGTATCTCTTTGGAATTTTTTGATTGTCAGACTGTTCTAAACATGCTCTCTTATCGCACCCACTCTCGCCTCTTTCTCCCTCTCTCTCTCTCTTTGTTTTTGGAATTTTAACCCCGTATTGTATTGCAGTTCTAGTCACTTTTTGCATGCTTCCTTTGTTACCTTTTATTTTATATTGTTGACCCTACTCAGGGCGAGGACTGGATGTAAAAAAAGCACATAGTGCTTATCTATTATCCTCGTAAATAAAGAATTTTGTCTTTCTTGTCTTGTCTTCTTCTCTCTCTTCTCTCTCTCTCTCTCTCTCTCTCTTAGTTAGAAGCACCAGACACCCAGGTTCCCCCTTTCGAATGACGATCACGATCACCTCCTAATGATCTGCTGTTAATCACTTCCGGGCCAAATGGCCCGAACGGGGTCCTGAACACGTCGTTATGCAAATGGCTCAGGGCAGTGGCATTAGCGGTCGGCGCCTCGTTAATGAGCGCCTCGAATTGAACGGCGTCTGCCCTCTCAATGGCCTCGGCGAAAAGCAGAGAGAAGGTTCGGGCGTTTCTTTTTGTTGTTGTTGTTTTCTTCTTTTTTTTTAAGATAACTGACTTCTCCGTTTGTCTGGGTGTCTTGTTCATTGGAAGATCAAAACGTTATGTTATGTAATCTTACACAGGAATGCTTTCGTACTAAGTCATATTCAAGCTTATGTAGGAAATCGTTCTGTATCAACAAACAAGTAGGGTAACTCTCGCTCCGTGATGGGAGGCAGAGTTACCCTACTTGTTTGTCATTTACTGTTTACTGTTCCCTGCCTCACTGAAGGTTTCGTTTCTGTTGTAACAACGTCAAAACCACTGCGCGCAGTAGCCTGCATCGTGCCGGAATAACTCAGATGGTAGAACGCCCGCCTCACCGGTGATCCTGGGGTCGCGGGTTCGAATCCCTGCTGGGCCGTTTTGGTCCAGGAGGAGAGAGGGGTTGAGGGGGGTTGTCGGAGTTACACAATAGTTCTGACTCAATTTGCCAAAACGTCATTTGAATGAGACGCGCGCGTAACACCTTGCGTACTTGCCAAATCCTATCACCAACTTTCGGAGGGGAAAGCTAGCTTGGCCGTTAGTATGGGATAGCAAATATACACAAAACATGCACCGAAAGAGTGAAAGAGATGAAATTGAAAAAAAAAACAACTGAGTGACTGATATTCGACTGAATGGCACAGGAAACGGCTGAACGTAGCGTCAGCAGGCAGCTCTTCAGAGAGCTCTACCCAGATAGGCAGCCCGTCGTGTTAACGAGAGCATGGATTGTAAAGCGCTTAGAGCTTGGATCTCTTACCGAGGATAGGCGCTATATAAGCACTCTAAAGAAGAAGGAGAAGGAGAAGAAGAAGAAGACAAAGAAGAAGAAGAAGAACAAGTAGAAGACGAGGACGAAGAAGAAGGAGAAGAAGGAGGAGGAGGAGAAGAAGAAGAAGTATACATGGGATCTTTTGTAACCAATCTACGTAAGATCTGAACTTTCTATGTCTGGGAAAAGGGATTAACATTTTTCATCTCTTCTAATAAGACTTTACGCAGGAAAGATTTTTTTTTAACAAAATTCCCTGTGTTTTTAGAAGGAGGGGTGTTAGGGGTGCCCTGCAACTTTTCCTGATTTTGCTTTGTTTCTCTTGTCCGGTCTCCAGCACCACCATCTTGGATATGAAGGTTGTGTGAACCCCCTTTTTTAAATACTGACTTGTGAGCTGACTTCAACGCGGTGACAGCCCTGGTATGGCCCTTTGCGGTCGGCTGGGCTATGAGCAACATTACCTTACCTTCTGTGCGTGGTGGACACCTCCGATTTAAAGTAATCAGCTCTTAACTAGAGTGAACCACTGGACGACTTCCGTGGACAACTTAAGGTCTTCAGAGCGGGCCGTTCACACGCTGTGCATATCTTTTTACTTCGGGCAGACCTTTCAGCTCACCTGCTCACGCTTCGCTACGCTACGTTTGTTGTCAGGGTCGGTTTGCGAGATGGGGGAGGGGGGAAGAGGGGGTTAGTGGCGGTAGGTAGCTTTCAATGTTCATGCAAGTAAGAGCTGTCACAGTCCTTCCACTTCCTGTCCCCAACCCCTCTCCTCCTCTCTCTCCTCTCTCTCTCTCTCTCTCTCTCTCTCTGTCTCTCTCTCTGGAATTCGTGGTATTCAAAATGATGTAGATGTAATGCTTTAACAGTGCTGTTATCCTGTTAAAAGAATTTAAAGAAAAGAGAGAGATCTCGCGACTACTTAACAAAATATCTCGCCGAATGTCTAAGTCTGATATATCTGCATAGCAGTCTTTGTGCCTAGCACCTCGCACATGTTGAACATGTGCGTGCACCAAACGGCGAGCCACGCGAGCAAACAAGCAGTGTGTCCTAAAGGTCTGAGCATCAAATGACCAGTTACCAGGCTGCTGGTCCTTCCTCTTTTTGTGGCGGGTAGGGGGTGAAGGGATGGGGAGTTGGGGGGAGGGGGTTAACATGATCAGACTGCCTGCGGTTGAGAGAAAACAAAAGGCGTTGTTCCAGCCAGCAACATGGAATCAGAGCTGTAGAATCGGCAGCTGAACGGATCGATTAGGCTGATTTCATCGATCCGATTCCAGCAACGATCGTTGTCAGCAAAGGGTTCGTTCTGTCGTGCTGTTAGACTTTGTCACGTGTTATAATTTTAATCCCCGTCATTCTCCAGTGAGTGTAGGCCGCAGGCTGGCCGTGACACACCTTGTCGGCAATCAGGGGTCTGCACAACAAGTCTCTGTCCTCGGTCAGGGGCGACAGGGCAGAGGTAGCAGTGGAACACTCCCGTCATTCAGATTGTTGTCCATCCAGCACTCTGTCGTCTGTCTGTCTGTCTCCAGGATGTACACATGTGTCCTCATGTTATTAGTTCCACACTTGGCAAACGGTCGTGTTTGCTGAAAGGATCCGTCTGGCGCAAGAACCTGCGGCCGAATATTGCCGAGCAAGAGAGAATCGTATGCATCAGTAAGGGGGGGGGGGGGGGGGGGGGGGGGGGGG
>CM065738.1:9522174-9527174 GCA_033310375.1 Conus canariensis
ACTTCACCGCAGTCTCAGGATCCGTCCATGCTGTTTCGAATTCCGTGTCAAAATACCAAACTGAAAAGAACCGGGGACGGCATAATTACCTTTTCTATCTCCATAGATTCCGGGCATGGTAAAACAGAAAAAAGATGCCCGTAGTGAATCACAGTCGTCGGCCTCAACATCTCCATGAAGACTGACGTTAGGTGCACGTGAGGACACCCGCCGGAGGAGGACGAGCATCTCTCTCTCTCTCTCTCTCTCTCTCTCTCACTCTCTCACTCTCTCTCTTCTGTCTGTCTGTCTGTCTGCTCTCTCTCTCTCTCTCTCTCTCTCTCTCTCTCTCTCTCTCTCTCTCTCTCTCAAGCTGGCTCAGTGACTGTGACTGAGCAGTGATGTGTTGTTAGAAGAGGGACTTGGTGAGCGGTGTGTATAACTGGCGAGTCACCACCAACACCTCCACGAAGATCCAAACCTTCATCAACAAATGTCTCCGGCAGATCCTCCACTTGCGACGGTTCGACAGAGTGCCAAACACCGACCTGTGGACGAAGGCAAACCAACAGCCAATGGACGTCCAGGTCAGGAAGAGAAAGTGGCGATGGGTCGGCCACACACTGCGGAAGGAGCCCTCTAATATCACCAGGCAGGTGCTCGAGTGGAACCCGCAGGGCAAGAGGAAGCGAGGGCGCCCAAAGCAGACCTGGAGGAGGAGCTTGCTAAACGAGCTGAGAGCCTCCAGCCTGACCTGGGGGGAGATCAAGACCTGTGCCAGGGACAGACGGAGGTGGAAGGTTGCTGTTGAGGCCCTATGCTTCTCAAGGAGCGAAGAGGACTAAGTCAAAGTCAAGTCATGTATACTGCGGGTGCTGGATCAGAACAGGCATCACTGAACGCCCGCCGAAGTGGCGTGGAGGCGCGCGGTGCAGGGCTTTCCTCCGGTGGGTGGCCATATGACGACTTGATACTGGTGGTTGCGTCTTGTGAGACTGCAGGTAGCTGGGACAGCGACTGTTAACACCTGGTGTGGTTGTGTCTGGTGAATCGGGGTCAGCGGTGTTGGAGGAATGTTACCAAGGGGAAACGGAAAATGTGGGGGTGGGGGGGGGGGGGAGGCTAAGAATTATATTTAAACAAATATATACATGAATGAATGTAGCAAAAAAGAAGTCTTCACGTCATGTACCGTATTTATTGTCTTTCTCTCACTGTTTCAGCGGCAGTATCCATCAAAGCTGAAATTGAAATTAAACGAAAAAATCTCCAGTTGGACAAATTAAGTTTTGTTTTTTTGTTGTTGTTTTTTTTAAGAGAAAACCTGAAGAAGCCTTTGATTAGATTTCATGGTCGCGTAACGCCTAAGGGGTTTCTGGTTAAAGACAGGGTTTTTAGAGTCACGTGTCGACGCTTGGGTAGAAGGCCTTTAACGTTTTCCAGTGAAAAGACAGATCTGTAAGATTTTTTTTTTCTGTCCCATCTTCTGTGCCACCTCGGTGGCATTGCACCCACGCTGCACATTCCAGCCGCTCGTTCACAGCCACAACACCGGCACTGCAGGGAGTAGTCAATGTGGAGTCGTCAGGAGGCTACTTACCGGAGGAGACACTGCACTGACGCCGAGTCACTCCGGTGGTGCTCATTGGCGCCTGTTCTGATCCGATCCAACATACGAAGGACACCACCCACTAAGCCCCCTACTGACGACAATAATTGCCTAGTCGCAGAGCCGACGTGAGTGAGCTCTTCCTCCGGAGGGCGCCACCGTCCAACGACCCCGGTGACCCCGACAGAAACAAACCAAGGCCATGGACGTGGAGAGGACATCGAAACTGAAGTCACCACGAGAGCAGGGCATGAAGGGCCACAGAATTAGAGACTTACTTTCAATGTTGATCGATGAGTTTGAGGATGAGGATGCTATGGATTTTCATCCTGGTCTGAGACTGCATGACAGGGCCGTACTTTACGTTTACTTTCATGATATTTCCCGGCCTAAACCAGGCCCAGAGATACAGACACCTGCAGTGTTGGTCAGGAAATCTGAAAAAAAAACACTCTTAGAGATACAGCTATGATGTAGATGAAACTCGTCTGTGAGGTCCCGGTCTTGGTTGGGCCCGTAGCAAACTCAACTCTGGGTAGGAGCCGGTTGGAGCAGAACAACTCCACAAATAAGTGGCTCTGATGGCAATCAATCCCACGACTTCCCAGCCGGGAGTCCGCGACGTTGACCACTTCGCCACGGTGGCTGGTGAGATATGTCAGCCGGGAGTCCGCGACGTTGACCACTTCGCCACGGTGGCTGGTGAGATATGTCAGCCGGGAGTCCGCGACGTTGACCACTTCGCCACGGTGGCTGGTGAGATATGTCAGCCGGGAGTCCGCGACGTTGACCACTTCGCCACGGCGGCTGGTGGATATGTCAGATTTTTGTTGTTCTTGAATTCAGGCTCATTTACCAAGATACTTGTAAATTGCATAGAAAAAGATTAGGACATCTTTGAATCGAAATGAAATATCCCTGGAAAAAATAATTCATTCTGGTTCGTTGCGTGGGCGAAAAGAGATAAAGTTGTGTTAGTTTGGCTTTTCTCTTTCTCGTTTCTTGTCTCGTCGTCTTTTTCCCGTGCCTCCTCCCCTCCCCCCCTCTATCCTTTCCTCCTTCTCCCCCTCCTACTCCTCTTCCTCCTGCTCTTTCTCCTCCTCCTGCTCTTCCCTCTCCTCCTCCTCCTCTTCCTCCTCCTCCTCCACCTCCTTCTCCTCCACCTCCTCCTCCTCCTCCTCCGCCTTCTCCTCCTCCTCCCCTTCCACCTCCTCCTCCTCCACCACCTCCGCCTTCTCCTTCTCCTCCTCCTCCTCCGCCTTCTCCTCCTTCTCCTTCTCCCCCCCCCCCTTCATCTCCTCCTCCACCTCCGCCTTCACCTCCTTCTCCTCCTCCTCCTCCGCCTTCTCCTCCTTCTCCTCCTCCCCCCCCCTTCACCTCCTCCTCCACCTCCGCCTTCTCCTCCTCCTCTTGCTCCCCCCTCTCCCGGTCCCCTCCTTCTCCTCTGCCTTCTCTCCCTCCACTTCCTCTCTCTCCCTCCGCCCCCTCCTCTTCCTCCTCCCCCCCCCCCCTCTTCTTCCCATCCTCCTGTTCTTTCTCGTCCTCCTCCCCCGTCTTTTCTTCCTGCCTTTTTGTTTGTTTGTTTTTCCCTTCTTCATCGTGATGATCCCAGCTTGTAGTAGAGTGCGGCTCCACAGTCGTCAAGGCCAAACAACTGTTTTTGCGATTGAAATAAGGTCACGGCAAATCGCAGTCGATGACGATTCAATGTCACATCGATTTGGTAACGGCTTGCACGTGATACGGGCTGGCTGCTATACTGAGGCGATACGACCGTCTTGTTGCCTGCTGGAAGGACAGGCCGATCCAGTGACAGCAGCGACACTGCACTGCAGCAGCAGCACTAGCAGCAGCAGCAGTCAAGAGAGACGCCCTCAACAGACGATGCCGCTCAACTAGCCCGGCCTTTTTAGCGCTTAGTGAGACTTGCCCAGAGGGACAACTACGGAAACTTACCCGACTCAAGACCCCGTAATTTGTGTTTCTGAATCATCGCAACGATAAGGACTATTTTCTCGTGAAAAACTCGTTTTCTTTTTTTTTCTTTTTTTCTTTTTTTTTTAAGGGGGGGGGGGGGGGGGGGGCGGGGGGCTGTTTGGCCAGCTGGGTAAGGGCGTCAGACTCTCGTGTGAAGGTCCGGGGTCCGGAGAGGAATACCCCAAATCACTCACAGGGGAAGAGTGGGTTTGGAACAGACGGGGAGGTGTGGTGATGAGGGGAGGCGGGGGGTGGGGGTGGGGTGGGGGGTGGTAATGGTGGGGGAAGAGGGGCGGGGGACAGTTCTAGCTGAGGTCCAGATACACACACACACACACACACACACACACACACACACACACACACACACACACACACACACACACTGCCCGGGGGATGAGTTTAGGCTTACACCGTTTCTTACCCGCCGGGGGGAGTGAGTTTGGGGAGTGGAGGGATTACGGCACGCCACACCGGCCTCTGGCATTCTGCGCCTTTGGCGCAGTGGTCTTGGAAAAGCCTACAATGTGCACAATGGTACTGGTGATACCAGTGCGTAGGCACACGTCACGTGTCACAGCCAACGTTCTCCATTCGACGGGACTATCTGTTTCATGAGTTATAATTATTAGAGTCATGTGTCCCAATGAACCGTCAAGAGTCGTAATTACCATTTTCATGTGTCAAAATTAACCGTCAAGAGTCATAATTACTAGTTCCATGTGTCATAATTAACCATGAAGAGTCATAATTTCTAGTTCCTTGTGTAATATGATTAACCATCAAGAGTCACAATTTCTAGTTTCGTGTGCCATGATTACCCGTCAAGAGTCAAAATGGTCAGTTTCATGTGTCTTAATTAACCATCAACAGTCATAATTACCAGTTTAATGTGTCATAATTAACCGTCAAGAGTCATAATCATTAGTTCCACGTGTCATAAATAACTCTCAAGAGTCATGATTACTACTGTCATGTGTCAAAATTAATGATATAGAGTCATAATCACTAGTTTCATGTGTCATAATTAACCGTCATGAATCATAATTACCTGTCTTGCGACTCGTAAGAGAAATAGGAACGATCACTGATGTGTATCATCTTTCTCTGTTTTTATTAATCGTAACTGCTTGTTTTCAAGAGTTACATGTTTTTACGAGGCATAATGATCTGCGTTCATAAGTTGGTTGTCTGTTTTGAAGAGTCATTGTTATTGTTTTAGTGAGTCGTATTATCCGTGTTCATGAGCCATCCTTTATTTTCTTTCCATGAATCCCGATTACCTGTTTGTAAAAGTCGTAATTGCCGTTTTTCGTGGCGATCACGTTTGAAACAGCTCAACCGTACCGAAAAAGGAAGAACACGTGTAATTAAGAAGCAGCAGCGTCAGTGATCATTGCTATTTTCTTTAGAAGTCATGACTACTTGCCAGTTT
>CM065738.1:9537174-9544674 GCA_033310375.1 Conus canariensis
TTTAGAAAGAAAAAAAAATGTCATGTTTTATTGAAATCTTTGCCGAGTCAATCATGTAATAACGGAAGAATTGTTAGCCTACACTTGTTTTCCCCCACTACTTAATTGTTCAGCATACTATTGTTTGGTCAATCAGTGGGAGATTGCCTCTCTTAGGAGATCCAAGAAAAGGTTGTTCTGCACAGTTCTTAGCTGCTGACGATGCTCGGGTTATTTAACAGCAGAGCTGACCACTCGGACTGTTGGACATCTTTTTACCTCCCTTGCATCCTTCAATGGATGCTCAAGCATAGGGTCAAAGATTTTCCCCTACATTTTGTACTGTTTATATAATTATTTTAGTTTTTCAGCAACATGTTTCCTTACAACTTTCTTTCCGTTTCGCTTTCTACCCTTTGCTGGCTGCTTTGGGAGTGTGTTGGTTTCTTTTTTTGAACCCTTGGTGGTGAAAACACCACAGAATTATGGACTGTGGTGTGTCTACATTTGACGCCAAGAGAGCAATGACACGATCAACCGTGTTTCACTGATGAGCCCGATCCAGCGGACGATAGGCTCAGGAGCAGATACTATGAACGCATTTGTCATGAAGAGGGATTATGATGCTTCCTGTATGCTATTAGTAAACGGTTCAACTCATATTTTATTTTCGAAATTTTAGGTTTTAATTTCTTATTCTCCTACCATTCTTCTCCACCCCTTATTTTCTGTTATTGAAATCTTTATCAAATCGTTGATATGATAACGGAAGAATTGTTTTTTCTCTCGGCATGGTGGGTATACCAGCCAAACAGGGAGTATGATCAAAACTGCCCATTTTCCTCCCACTACTAAATTGTTACAGAAAATGTCGGTGAGCTTTGTGTTTGGTTTTTTTAGGAGAGAAAAACATGTATTAACGAAATTTGGTGTTTCGTCTCTGTGTTGTGATGTGTTCACATCTCTGGGTTCCCTCACCTCTCTGTCCTTCGCGATTTTTTCTTTCTTTCTTCGTTTGTGTTTCAGTCTCTTGTCACTGTCTTTAGTTTTGGAGATCCAGTCTATCTCCCAGTTTTCTTCCATATTTTCATTTTATCATTATTTTCCTTTTTCTTCCGCCTCTCTCCCACTTCATTTTCCCCCGTCACTTGCTTTCCTTTTTTCCCGGTTGTCCACGAAGTCCGATCTATCAGGAAGGAGAGTCTAGAGTCTCTCTTCGCTCTGATTTTTCTTTTGAAACTTGGATCTCTCTCCCCTGCGACAAGTGTCACCACCTACCCCCCCCCCCCCCCCCCCTCCTCTTCGCCACAGTTCTCTCTGGTCCAAACCAACCTGGAGGGATGGAGCCAAAAATCTCCTCCCCCCCTCCCCCCCCCCCCCCCCCCCCCCCATCCCCCACTCCTTGCTGGCTCTGTCCCTTCAGGGCTCCTGCTTCTTCCGAGACACAAAGGTCGGGAGAGGGAAGGGGGAGGAGAGGAGAGGCCGGGGTGGGAGTATATAACTGAATCGACGAACAGACGTGATGGCGGAAGTCTTGAGGACAGGTTCACCTACCCCCACCCCCTCCCCACCACCACCACCCCTCCCTTTCTCTTCAACGAACACGAACCTCTCTTTTCTTCCTTCCTCCGTCCCAGTCTCTTCGTTCTCCCCCCCCCCCCCCTCTCCTCCTCCTCCTCCTCCGGCACCCACACCACTACCACCTCCATCTTTTCCTAGTCCTCTGTCCCTCCCTGTTTTCTGCTGCGTCATCATCATCCATGATTAAAAGAATTAAAGAAAAAAAGCAAGAAAGCGAGAAAGAAGAAGAGAAACCGAAAGAAGGAAAGCTTTGAAGGACCGCTGGTTCGCCGTCTCTGCTTGCCATTGATCCTGACCACACGTCTGGCCCCGAGAATCGATCGATGATGATCGCTGCTGGGGAGGAGGGGAGGAGAAGGGGGGGGGGTGTGACGGGGGGTGGGGGGGATGAAGTTGGGGAGAGGGTGGGGGGGAGGGGGTGTCGTCCCGCAGTTGGGTTGGCGCTGGCTATACTCCACTGTGTGACTTTGACGGTGGTCCGTTCCCTCCCCAACGTGACAACATTGCGAATCGTCGTCAGTCGGCGTTGTCGTTGTCGTTGTCGCTGTCGCCGTCAGTCTGATAATGATGTAATTTGTTTTTCTCACGGTGACCAACACGACGTGGCACTCATTCTCCAAGGTTGTCAAAGAATACGCAGAAGGGTGTCTCTCATCACACCTATACTGCACACCAGCGATGTAGACAGGACAGGACGAGTATCTCTGGCCTCGGTGTCCCACTGTTTGTCTTTGTCGGAGGCCCATGTGTGGACCCCGCTCCTTACGCTAACAGCTGATCGTAAGCTCACAGCAGCGCGGATGTAGCCTGCTCATTCTT
Organism: Conus canariensis; assembly: GCA_033310375.1. NCBI lineage: Eukaryota > Metazoa > Mollusca > Gastropoda > Neogastropoda > Conidae > Conus > Conus canariensis. The sequence continues at coordinate 9,539,554 of CM065738.1, forward strand.
TCCCACCGCTGGGCGTGTAGCACGTGTTGTCCATCACACCAGTGACAGTCAGCGCGCGCCTTCAGCTGAAATATGACGCACTGGAAGATACTGTTTATTATCGGCATGCAGGCTTTCTCTCTCGCAGTCTCTCTCGTAGTGACGCGGATTAGTGCGGGCACAGGCACTGACTCGATTCTCACTGAACGCGCTTGAAGCAGAGGATGCTATGTATATGCATTCATTCATCCGGGTAGGAAGGGTACATTACTGTGTTTCATTACAGGAATCGTATTTTCTTTGTCAACATCCTTTCTTTGTGGTGGATTCCATGTTCAGTGCGTTAATTACGCTATCCATGTTTGTGATAACCCACAAAAGTGCTGACAACACATACTCAGTGCATTACTTACAATACCCATATTTGTGATCAATCCACGAAAGTGCTTACAACACACACCCAGTGCATTAATTACAATACCCATATTTGTGATTAATCCACAAAAGTGCTGACAATACATACTCAGTGCATTAATTACATTACACGTAGCTGTGATTAATCCACAGAAGTGCCGACAATGAACGCAGAATGCTCTGGGACTGCTGTCAGGCTATGGTGCTGCTGTTAGTGAAGGGGGTCCACTCCCGTTTTCTCGCAGCAGGTCACCAACCTCTTCCGGGCACCACAGTCACGGCGCACTGTGAGAGAACCGTTCAGTGGGCTGGGCTGCTCTCTGAGGTAAACGCGTATGCCAGCTTCTTCTCGTCCGCTGTTCAGTGAGGGCAGCACATTGCCTGAACGTAGCCCTTCCCCTGCACGGGCACCACCCTGTGTGTGGGTGTGCTTCAAACTTTTTGTGTTTTCTCCTCCAACTTCCTTTTTTTCCAGATAAAAAGAAATTAACGTTTTTCAAGGTGGGTGCCACCATCCTCCTCTTTTTTGCCCCGCCTTTCTTTTATTTTTTCAATTTTTTTTTTCATCTCCCAACAAGTAACAACAACTCTCGCGCCCCATGCAAGCCTGCATGTTCTATTGCTAAAGGACACTCTCAGGTGGACTTAAAAAAAAAAATTTTTTTTTAGAGTTTTTGGCTTTTGATGCAAAGCGTCAGGGTTTATTTATGTTATATTGTTTAGTGTGGTGACACATTCACTCTGTGCATGCGACAGACAGACAGACAAAAAGAAAGAAACAGGATGAAAGAAAGACAGACAGCAAGATAGATAGATAATGGAAGAAGGAAGAAAGAAAAAAGAAAGAAAAGAAGGCCGAAAGAAAGTAGGAGGAAAAAACACACACGGAACCAAATGGATTATAGAAACACACATGAATTCTTGGCTAATAAGTTTGTGTTTTCACATAGTTTCTATAGTTCTTCAGACTTAGTTTGGCACTGTCGGTAGTGAACTGTGGCGAACGGACAGCCAACCCGCGACCGAGGAAGGGAGACGGAGAGCCAATGAGATGAACGGGAAGTGGCGGATGCCTTCAACACGTGTGCAGTGGAATTCTACTCTGGCGAAAGACGAAGATACTTATCCTCATCTTTTTGTATCTGTGACGGCGTGTGTGAAAGGATGTGATCATACCCAGAGCCGAGAAAAGCCACCTCCGGGAAGGACACAGGCAGTGCCAGGAGGGCACCTGTCTGCCAGATGGATAACGCCACTAGTTAGGTGCAGAGAGATAGGTAGAGAGAGAGAGAGAGAGGAGAGAGAGAGAGAGAGAGAGAGAGAGGAGAGAGAGAGTACCAGTGGATAACGCCACTATTTTGGGTACAGAGAGAGAAGAAGAAGAAGAAAGGAAGAAGAAGAAGAAAAAAAAAAGAAGGAGAAAGAAGAAGAAGTAGAGAGAAAAAGGAGAAGAAGAAGAAAGAAGAGAAGAAGAGAGAGAAGAAAAGAAGAAGAAGAAGAAGAAGCAAGAAGAAGAAGAAGAAGAAGAAGAAGAAGAAGAAGAGAAGAAGAAGAAGAAGAAGAAGAAGAAGAAGAAGAAGAAGAAGAAAGAAGAAGAAGAAGAAGAAGAAGAAGAAGGGAAGAAGACAGAAGAAGGTGAAGAAGAAGCAGAAGAAGAAGAAGAAGACGAATGGCATGTTGTTGTTAAACAAAGGTTTCCATTCTGCCCTGTGGGCCTTCAGGACACCATGTGTGTGTTGTTTGTCTGCAAGATGAGCTGGATTTTAAATAGAAGGAAGCAGGTGCAGACACTGCGTTTTTTTTTAAATTTAATTTCAGCTCTTTTTCTTACTCCACACACACCACACAACACAACCACACACACACACACACACACACAGAGGTGTGGGGGTGAAATCGAAATTGAGGTCACCATGAGAACAGGGCATGATAGGCCATAGTATTTTAGACTTTTTTTTAAAGCAGATCAGTGAGGATGAGGATGGTGAAGGTGATGGTGTGGAGTTCCATTTTTTTTTTTTTTGCCTGAGACTGCATGACACGGCTGTACTCTGCGCTTATGTTAGGTATTCTATCCTGGCGTCCACCAGTCTCGGGAGATAAGACACCTGCAGTGTTGGTCCGAAAAATTCAAGCGATTCTCTCAGAGACACATCCATGAAGTGGATGGAACTAAACTATAATCATGACTGACTCATAGCCAACTAAACTCTGGGTAGGAGGAGCTGGTCCGGACGAAGAATCCCGCAAACAAATGGCTTTGAAGGGAATCTAACCCATGACCTATCAGCCCGCAGTATGTGACGGTGACTGCTGCGCCATGGTGGCTGGTCTGCTCTGTATACTTCGTCACTATGATAAAAAAAAAAAAAAAAAAGATGCAAAGCATATAAACGTACTCCCAATTTATCTTCCAGAAAAACGTCAAATCAAACATGCGTCATAATGTATTTGACGTCACAATCAAACATGCGTCATAATGTATTTCGTCACTGAGATATTCCATAAAGAAGAAAAACCGTTTGGGGCCGTTATAGCCGTTAGTAATGGCTATTCTGGTAAAATAAAACATCGGTTATCATTCGTGACCCATAATGAACATACCTACAAATTTTCAGAAAGATCGGCCCAGAAGTTTTGTCTGGAGCGAGTGGAACACATTTTGACCACGGACACACAGACAGACACACAGACAGCATTTCTTCGTTCCCATCGTAAAGTACTCCCAGTTCTTATAGAACTGGGAGTACAAAAAAAGACAACCAATGTTAGGTAGGCAGGCACTCAAGGTCTGACCGGCGCTTTGGGCTAATGCGTAGGTCAGACATCTGCTGAGTCGTAGCCACGAGACCCTCTTCTTCAATTGTCTCATCTTTGTTGTTAATTCATTTATCCATCAGCTTAAAATCATGCGTAGTGTGGACTCAAAACTTAGCGGATGTGGTGTAGCGTATATGGACTAGTCCGCACGCAGTTGATGAAACTGAAACTGAAACCGATAAAACGAACATTGAGAATATGCATTGACTTATCCTGATTGTCTTCTTCTTCTTCTGTGTACGTAGGCTGATACTCCCGCGGACACTCCCTGTATAGACAGGCAAGTATTAAACCCATGTGCCCAACGAAGGGAGTGGAGTTTTGTGTGTAGGACCGTTTTCTATCCCGCCATTAAGGCAGCCATTCTCCAACTTCGGGGAAATCCTGATTGTCATTTTCGTGCTTTGCAAAGCTTGAAGCGCCGACTCGGAATTCGCGTAAAGGAGAATTTGAAAGCTAATCGGGTTCTTGGGAAACTGATGAGGTAATGAAAAGCCATCAAAACTGCGGTAATCACGGATTTGTTTTCAGCAGTTTAGGGCGTTGAGTGGCGATTTGCTTGCTCCGTGATGAATTCTCTCTCTCTCTCCCTCTCTCTCTCTCTCTCTCTCTCTCTCTCTGTGTGTGGCGCGCGCGCGCGCGCGCGCGCGCGCCTTTGTCCCCACTCACTCTGTCTCTCTCTCTGTCCCCCCTCTCTCTCCATGTCTTTCTCTCTTTGTCATCCCCCTCTCTCTCTGTCTCTCTTTCTGTCCCCTCCCCCACTCTTTCTCTCTCTCTCTCTCTCTCTCTCTCTCTCTCTCTCTCTCCCCTCTCTGTCCCTCTTTCTAAAGGTTTTCTGAGTTCTGAGCTCTCTGTTCCCCACCCCCACCCCCTCTCTCTCTGTCTCTCTGTCTGTCTGTCTTTCAACACACACACGCGTGCGCGCGCGCACTTACACACACACACGCATGCACGCACACACACACAAACACACACACACCCACACACACACGCACGTATGTGCGCGCGCGCACATACACGCACACACACACACACACACACACACACACACACACACACACACACACACACACACACACACAACGCATGCACGCACGCACGCACACACAAAAAAAATCCACTGCTACCGCGACCACCACCAACAATAACTTTGAAGATGTGATTGAATCGATGACAAACCAGATATGGGTCCCCTCCCCCCCTCCCCCCCCACCCCCCCCCCTCCCCCACCCGTTTTCTGCCTCCTCTGGTCCCATTAGATCCAGGATTCAGTTGGAGGGGGGGTTGGGCGACAGAGTGGACGGGGGAAGGGGGGGGGAGGGGGGGGTGTTCGTGGACGGGGAGGAAGGGGATGCCATTGTTGTCAAAAGGAGGAGGGCGTAGGGGTATGAGGGTGGGGGTGGGGGCGGGAGTGTGGGGATACTTCATGACGACAGATCATGTAACCATGGATTACTCCCCCTGCTGCTTCGAGTTTCCACGGTCCGATAAACAAACAAGCGTAGCGCTTTTCTGATAGATGTCATTATTGCTCTACGATGAAACGGTACTCCCCCCCCCCCCACCCCCCCACCCCGCCCCATCCCCGCCCGGCCCCCGTCCCCTCCTCGGCTCCCCTTCCAAGAAAAAAGCAAACTCAAAATTGTACACGTCTACATCTACATGCTCTCGCGCATGCGCACATGCGCACTCACGCGCTCGCGCATACACACACACACGCACGCACGCACGCATGCACGCACGCAGCACGCACACACACGTGGACGCACGCGCGCGCACACACATACATAGATGAATACATGCGTAAACACACACGTCCACGTACACATCGCGCGCGCGCACACACTCGCTTACACACACACACACACACACACACACACACACAACAACACACACACATATACACAA
>CM065738.1:9564674-9569674 GCA_033310375.1 Conus canariensis
AAAAACTTTTTCAGAGCAAAGAGATGTACTTTTTCACAAAAGTGTGCAGCATTACTTAGCCCCCACAATTCAGCACCATACTGAACAATGGGTTGTATCTGCGCGTCAAATAGTTTTAAATATACAGCAAGAGAATTGCATTTTAACTTACGTAATTTTTGCAATATGCATAACAACGCATGCTTTGCTCTGCAGGCAAGGTTCTTACAAGAAACAGTAAATCTCAACCGTGTTGAAAAATAGATGCCTAAATATTTATAAAGATTAACAACAGGCATAAGGATTCCATTATAAGTCCAATGCTCACTAGCTGCTAAGTACCCACCTTTTCTAAATACAACTATATTACTTTTATTCATATTCACATTCAGATGGAGTGCTGTTGCTGCCCTATGTAGACTATTTAGTTGCGTCTGTAACCCAACTACTGTTTCCGACAGAAAAGCTATGTCATCTGCCAAAAGTAATATAAATAGTTCAAAGTAATCATGCATAAATGTTGCACCATGCTTCCCATTTCTAATCACTTCTATTGCTAATTCATTTATAAATAAAGAGAACAGCACTGGACTTGTAACATCTCCTTGTTTTACCCCCCGGGTACAGTTTATGTAATCTGTCAATTTTGCACCCGAGCGAATTCTAGCTCTGACTGTAGTATACATGCTATGAATACACTGAAGGAGTTTTCCTTTGATACCATTTTTTACCAGAATAGGCCACAGTAGATTCCTTTCTATAGAGTCAAAAGCTTTCTCAAAGTCAATAAAGGCGACATAGAGTTTACGGTTAAAGCAAAACTGTTTTTGGATCAAAGCTAATAATGTGTACATGTGATCAATGGTGGAATATCCCCTTTTAAACCCCGCTTGATATTCCCCTGTGATATTATGCAGCTCAATCCATTCTTGAATCCTATTATTTACTATAGAACTATAAACTTTACTGCTTGTATTACATAATGATATCCCTCTATAATTACCGGGATCGTCTACATTACCTTTTTTAAATAAAGGTAAGATAATAGTTTCTGTCCAGTTATCTGGGAATACTCCCTTATCAAACAGAGTGTTAAACAGTTTAACAAAGAAGTCAATTACTCGATCACCAGCATTTTTCAGCAACTCGCCGATAATTTCATCCGGACCAGCGGATTTACCGTTCTTTAACTTTCTTATAGCCAATAACACTTCTTCTCTAGATATTGGGCGGTTCATGGAACCACCATATTCATATTCATCAAAACTATCATCAATGTTGTCGTTAGATACTAACGTAAATTCGTTTTCTGAATTTGTTTCAAGCAACTGTTTAAAATGTTTATACCAATCATCAATTGTTATATTGTTACGTGGCTGCTTTCGTTTTGAAGAAATTTTATGGACATTTTCCCAAAACTCCCTTTGATCACTTATGGAATCAACTAACGCCCCTAACAATTGCTCATTGTGCTGATTTTCTTTAAATTTTAACAAATTCTTATACTCTCTCCTAGCTATGCAGTAGGAATCACGATCAGAACTATCCTTTGTTTGCCGAAATGTGTGTAGCAATCCTTTTGCTTTCGATTTACTTAGTTTACATTCTTTGTCATACCAGTCATTTTGTTCATCAGCATTGTTCAAACAGAGTTGTTTTTCCATGCAAGAAGAGCAAGTTTTAACACATGTAAGAAACATATTCAAGGCTTCATTGCAGTCATGATCAATCATATCAATAGCACTGTCAAGAGATGACAATGCTTCATCTGAATGCATTGCAGTGACATAAGTATGTTCAAAAGAAGGCTTCCACACAAACTTTTTAATAACTTCACGTTCCTTTCCAGCGGTCAAAAACACAGGGTTTAAATTCGGCAATTCAAAATGAAGCTCCACGGGTAAATGGTCAGATTCCAATCGTTCTGATACATATAAACTGCAAGACGATACAACAAGTGAAAATATTTCTCGAGACATCAAAAAATAGTCATTTACACTACACCCTGACTCTGATATATAAGTGTAGTGCCCATCGAGGTCCCCATGACATATTCCATTTAATATGCACAGTCCAAGTGAAGTACACATATCCAACAAACATTTTCCATAGCCATTGATTATACTGTCGGAAGATTTTCTTTCCGAAAAATTGGAACAACTGGTTAAATCAACACCATACTTATCATGCTCATAAAAAATATCTTGAGAGACATTTGCAGTTCTACTGTTCAAATCTCCAGATAGAATCACATGTATATTGTTCAAATCAAGCATACACTCAGTAAGGCATTCTTCCAGAGAACATATACCATTGTCTATATCAAAATAAGCATAATACGGTGAACCCTCAGGAGGCACATATGCACAAACATATAACACATCTTCTGCAAGATCAAACAATATCCCGTCAATCAAAAAGAAAAGAGCATTTGAGCAATCTATCTGGAGTTCTCTGACATAGTGCACAAAATCATTCTTAATCAGACATATTACCCCCCCTGAACGTCTGCCTTGTCGAGTAAACTTAACAGCAGGTTTGCTAAACACAGTATAGCCAGTAAACACATTAAATTCAAGATTTTCCACAAAAGTCTCTACAAGACAGATAAAGTCAAATTTGGACAAATAAGAAAGAAAGTCTTTATTGTGAATCTTGGAAAGAATTCCATTAATATTCCAGTGCAGGAACGTAAAATATTTTGAATGTGTATTATTTGTTTTATCTCCGTTATCATGCAGAATATGTTTACTTTTGTTACAATTCTCATTACGTCTTTCATGATCCGACACTGACAGCTCTCTCTCATTGGCATAAACAGGAATAAAAACACTGTCATCACTGCTACATTTTTTCTTTTGTGACCACCCCATATTCTTATCCGCTGTGACACCACTTGCTCTTTCACTGGCATAAACAGGAATAAAAACACTGACATCTCTGCTATACTTTTTCTTTTGTGACCACCCCCTATTGTTTTCCGCTGTGACACCACGTGCTTTCTCTGAAATATGTCTCTGCTCTGCATTATAATCATCCCTAGTTCTCTGGTCAGCTGTGTCATTGTAATTGTCATCGGACGGAAAACATGCCAATTTATCACTTTCACTTTCATAACAATACTTTTCACTATAATCAGAAGAAACAAAATCCAAAAGCTGGTTACCATCACTATTTACAAGACAATCATACCCCGGCGCCACCACAGAACCCATGTTTACATTGTCAGAGGCAGAATGTTCACTCACTGTGGCAGCGTCGTTGTCCCCATCGCACACTTCCTTCTCTGCACGGGATTTTTGCACACACCACACTGGAGATACCGGTGTCACTGTGGGGCAGCCTCCCCCCTATATTATTTCTTTTAGGTTTTGTCCATCACTGTCGTCAAGGCCATACTTCTTCCCCTCGATAAGAAGATGGTCGAAGATCATGGCCACACGTTTTCCCTCACTCTTTAGTTTCTTTAAGTGAGGGGTTAGTTTCTTCCTTACTTCTCTGACTCTAAGTGAAAAGTCCTCACCTATAAACACCTGTGTTCCCTTAAGCTTATGTCTTGCTTTCAAGATCTTAGCTTTGTCCTTGAAAAACGTACAGCAAGCGATGACCGGCGAGCTGTCCTTTGAATTCAGGCGGTGGAGTCGGTCGAAATGGATGTCTCCAGTCATATCCAGCTTGTCCACAAGCAAGTCATGGACAAGGTTTTCACAGTCTTGCTGGGTTTCATTTTCTCTCCGGAAAAGTCCATGAAAGATCAGGTTGTTTCGTTTTGAGCGGCCTTCCAGATCATCAACCTTTCGCTCCAAGAAATCCATTTTCTTCTGTAGGCTGTCATTGCTGGTGCGGAGACAATCATTTTCCTGTCGCAGCTCCGTCACTTCCTGCTTCAGAGAACTTAACTCTCCATGAAGCGCAGCGAATCCATCACTCAAGTTCTTCAAGTCGCCTATCATCCCATCAAATTTCGTGTTCAGCGACTGGAGCATGGACATCAGATCGAGGTTCGAAGGATGTTGGGTGGTTGGTGTAGTTCGTGAAGAAGTAGTTGGCGTGCGTCCTGAGGGCTTGTCCACACTCTCCCTGCGGTCTCCACTTGTTAGGTTGGTCTGTCGCAGAGAGGTCTTCTGTGGTCCTGGGTTCAGCTCAACATCGCCGCATTGTAATAAAAAACTGCCCCAGAACAAAAGCGTCAGGAGGCAGCCAAAGGTAACACCGTCTGCCACGGTCCTAAGCTTCAATGTTTTCAGTCTCATGGCGGCTCGATTTTTTCCTCTTTTCGTCATGAAATTGACAAATACTGTCACAAAACAGCCACAACGGGCCCTGAAATCAAGCTGTCCAGAGGGCATGGTACCACAGGAACTGATCTGCAAACTCTGTGTTCAGTAGTCAGTCTCGATGCCGATTAATTACCCTATTTGTCGGAGGTAAAAAATATGCCGCTGACCTCGGCGAATTCAACTCAGTGCCCCCTTGGTGCCAGTGAGAAGGAGAGAGAGAGAGAGAGAGAGAGAGAGAGAAAAGAGAGAGAGAGAGAGAGAGAGAGGAGCATGGTGCCAGTGAGAAGTAGAGAGAGGACATGGTGCCAGTGAGAAGTAGAAAGAGGACATGGTGCCAGTGAGAAGTAGAGAGAGAGAGAGAGAGAGAGAGAGACATGGTGCCAGTGAGAGAGTAGAGAGAGAGGACATGATGTCAGTGAGAAGTAGAGAAGAGGACATGGTGCCAGTGAGAAGTAGAAGAGAGGACATGGTGCCAGTGAGAAGTATGAAGAGACATGGTGCATGAGAAGATGAGAGAGAGAGAGAGAGAGAGAGAGAGAGGACATGGTGCCAGTGAGAAGTAGAGAGAGAGGACATGATGTCAGTGAGAAGTAGAGAGAGGACATGGTGCCAGTGAGAAGTAGAGAGAGAGAGAGTGGACATAGTGCCAGGGAGACGTAAGGGGTGGGAGTTTGGGTCCTCGGGGGTCGGACACAGGGAGAGTCCCCATTCAAACGTGACGGGGGCATTTTCAAATTTCCA
>CM065738.1:9584674-9589674 GCA_033310375.1 Conus canariensis
GGGGATGGGGGTTGTGGGAGGATGGGGGTTGGTGGGAGGATGGGGGTTGTGGGGGTGGGGGGGGGGGGGGGGGGTCTTCAAATGATGAACGATGCGTCAGCTGTGGACGCCTCTTTACGACCTGTGGACGAAGTGTTCGCCGAAGCTGTTGATGTTGTCCCGCGTCCACGTCGGTCCATTGTGTTCGTTTTCACCACCTCCTCTGTCTCTAGTCTGCTCTCCTCTTTCTCCCCTTGCACTGTCGTTGTTGTTGTTGTTCTTGTTGTTGTTGTTGTTAATGTTGCTGCTATTGTTGTTGCTGTTGTTGTTAATATTGCTGCCGCTGTTGTTGTTGTTAATGTTGCTGCTATTGTTGTTGTTGCTGCTATTGTTGTTGTTGCTGTTGGTGTTGATGTTGTTAATGTTGCTGCTCTTGTCGTTGTTGCTGCTGTTGTTGTTGTTGTTGCTGTTGTTGTTGTTGTTGCTGTTGTTGTTGTTGCTGCTGCTGTTGTTGTTGCTGTTGTTGTTGCTGTTGTTGTTAATGTTGCTGCTATTCTTGCTGTTGCTGTGGTTGTTGCTGCTGCTGTTGTTGTTATTGTTGTTGTTGATGTTGTTGTTGCTGTTGCTGTTTGTTAATGTTTGAGGATGTCTGCGGGAGGTGGTCGCATGATCTGGTCACAGGTCTGTCTGTGCCACTTCATCGCTCTCGTTTTCTGTCTCTCTGTCTCTCTGTCTCTCTGTCTCTCTCTCTCTCTCTCTCTCTCTCTCTCTCTCTCTCTCTCTCTCTCTCTCTCGCTCAGTCTCTGTCTCAAAGAGAAACAGAACGTTTAGAGCCAATGATGCGACAAAGAATGTAAGCAACACAAAAAGGTAAGGCTGCTAAATCCCCCCCTCCCGGTCCCCCCCCCCCCCGCAACCCCCCCCCCCCCCCCCCCCCAATATCGCTTATACACAAAACCCCAGTCATCTAGTTTAAATCTTTTCCTTAAAAGATGAAATTAAACAGAAATGAAGAAAAGTATTGATAATGTTCACACTCGGCAAGATGTTGGTAAAGAACTGCTATATGATCCCTAGAAAATTAAATCAAAAAAAAAAAATCAGAAAAAGAGGGATGGCTTGACCATTTTCTATTTCGTGCAGAATGACTTTCAAATCAGAAGCTGCACACCGCCTGCGCAGAATGCCACGTAGAGGATGCCAGACCGTCAGCGTCGCGCGAATGACCACAAACAAACAAACCGACAAACAAACAAACAAACCAGAACACAGCGTGATCAAGAAAACAAACAAGCCAGTATACAAACACATTTTGTTGACGAGAAGTCTCTCTGACAGACAGAGAAATTAAGTTTCTACACGCCTGAATGTGCTTTCTTATTATTTTTTTTATTTTTTTGAAGAAAGCTCTCTTTTTTTTGTCGTATTGGCTGTGAAAGCCCAATATATGCTATTGTTGTAGATGTTGTTGTTATTGTTGTTACTGCTGTTGTTTGAGTTTTTTTTTTTTTTTTTTTTAGACATTCTTTGATTTATTTTCGCTTGCATCGCTGTTTCTCCCCATTGTCTTGTGTTATTGTTGTTGTTGTTGTTGTCGTTGTTTTTGTTGTTCTTGTTGTTGTTCTTGCTCTTTCTTGTTGTTTTGTTGTTGTGTCTGTGGATGCCTGTGTCGCGCGTTGTGTGTGTGTGTGTGTGTGTGTGTGTGTGTGTGTGTGTGTGTGTGAGGAGAAGAGAGAGAGAGAGAGAGAGAGAGAGAGAGAGAGAGAGAGAAGAGAAACACGCTTTTGAGGATCGTTGGAAGGAAGAATACGTGGGTGTGCTCGCCACAGTTTTAGAAAGTTGGGTTTGGTTGTTTGTTTGTTTGTTCTCCCCAAGGATATTGAGCTTATATTACGGCTAGAATTCTGCTGGCTCTGTTCTTTGATAAGAGATCTTCTCACACGTTAAATGTCACACACGAAACTCAAGGATCAAGAGAGGAAAGGACGAAGAAATGGGGAATGGATGAAGACGGGCAAGAAGAAACGAAGGATTAGAAGAATGACGAGGAGGAGGAGAAAGAGGAGGAGGAGAAAGAGGAGGAGAAGGAAGAGGAAGGAGAAGGGTGGTAGGAGAGAGAAGAGGAAAGGAGGAAGAGGAGGAAGAGTGAACAGGAAAGAGAAAGAAGGAGAGGAAAAGAGGGAAACAGGAACAGAAACAGAAGGAGATGACGATGAAGAGAGTAAGACAGGAACAACCAGGGACGTGAATGAGACGTCTTGGATGAAGCCACGTCGTGCCAGAAAGAAGCACAGCAAATATCCCACAGAATATTATTTTGGCATCATCATTATTATTATTATTACTATGGTTATTATTGTTGTTGTTATTGTTGTTATTATTAGTATCATCATCATTATTATTGTCGTTGTTGTTGTTGTCATTATTATTATTATTGTCATCCCTCCAATCTTCACTTCAACCTCGCCCGTCCCTACATCCGAGTGAGGTCATGGCTCTCTGTCTGTCTTAAGGAGCAGTTTAGTGCGTTGCCTTCGGGTCTGTCTGTCTCTGTCTTTTCTCTCTCTCTCTCTCTCTCTCTCTCTCTCTCTCTCTCTCTCTGTCTCTCTCTCTTCTCTTCTCTCTGTCTCTCTCTGTCTGTCTGTCTCTCTCTCTCTCTCTGTCTCTCACACTTTCTTTCTTTCTCTGTCTGTCTCTCTGTCTCTCTCTCTCTCACACTTTCTTTCTTTCTCTGTCTTTTCTCTCTGTCCTCTCTCTCTCTCTCTCTCTCTGTCTCTGTCTGTCTCTCTCTCTCTCTGTCTCTCACACTTTCTTTCTTTCTCTGTCTGTCTCTCTGTCTCTGTCTCTGTCTGTCTGTCTGTCTGTCTTCTTCTCTCTCTCTCTCTCTCTCTCTCTCTCACACACACACACACACACACACATCCTACTCTCTCTCTCTCTCTCTCTCTCATACACACACACTTCTCTCTCTTTGTCTGTCTGTCTCTCTGCCTCTCTCTCTCTCTGTCTCTCTCTCTTTCTTTCTTTCTCTGTCTGTCTCTCTCTCTCTCTCTGATCTCTCTCATCTCACCATCTCACATCCTCTCTCTCTCCAAACACACACACACACGCACACACACACACACACACACACACACACACACACACACACGCTCTCTCTCTCTCTCTCTCTCTCTCTCTCTCTCTCTCTCTCTCTTTTCTTCTTTAATCATTGTAATGGCAAAGGTGCTAGGAAGTGCTGTTTGGCACTGTCACTCTGTTGATATCAATCACAACACATCTTTTTAAAATGTTAAGTCCAAAAGATTAAAAATAGTATTATCATTATTAGGGATAGCACACACGAGGCAAGACGCACACACACAAAAAACCGACAGAGATTGGTGTTGAAAGTAGGAGGAGGCAATGTTGTGGATTGGATCGATCCTGGTTTTAACACGAGAGACAGGGAAAGAGGCGTGTGGAGATGTGTCAGTTTACCACTCCGTACAGGTGTGATCCTCACACGGGGAGGTGGGGAGGAAAGTCGTCTGCCATATTGTCCGCACGCAACCGGTAGGGTCCGGTAGGGTAGCTTTTATCCAGTGCACCGCCTGCGTAGCTGACTGACTGAAAAGACTCTTCCCGAAGGATCCGTGTTCTCGACAAGGTCTTAAAAAGGCACGGCTTCTTACCGTCTGAAGCGGAGTTCGCTGCGAGTGTGGCATAGCAGCGGACGCCTAGGAGAGGTGGCAGATTTCCTTTGAAGGACACTGATGTGAGAGGTCAGTGTCAGGCGGCGCAGCGATCCTTCCAGCCATATGGGTGACGGTGGGTCTAGCCTATGTCGCCGGGGGGACGGCTCCTGGAGATGTGGGGCGATCGGCGATGGAGCGCTGCCTGACTGCGATTACCGTGGCCTGGGATACTGTGTTCTGAGCCTTGCAGACATGGGGGAACTCCTAATGGGGTTGGGCTGAAAAATTGCCCTCTCGGCCGCAGTCTGCATGGACCCGCCGAATTTTAGGGACTCGTGCAGCGCTCCAGTGACTTTCGTCCTGCTCCCTCCTTGAGGCGGCCTCACGCGGCACAGGACCATCGCCACCTGAGCACGAAGAAGGCCGCCTGGTGGCCCTGAAGACAGCTGTTTGGTTTGGGAAAAGAAGCCAAATACACCGACGCCCATCGCCGGTCGACCAACAGCCGAACTTGAACGAAAGTTCAAAAGGAACCAGAGCTCTGCGAGAGACATACGAGGAACTCGCCCACTACTGCCCAGTGACAACAGTTGCCACAGAAGATGCAGACCTATGTCTGCAAGTGTACCTTGTCCTTGATTAAGGGCCTAAGGCCAATAGGACGTTGAACTCACCCATCAAGTCACGTACGGTGTGAACTCGGCGGGAGGAGAAAGGCGGAGACCCCTCTCCAGGGAGCTGTCGTGTGACTTCTGGCTGTAGCCGAAGACTTCTCGCCAGAAGTAGATCGTAAAGAACAGACGGATTTTTATTCTTCCCCGCTCCCTCTCCCTTTCCTGCACTTCTGTGACGGTGGTTTACTGTGTCATTCATCAGGGACTGGGCTGGGCCATGCACTCACTGTCCTTTCACACGTGGACGTGCAGGTGCTCGCGCACGCGCATGTGGGCAAACGCGCATGTGGACATGCGGATGCAGACGCACGCGCTGTCTGCGAGCTTGTCAGACGCACAGGCGCTCTCTCTCTCTCTCTCTCTCTCTCTCTCTCTCTCTCTCTCTCTCTCTCTCTCTCTCTCTCTCTCTCTCTCTCTAAATTCCAATTCTAAACCGTTTTATTTCACTTTCTTACAATTACGCCAGCTGCATTCAAGTCAACAAGGATTCGCTGCCAAATGGTAGTGCTCATTTGCTGTCTTTCTTTAGTTTATTTGTTTGTTTACTTATTTGATTGTTCTTTCTGAGAGAGACAGAGACACAGAGAGAGAGAGAGAGAGAGAGAGAGAGGGAGATGGTTAGAGAGAGAGATAAAGTGTGTGTGTGTGCGTGTGTGCGCGCACACCCACC
>CM065738.1:9592174-9597174 GCA_033310375.1 Conus canariensis
TCTCTCTCTCCTCTCTCTCTCTCTCTCCTCCTCCTCTCTCTCTCTCTCTCTCTCCTCTCTCCTCTCTCTTCTCCTTCCCTCTCTCCCTCCCTCTCTGTCCCTCCCTCTCTCTGTCTCTCTCCCTCCCTCACTCTCTCTGTCTCTTTCCCTCCCTCTCTCTCTCTCTCCCTCCTTCCGTCTCTCTTCTCTCCTCTCTCTCTCTTCCCTCCTCCTCTCTCCTCTCCCTCCTTCTCTCTTTTCCCTCCCGCTCTGTCCTCTCTCTCTATCTCTTCTCTCCCCCTCTCTCTTTCTCCCTTGCTCCTCTCTCTCTCTCTGTATCTTTCTGTCTTTCAAAAATAGCAATCAGATTAACAAACATGCAAACAAACGCAAGGAAAGACAGGAAACTAATGAGCACAACCATTTTGCAGCAAATCCTTCGCCCTGTTGACTTGAAAGCGGCTGGCGTAACTGTCTGATGACATTGGCTCATCACTGGGAGTGCTCTGACAGAGGCTTGAGCAGTCCGTGGGTCTTCTGCACAGCCCCCCCCCCCCCCCCTGTACCCTCACTCAGTCCTGTGCAACCAGGTAGAGGTTTTGTAAGCCGTCCAGTCCTTGGGTCGATTGTGAACACAAAAGGTAGTCCACAGTTTGACAGGGATATAATATGGGCGTGGGTTAAAGTTTTGTGTTTGTGTTTCTTTTGAGGCTGGTTGGGTTGGGTTGGTGGGTTGGCTGGTTGGTTGGTTGGTTAATCCTGGGGGTCCGGATATTGAACGTTGTTACTTTGGTCTCTTCTTCTTCTTCTTCTTCTTCTTCTTCCTTTCTTCTCTTCTCTTCTTCTTCTTCTTCTTCTTCTTCTTCTTCTTCCTTCTTCTCTCGTTCACTCAGACAGGAAGCCCAGAGGCACTGACGAAGGCTGCTGTACAGCGGAGGCCCCCCCCCCCCAGTGATCCATAAAGCTTTTCCCTCATCGGTGTGTTGGCAGGCCAGGTCTCTGCCCTTAGCTTTTTTTTATGTGTGGGACAGTCCTGCAGGAAGAGTTCCACTGTCACTAGGGGCTGTACCGCACGGGCAACTTGAAGACTCGCCAGTGTGGAAGTTTGTAAAACATGTGATGTCTCAGTTGGAGTGCCCTGTCCTCAGTCTCACAGTGCTCGCTTGGTCTGATCGTCAACGAGACAGATGAATACTTTGGCCTTCGGACTAGTCTGCCTCTCTTGCTGACGTCACCCACTGTCAAAAAGACATTCAGGGACCCCTCCTCTCCCCCCCCCTCCCCTCCTCACCTCCATCCTCGCATAATCCCTGTGTAGCATTCCAGAGCACACCTCCCCCTCCTCTCTCTCTCCCCTGTCTCCCTGTTCACGCAAAGATGTTACGGTTTGTCTGGCAGAGCCATTAAAGAGCGAGCGAGCGAGCGAGAGAGAGGGAGAGAGAATGCAAAATGACGGATATACCTACCGCCTACTCTGAGTTCAGAGTTACCTCCCTTCCCTGTGTGGAATCACCCTCGGGCTGGTGTTGCAGCACGCTACAGAGCGGGAAACGCCTTTACTCATGGAGTTGCTTGATCGTGTTTCGTATTTTGTTTGTTTGTTTCGTTTTTGTTTATTTGCTTTTTGTTGAGTGACATCATTATTTGTAAATGCATTGCCATTACCCCCCCTCTCTCTCTCCTCTCTCTCTCTTCTCTCTTTCTCTCTCTCTCTCTCTTCCTTCTCTCTCTCCACTCTCTCTCTCCTCTCATCTCTCTCCTCTCTCTCTCTCTCTCTCTCTCTCTCTCTCTCTCTCTCTCTCCTCCCCCCCCCCCATTTTTAATCAGCATCACCATCTAACCCCACCCCTTTTAGGTGTCCTTCTCTTCCTTTTCTCACAGTCCAAACCACCTCCATAGCAGTCAAGAAAAGACTGACTGAAAAGTCTGACTTTCTACAGACACCAGGAGAAAAAAAGGACGCTCCCAAACACAGCTAACTAATTGTCGTGTGCCACTTTCCTTTGTCTCCCCTGCAGAAACCGCAGAGGGTCCTATGCTGTCATTTGTTTGTATTATCCTTGTGTTAATTTGTTTATACCACAGTAAAAGGCTGGGTGAGTATAGGTAATGAAAATCCGGGGGTGGGGGTTGGGAGGAGTAACTCTCGGCGTGTGTGTGTGTGTGTGCGTGCGTGCGTGCGTGCGTGCGGTGTGTTTGAGCGTGTCTGTTTGTGTGTGTTTACCATGAATGACCTAGATTTATTCGATGGGGATATGTTGGGTAGTTTAAGGAATGAACACATCTGGATTTAAAGATGCTAATTAATATAGCAAAATTCCTCACTAACTGTTCTCGACCTAAATGCGCTCGCTGGGGAGAAGGTGGGAGAGTGGAGTGGGGCTGTGGGCATATTCTAGAAAGAACCGTTTTCCATACCCGCCTAGGTGAATTGGGCACATTCTAGAATGAACCCCTCTCGACTGAGTGTTTCGGCGGGGGTAAGGGTAAGTTTTGCACGTCCTAGAACGAACTCATCCTTCTCGATGGAAATATATTCGCTTGGTGGTGGTGGGGGGGGGGGGGGGGGGGGGGGGGGGGGGGGAATTTGGCACTCCCTAGAATAAAGCCTCCTCGAACTAAGTGTACTGGCTTGCTTGGAGTGAATTCTGCGCATTAAAAATGAATTCCTCTAGATCTTAGTGTACTTGCTAAGGAGGGGTGAATTTTGCACACACGCTCTAGAATGAACCTCCTTCGATTTGAGTGTACTCGCAGGTTGGGGGTGGGGGTGGGATGGGGTGATGGGGGTGGTGATGGTGGTGATGTTGGTAAATCGGGCGCATTCTAGAATGAACCCTTGTCGGTCAAAATGTACCTGATAGGGAGTTGAATTTGAAAAGTTCTGGGATGATGTTCTGAATGCACAGGCTGGCGCTCGCTTGCTTATTCTATCATATTGGTGAAATCCCCCCTTTGGAGATATAAGTTTAGTAACATCACCAACTGCGCGGCAAGAGTTAATGCTATGTCAATCCGACAGATTTCTGCAAAGTAACCCCCCCCCCACCCACCCCCACCCCCCACCCACCCACCCACAACCCCGCCCCTCCTCTCTACATCATATTATTCACTTCCTTTCTAATTAATGATAACAGCATATCAGACGAGACAGCAAGAAAAAAAAATGAATGAAAAGAAAAGGAAAACTGATGGCGGCGAATTCGGCGTAGGCAGAATTATCCCCTCTTGATATATAGAGTTACGCCCCTTCGGGGATGAATCCGGACGTGTGCCAAAATTGCAGTAATTTTGTGAGTGGGAGTTGGGGTGAAAAGGGAAGTGAGGGAGGGGTGGGGTGGGGGGGGGGAAACGAAGAGGAGTTTTCTCCCATCCAGCTGAAACATGGCCTCAGGTGAAGTTAATTAAATCAGGAAGCATGGGAAACATCCCAAGGGGAGTAATTGTACGATCAGAGGAAAAGGGAGGGAACACTTGCCGTCACACTTCTAGACGATCGTCGTCTGCTCCGTGGGATCCAGTCTCGTGATCCACAACCACCTTAGTATTGTGATAGTGTGTAGTCTTCTGATGATGATGATGATGATGATGATGAAACTTAGGTTTAGGTCTCTGTCGTTGCTTGCGTAGATCGTTTAATTGTTAACGCAGTTAACCGCCGGTTTCTCTCCCCCTTCGTATTTAACTTCCGTGGAAGTGTTGGCATTGTGGCAATAACGCCCTGTTAATTAATGAGAGAGGAAGAGGGGGATGTGTGTGTGTGTGTGTGGTGTGTGTTGTGTGTGTGTGTGTTGTGGTGTGTGTGTACTTCTCTTTGCATTCTACCGAGGGTAGTTTTCTTACTGCCATAACATAACCACTCCTCCTAACCTCGCATTCCCCTTCTCTCTCTCCGGTTTTCCGCGGAGGAGGAAGGCGTCAGAGAGGGGAAAATGTTGGCAAAGAGTTTCAAAAATAGAAGAAGAAGGAAAAAAAAGAGTCCACGGGTAATAACTCTGACTGGGTGAACGGGAGAGAGAGAGAGGGAGGGGGCAGGGGAGGTAATTTCTGAAGGATGCACCGGGCGGGTTATCTCCCGCCGGGAGGACTCCCGAGATGTGGGGATCGATGTACAATCTGAAGATTTTTCTAATACCGTGAGCGCTCAAAGAAATAATACCACTCAGACTGCTAAACATCGAAGTCTTACTCCGGTTTGATCTTAATAGCTTCCTACCTCCTTCCCCCTTTTCCACATGTCCATCTGCCTTCCATTCCTACACCTCCCCCCCCCCCCCCCACACACACACTCTGCCCTAAATCTTTCCATCCTAACCGCCCCCCGTCCCCCTGCCTGCCCCCCCCCCCCCCACACCACCCTATCCCATTTCCACCTCCATCCGCTTCGAGTGAGTTTTGTTTTATTCCTCGCTCCCTTTCACTGACTCACATCTGACATCAAAAACGATCCGAGGTTTCTGTGTGATCATTCTCTTTTATAGGCTCTTTTGAATTTGCATTATTTTCTTTCAGTTTTTTTTTTTTTTCATTTAGAGCGTACTCATAGTTTATTCCGTTTCTTTTTCCCCATCCGCTCTCTTTCCCTCTGACTTTTGTTGTTGTTGTTGTTGTTTTATGGATCAGTGTACAATTATGGACGCGCGTGGATTTTTTTTTTTTCCCTCTTCATTTCATTTCGTGCTCTTTGATTTTATTTTGTTGTTGCTGTCCGTTGTTTTGTTGGCATTATTTCTCTCTGTTGAGGCAGAACCAAACAACAACAACAACAACAACAACAACAACACAGCAGCAGCAGCCAGAACAAAAGAAAAGGAACAACATTTATGCCTGCAGGTTATGTGCAGATTTTGATTCGTTGGACTAGCGTGATCCTCACCAGATTATTTCTTCGTTCTGTCTGTCTCTCTGCCCATCCGTCCGTCCATCCGTCCGTCCGTCTGTCTGTCAGTCTGTCTATCTGTCTGTCTGTCTGTCTCTGTCTCTCTCTCTGTCTGTCTGTCTCTGTCCCGTCTGTCTCTCTC
>CM065738.1:9604674-9612174 GCA_033310375.1 Conus canariensis
ATGAAACACAGTGAATACACCCTCCTACACCTAATGAGTTAATGCATACCGAAGTATTATCGTCTGCTTTACGCGAGTTCAGTGAGAATCGAGTCAGTGCCTCTGTCCGCATGTCGCTGGTCACAATGAGAGAGAGAGAGAGAGAGAGAGAGAGAGAGAGAGAGAGAGAGAAGACAGACAGACAGACAGACAGACAGACAGACAGACAGACAGACAGACAGAGGGAGACAGAGACAGAGAGAGAGACGGTATGTCGCTCTCAGTGCATGAGAATTTAGATGAAGGCAGGTGCTAGCTGGAACTGGTGTGACGGACAAACACGTGCGATGCGCCCAGCTGTGGGAAAGAATGAGTAGGCTACATCCGCAAGGGAATATGCATTGCTGTTGACTTACAATCAGCTGTTAGCATAAGGCGCCCACATACGTCTTCACTGGAAATGCCGACAGGAACAAGTTGTTCTGTGGCGGTAGTCTTGGTACTTTCCCCTGCCGGTCTGGCAGCTACCAAGCTGTGTTACCCTTGAGCTTTGTCACATGGAAGTCCGCCACAAAAAAGTGTTATGTCACAAAACTGTATCATGATGAAACAGTGTTTTGTGTCTGAACACTGCTTCATTTTGAAACCGTTGACACCAGGTTTTGCTGTGTTTCTGGACTGACTTTGCTTTTGTCTTAAATATACATTTTAAAGCTATTTTCGTATGTGTTTTACTTTTCTTTTTTTCTTTTTCTTTTTTTTTTTTTTACGACTTGCCTTAAAATTGCGCAAGATGTTTTGTGTAAAAAAAAACTGGCTGTAAGTAAAAGAGTGAAAAGCAGTTTTTGACCAAGGTCACTTGACTTTCGTTGTGGAAGGGAGAAAAAGTACCACTCAGAAAAAAATGAAGCTGGCTGGAACAGCGAAGGCTTAATTCATTTGCATACTAATGATAATGGAAGAAAAGTAGAAAAGAAAAAAAAGCAGTGAAAAGCCATACGCACTGAACGGGGAGTGGTGGGTAGGGGGGGGGGGGGGGGGGGGGGGGGGGGGGGGGGGGGGGGGGGGGGGGGGGGGGGGAGCGGGAGCGGGGTCCCGTTGTCGCTCTGAGAATGAACTCTAATCGAGGGAGGGAGGGAGGAGGGAGGGAGCGAGAGAAGGGGTGGGGGGGGGGGAAGAAAAGGATCCCATGACTGACTGAACCAGGCAACCAGGCAGCCCTCCCCCTTCCCTCCCCTCCCCCTCAACAACCCCCCTCCCCCCCTCCCTCCCACTCCCCCTGGTTTTGTGACGACAGACACATTGACACGCTGTCTGCTGCTGCTCTGTCTGCTGCTGCTGCTGCCATTGTTGTGGCTGTCTCTGGGTCATGGTGTACTTTGGAACCAGGTAATTGTCTTCTGGTACCTGCGTGCGGTGCGTGGCTTTCACGCTGGGCGTGCGTGCGTTCGCTTATGCACGCGTGGGTGCGTGCATGCGCTCACGTTCACACACGCAGTCATATACACATACTCAAACACACACACACACACACACGCACACACACTCACACACACACACACACTCTCTCTCTCTCTCTCTCTCTCTCTCTTCTCTCTCTCTCTCTCTCTCTCTCTCTCTCTCGAACGCGCTTGTGTGCCTTGCCTGCGCACTCATACACACACACACACGCGCGCACGCACGCACGCAAGTACGCAAGTACGCACGTACACACACACACACACACACACACACACACACACACACACACACACACACACATATACACACACACACACACACATACACACACACACACACACACACACACACATATATATATATATATATATATATATATGCCTCTTTTCATTTCGTTTTAACACCCACACCCACCTCCACCACCACCACCACCACCACCACCACACCACCCCAGAGCATTATATAACATAAATACAAAAGAGAAATCACATGAACACCAACACACGCTCAGACTGACAGGAATTCCTGGCGGCGGTATTTCCATCAGGCCATCATTTTTAAAACGAGGGACCTTTTTCCCCGCGTGACAT
Source organism: Conus canariensis (assembly GCA_033310375.1). Taxonomy (NCBI): domain Eukaryota; kingdom Metazoa; phylum Mollusca; class Gastropoda; order Neogastropoda; family Conidae; genus Conus; species Conus canariensis. The sequence continues at coordinate 9,606,705 of CM065738.1, forward strand.
GCCAGCCGCCCGCCGGATGAAGCCACCCGTAGGATGCACGGCATCATAACAACACGTGAGCCATGCTGTGTGTTTGTTACATACATGCATGCATTCACTGACACACCCAGCAACAACAAGGCATGATAATGCAAAGCCAAATGTCGCACAGCGGCAGGACTATCCCCCCCCCCCTCCCCCCGGCCACTGAACGTGCGGATCACTGTCACACCACTCGCCGTGGCACAGTGGTTATAGCGTGGCGGGTTTCCCGGGGCCGGGAGATCCAGCGTTCGATTCCCATCAGAACCATGTATTTGGGGGGGGGGGGGGGGGTTAGGCCCCCGATCAGGATCTACCCAGAGCTGAGTTTGCTGCAGGCTCAACAACATGGAAAGAAGGGAAGCACACAGTCGACTTCCATCTGGTTGAATGATGGGCGCGTCTCTGAGAATGTGGTTCCAAGTTCATGACCAACACTGCAGGTGTCTGTATCTCTCGGGCTTGGCCCACAACGGGGATGTGTTATGAAAAGAATGGAGCGTGGAGTAGAACCTTGTGTTGTCTTTGATCAGGATGAAATTCTGTTAAATCATCTTCATCGTCCTCATCCATCATCGATCAGCGTTTTTAAAAAGAAAAAAAAAAGCTGTAACATTCTGTGGCCTTTTATGCCCTGCTTTCAGGATGACCTACGTTTCTTCTTCCTGCGTACGCAGGCTGACACTCCTGCGGACACTCCCTGTATAGACAGGCAAGGATTCATCCCATCTACCCAACAAAGGGGGTGGAGTTTTGTGTGTATGACCATCCTGCCATTAAGGCAGCCATACTTCGGGGAAGGTGCATGCTATGTGTAACGTGTCATCCACACCAACGGCCAAACTGGCCTTCTCTTCCGAAAGTTGGTGATGGGATTTGACGTGTGTGCAAGATGGTATGCATGCGTCCACACACGGAACCTCGGTTTATAGTCTCATTCGAAGGACTGTATAGGAAATGGAGTCAGAACCAATGTTAACTCCGAGGGAGAAATCCCCCTGTACCGAAACGGCCCGGCGGTGATTCGAACCCGCAACCCCATGATCATCCAGATCACGAGTCCGGCGCTCTACCAACTGAGCTATTCCGGCCCCCGACCTACGTTTCGATTTGCTGTCCACAGTCTGTGCTGTTTATGGGTTCATGTCTGGGTCGTCAGTGTCGGCGAATTCGTGGGAACTGTCGTTAGACGGGCATGGCTGCGGCCGCTGGAGGGGCACACTCACTCACGCTAGCTCTCTGCGTCTAAGTAGTCTTTGTCGTCAGTAGCGGGCTTAGTCAGTGGTGTCATGCATGTGTTGGACAAAAAAAGGACACCCCCACCCCCACCCCTCAAAGTGATTCGGCGGTAGCGCAGTGTCTCCTCTGGTGGGTTTCCTCATGACGACTGGATGTTGACTGCTTCCTGTGGATCCCCGGTGCCGGGCTGCGTCCGACAGGACTGGCTCAGGGAAAGGTTGTGAAAGTGGAACGGGAAGGAGCGGTGCTTGACTTAAAGCCACTCAGGTGGCCTGGATGACGACTTGGAGGAGAAAAAAAAAGTTTTGTGTTTACCCCGTCGTTTGGTTTGTCTGTCTGTCTGTCTGTCTGTCTGTCTGTCTGTCTGTCAGCTAGATCACGCTAAAACTACGACACGGATTTTTCATCAAACATGGTAGAAAGATGAAATCCCGCCCAAGGAAGAAGAACCCCGTTCAAGGTTTGTCCGGATCTGGCGCTACGGATCTGGATCTAAGAGCGGATGTAGGATCCGTTGGAGGTCTGTGCTGTCTCCGAGTTCCCTTGTGGTTTGATGTGATTTGATTCTTTGATACAAATTCCTGGCGGCGAGACTATTTGACTCCAAAGCATACACAGAAAGCTGACTGGGTTAGAATAGCTGCACACAGCACTTTGGTTCCACCTCACCATATTGCCCTGGTCTAGGCTCCAGCAAAGGTGATTGGAAGGAGGAAAGACTTCTGTGATGGGTAGCTGTTGTTTGGCTTTGTTTTCTTGGTTTGCTTGCTTGTTTGTTTGTTTTCTTGGTGTTGTGGTTTTGTTCAGATTGTGTGTGTGTGTGTGTGTGTGTGTGTGTGTGTGTGTTGTGTGTGTGTGTGTGTGTGTGTGTGTGTTGTGTTTGGAAAGATGATGAGAGTGGTTGTGTTTGTCACGTGGACCGTAACATTACACGGCGTTTTTCAGAGGTTGTCCCATGGAATGGGAAGTTGGCAGTTAGTTTGCTCTCTCTCTCTCCTCTCCTCTCTCTCTCTCTCTCTCTCTCTCTCTCTCTCTCTCTCTGATGTTACAATTGCATTTTTCGTTTGTGTGTGTGTGTAGTGGGATTGACCTGTGAAGGGTAGGCTGAGTGGGGGGGGGGGGGGGGGGGGGGGGGGGGGGGGGGGGGAGGAGGAGGAGGGGGTAGGGATGGGGGTAGGGGTAGAGAACTCCCCCTCCCAGCGGTGTTGGTTGTCTCCCCTGCTGTGGTGGTGTTGCGATGCATGCAAATACAGCGTGTGTTTGGTTGATTAGCTCGGGGATGGGGAGGGGGAGGGGAGGGGGGACCCAGGGTTGCCCCTGTTTCCTTCCCAAAGGTTGAGAGTTCGCGTCCCGCCAGTCGGCTGCATTGAACGGACGTTTTCCCATGCTTGGCATTCTCATGTCCTCCGTGTCCATCTACCCTTCCCTCCCCTCGCCCCCCCCCTCCACCCCCCCCCCCCAGTGGTTTTTCCCATCCCTTCTGTACTCCTCCCCTCCTTGTTTTCGAAAAAAAGAAAAGAAAAGAAGATGAAGAAGAGCAAGAAAAAGAAGAAGAAGAAGAGCAAGAAAAAGAAGAAGAAGAAGAAGAAGAAGAAGAAGAAGAAGAAGAAGAAGAAGAAGAGGAAGAAGAAGAAGAAAAAGAAAAGAAGACCCCCCCCCCCTCCACACACACATACACACACACACACACACACACACACACACACACACACACAAACCTATAATGCTGTCACATCAAACATAACAATTATTATATTCAGATTACATTAAGATTATCGTCAGTCAACATAAAAAGCAATATCTATCTATCTGTGTGTATGTCTGTCAATCTATCTATCTATCTATCTATCTATCTATCTATCTATCTATCTGTCTATCTGTCTGTCTGTCTGTCCGCCTGTCTATCTATCTGTCTGTCTATCTATCTATCTATCTGTATCTTTCTTTCTTTCTGTCTGTCTGTGTGTGTGGTGTCTGTGCGTGCGCGCGTGTGTGTGTGTGTGTGTGTGTGTGTGTGTGTGTGTGTGTGTTGAAAGTTGGAAGCCCCTCGGGACTTCTGTATGTCGTCTTTCTGGGGTATTTGAAAAAAAAAAAATAATAAAAAAAACCCCGGTTGCAAGTTCCAATCAATCGTGTCTTAAGTTTACAGCGTTCAACGAATCGCTAGCAGCTGGACACAGCATTTTCAATGGACGACGATTAAAAAGAAAGAGAAAATCAAGCACCCCCCTCCCCCCCCCCCCCCCCCCCCCCACTCCTGTGATCAGTACAAAAAGCAAGACCAACGTTCATGTTGCCTTTATGTTCACAGAGCTAGAGGTGAAAAGGGAGATCATTTCTAATGGTGTGCCTCTCTCACGGCGTGCTGCTTATCCAGTAGTCCACCATGAAATAAGAACTCATTTGATTGGTAGGAATACACTGCGGTATTTTCACGGAAATTGCTCCAGTGAGGGGACCGTACTTGACACATGCAGTATGTAATGAAAAAATAACGGTCAGTTTGATTGGTAGGAATTCGTTGCGGTATTTTCACGGAAATGCTTGAGGGAAAGGACCGTACCTGACACATGCTGTACATAATGAAATAATAACGTCATTTTGATTGGTAGGAATTCGTTGCGGTATTTTCACGGAAATGCTTGAGGGAAGGGACTGTACTTTGACACACGCTAGCAGAGTAACGCCCCTTAGTAAAACTAGATATTTCCGTCCCTCTTTCCGCCTCCCCCTCCCCCTCCTCCCCCTCCCCCCCAATCCCCCGCCCCCTCTTCCCATCCCCAATCTCCTGGCCCCTCTCCCATTCCCAAAAAATCTCCTGGCCCCTCTTCCCATCCCCAATCTCCTGGCCCCTCTTCCCATCCCCAATCTCCTGGCCCTTCTCCCGATCTGCAAAACCAACTCATTTAGAGAATGATGTCGACTTTGACACCAGATTGAACCAACAAAATATCACCTACTTAGATTGAATGTTATGAAGGGATGGTTTGGGGTGCGAAGGGTGTGGTTCTAATTTCAAGTCCCCCCCCCCCCCCCCCTCCTCCCCCCCCCCCCCCCCCTCCCATCCGAGTTTGTGCCACAGCAGCTCTTCGGATGCAGATGTTAGTGTTTAGCGAGAAGTGAATTAAGGAAGATGTGCGCTATGCTTTTTTTTTTTTTTTTCATTTTTCTAAACATACGCCACACCCGATTAAACGCGTGCGCGCGAGCTGGTGTGTGAGTGTGTGTGTGTGGTGTGCGTGCGTGCGTGCGTGTGTGTGTGTGTGTGTGTGTGTGTGTGTGTGTGTGTGTGTGTGTGTGTGTGTGTGTGTGTGTGTGTTGCTGTCTTCAATTCAACGTCTTTCCACATTTAGTGATATTAGACGATTGTGTGTGTGTGTGTGTGTGTGTGTGTGTGTGTGTGTGTGTGTGTTGTGTGTGTCTGTGTGTGTGTGTGTGTGTCTGTGTCTGTGTGTGTCTGTGTCTGTGTGTGTGTGGTGTCTCTCTGTCTGTGTGTGTCTGTGTTTGTGCCTGTGTGTTCGGACGCGCGTGCGCGAGCGTGTTGTGTGTGTGTGTGTGTGTGTGTGTGTGTGTGTGTGTGGTGTGTGTGTGTGTGTGTGTGTTCGCACGTGCGCGCGGGCACACGCTTGCTTGATTCTATGAGCGTTTGTCTGTGTGCCTGTCTCTTGTGCGTCTTGTCTGCATGTGTTATATGTGACTATGTGCGTGTGTTGTTTTTTTTTCAGCATCACAACCATTGCGCGTGCACGCGTGCTGACGCATGCTTGATACTCTCTCTCTCTCCTCTCTCTCTCTCTCTCTCTCTCTCTCTCTCTCTCTCTCTCTCTCTCTCTCTCTCTCCCTCTCTCTCTATCTGAAAATGGCCAATGGCCTATTAATGAAGAGATATTCGTATTCATCTCTCTCTCTCTCTCTCTGACTCTCTCTGTTTGTCTCTCTCTCTCTCTCTCTCTCTCTCTCTCTCTCTCTCCCTTCTTTCTCCCCCTTCTTCTCTCTCTTTCCCTTCCTCCCCCTCTCACCCTCCCTCCCGCACTCCCTCTCTTTGTATCTCCGCTCTCTATCTCCCTCCCTCCCTCCCTCTATCTGTCCTTCTCTCTCACCCCTCCTTCTCTCTCTCTTTCTCCCTCCCTCTATATATATGGGGGGGGGGAGGGTGCCAGCGTATGTGTGATGCGGAAGACCGCTCGTTTTGTCATAACACTGATAACAT
>CM065738.1:9619674-9622174 GCA_033310375.1 Conus canariensis
AGAGAGAGAGGAGAAGAGAGGAGAGAGAGAGAGATTTAACTGGCCTCGACATGAAATCTAACAATAATGCCGGGGGTCGATGGTGCTACCTCTTGCCTCCAGACACCCAAGCTATGATAAACTGAGAATGAAAGAAAATAAAAGAGAGAGAGAAATAACATACCGGTTCCTGCAATGTATGGCCTGGATCGGAGTGCAGGCGGACACTTGACTATAGATAAGAACAGTTCTTCTCCCTCCCCCACTCTCTCTCTCTCTCTTCTCTCTCTCTCTCTCTCTCTCTCTCTCTCTCTCTCTCTCTCACACACCACACACACACACACACACACACCACGCAGAAAGAGAGAGAGAGAGAGAGAGAGAGAGAGAGAGAGAGAGAGAGAGAGAAACGGCCCCTTAATGTTAGTTTTTTGTAAACGCTGTTGCACAAATGCTGGAAAGGTACCATTTTGGACGGGTTACTGAAATCACCGGAACCGTCACAAACAAACGTTGGAACGGTGGTACTCTCTTAACAGCTTTCTGAAGTCATCGGAACAGTTACACACCAGCGGTGCTATGGATAGTGTACTGCACTGACTGGAACAGCTGTGCACTAATGTGGGAACAGGGATACTAAAGTTAACGCATGGACACAGTTGCACACAAACGTAGTCAACAGTCGTACTCTGGGCTGTTTACTGAACTCGAAGGAACAGTTGTACACAACCATAGTCAACGGTCGTACTGTAGGCTTTCTTTTGAACTCGAAGGAACAGTTGTGCACAAACATAGTCAACAGTCGTACTGTAGGCTTTCTTTTGAACTCATAGGAATGGTCGTACTGTAACATTTCTTTTGAATTCATAGGAACAGTTGTACACAAACATAGTCAACGGTCGTACTGTAGGCTTTCTTTTGAACTCATAGGAACGGTTGTATACAAACATAGTCAACAGTCGTACTGTAGGCTTTCTTTGAACTCATAGGAACAGTTGCATACAAACGTAGTCAACAGTCGTATTTTGGACAGTCAGCTGAACTCGTTCCCGGTGGGGTGCCCCGGCTGCGGAGCCAGAGGTTGTGTAAATCAGCTGATGGACGAGAGGGGCAGGGGGTGGGGTTGGGGGGGGGTCGTTGGAGGGGTAGGCAGGGAGGGTGGTCTCTGACATGATTATCGGCCCTTGCACTGGGTGTTCGGGCTTAGAGTTGAAATGTCTGGCGAGAGGGGATAGCCCCTCCCCAGCTCCCCTCCCCACCTGCCCCCTACCCCCCCCACCTCCCCCACATCCTGCCCCCTTTCTTCCCAACCTCTCCCCACCCACCCCACCCCACTCGCAGGAAAGTGCCAAGCGTGGTTTTTGGAACACGACCAAACAGTGAAAGAACAGAGTTTGCTGTATCTCCGCTAAGAAGGTTCGGCTTTCACTCGCCGTCCATCTAGTTTGTTTCCTTGTGTTGTCTGTCTGTCTGTCTGTCTGTCTGTCTGTCTGTCAGCAAGACTACGGGAGATTCATGGTACCGATTTTGATTTAAGTTGGTGGAAAAATGGGGTACAGTCTAAGGACGATCCCTGTAAATTTGGGTGCGGATCTGGCCGAATGGGGCGGGTGTTGTATCCGTTCAGTAAGTTAATTACTCATTTTCCTCTGAACATGCAATTTGTGAAGGTAGTGTTTACCAATCGATACCTTTCCACGAAGTCTCTTTTTTCCCTTAGGATATTGAAACTTTCAAGTGATATGAACATTTTGGTGTTTCATATAATATTCCCTGTTCATTACAAAACAAGTACATGGGAGGTAACTCTCAGTTCGTAACTGTTATTTCCCTTGACGGGAAATTGGTTTTATTTTAACTCATGCACTAATTTGCTCATACGAGTTGAAGATAAAATTCTACCTGCTGATCCTGTAGTTTTTTTTTTTTCTTTTTGTCTTGTGTTACAGTAAACACACCATTTTGTTTTTGTTTTTGTGGGGTTTTTTTTGGGGGGGAGTGTTGGGGGGGAGTGTTTTGTGTGTATGTGGGGGATGGTGTGTGTGTGTGTGTGTGTGTGTGTGTGTGTGTGTGTGTGTGTGTGTGTGTGTGTTGTTGTTGTTGTTGTTGTTGTTGTTGTTGTTGTTTTTGTCGTTGTGCTTATTGTTTTGCTTCACATTTTGGTGCGCATTTCAGACTCAAACGTGACAGAGGATTCGCTGGACCTTGCCGGAGGCTTGCTATTTCCCGGAGTTCCCCTTCTGCCGTTTTCATTATCATTTATTTCTTTTCAAAAGTTGGTCTGATTTGAATTCAGACTGGATCAGTTATCTGCCTACACTGTGGGTTTAGCTGCAGTGGACCCGGGTATTCTTTTTGTGTAATCAACTGGATGTATGTTACTATCTATCTACCTAGCTGTCTATCTACCTAGCTGCCTATCTATCAATCAGTCTATCAGCCTATGCATCTATCTATCTATCTAATCTATCTACCTACCTGTCTGTCTTATCTATCTATCTATCTATCTATCTAATTATCT
>CM065738.1:9627174-9632174 GCA_033310375.1 Conus canariensis
CTTCAGCTTTTTTGTTCATGGTTATTTAGGGCTTATTTATTTCTTTAGCTATGTTAGTCGTGGTTATTAGGGCGTATTGTATTTTTTTAGCTTGTTTATTAATGGTATTTAGGGCTTATTGTATTTTTTAGCTTGTTTTGTCACAGTTATTCATGGCTTATTGTATTCTTTAGCTCTTTTAGTCATGGTTATTCATGGCTTATTGTATGCTTTAGCTCTTTTAGTCATGGTTATTCATGGCTTATTGTATGCTTTAGCTCTTTTAGTCATGATTATTCATGGCTTATTGTATTCTTTAGCTCTTTTAGTCATGGTTATTCATGGCTTATTGTATGCTTTAGCTCTTTTAGTCGTTGTTCTTGAGGGCTTATTGTATACTTTAGCTCTTTCAGTCGTGGTTATGTAGGGCTCATTGTATTCTTCAGCTCTTTTAGTCGTGGTTATATAGGGCTTATTGTATTCTTTAGGTTTTTTAGTCATGGTTATTTAGAGCATATTTTGTATTTTAGCCTGTTTAGTCATAGTTATCGAGAGCTTCTTGTTTTCTTTAGCTCTTTGGTCATGCTTTTTTGAGGGTGTATTACGTGTTTTTTTTTTAGCTTGTTTATTCATGGTAGTTAAGGGCTTATTGTGTTCTTTAGCTCTCTTAGTCGTGGTTATTTAGGGCTCATGGTATTCTTTCTCTCATTTAGTCATGATTATACAGGGTTCATTGCATTTGTTAGCTCTTTTAGTCGTGGTTATGTAGGGCTTATTGTGTTCTTCAGCTCTTTGAGCCATGTTTTTTTTTTGTTTTTTTTTTTGAGGGTTTATTGTATTCTTTAGCTCTTGTAATCGTGGTTATTGAGGGCTTATAGTATTCGTTAGCTCTTTTGATCGTCGTTATTTACGGCCTATTGTATTATGCAGTCTTTTCTTTTTTTTTAAGTCGCGGTTACTACATGCATGCAAGCTAATCGTGTTTTCAACCCCTTTCAGTGAAATGAAACTCATATTAGTGAAACAAAGTGTGGAACTCCTCGTTCTCTCGAGTCCTTTTCAGTTACCAGCAAGTTTAGGGCTTCTCGCCTTTCTAATCCTTTTATTCGTGGTGATTCAGGGCTCCTCGTGTTACTTGGTGCTGTTAAGTCTCCGGCGTCCCGTGCTTCTTTGTACTGTTCTTTGTCAAGACAAGGAGGCTGGAAGAAAAAAAAAAAAAAAAAAAAAAAAAAAAAAGCCTTTTCGGTCAGGGTAATTTCGACTCGTGATTTGTAGCGCTCTTTGTCACGGCAAGTTAGACAGGTTTTGTTGTTGTTGTTGTTGTTTGTTTGTTTTTTTTGTTTTGTATTCGTTTTTGTTTGTCAAGAACCATCGAACCCGTCAGGATGATTTAGAGCCTGTTATCTCTCTGTGTGTCTCTGTCTCTGTGTGTCTGTCTGTCTCTCTGTCTGTCTGTCTCTCTCTCTGTCTCTCTCTGTCTCTGTCTCTCTCTCTCTCTTTCTTTCTCTCTCTGTGTCTCTGTCTGTGTGTCTGTCTCCCTGTCTGTCTGTCTGTCTGTCTCTCTCTCTCTCTCTCTCTTCTCTCTCTCTCTTCTGTCTCTCTGTCTTTCTGTCTCTGTCTGTCTGTCTGTCGTCTGTCTGTCTGTCTGTCTCTCTCTCTCTCTCTCTCTCTCTCTCTCTCTCTCTCCCCGTGTCCCCACATCGTTCTCTCTCTCTCTCTCTCTCTCTCTCTCTCCTCTCTCTCTCTCCGTTCCTCCTCGTTCTCTCTCTCTCTTCCTCCCTCTCTCTCTCTCTCTCTCTCTCTCTCTCTCTCTCCTCAGTCTGTCTCTTCTCGTCTTTCTCTCTCGTTGTGTTGTCTTGTGTCTGATTCTGTTCTTCCTCTCTTTCTGTCTGTCTCTGTCTCTGTCTGTCTCTCTCTCTCTCTTCTGTCCTGTCTCTCTCTCTGTCTCTCTCCTCTCTCTCCTCTCTCTCTCGCTCTTCCCCACATCCTTCTCCTCTTCTCTCTCTCTCTCCTCCTTCTCCTCCTCCTCTGTCTCCCTTCCCTCTCTTCTCCTCTTTCTCCTCTCCATCCTCTCTCCCTTCCTCTGTCTCTCTCCTCTTCTCTCTCTACTAAGCTCGTCTCGATCTGCAACCGTGTCTATGCTCTCGCTCTCCAGTAGTGTCTGAACTGACAACACGATCTAGGTGTATACTGTCCTCTGTCTTCACACCGTAGTGTCGTGAACAGACCAACACGATCCTAGGTGTCATCCTGTCCCTCTGTCTTCAAGCACCGTAGTGTCGTGAACAGACCCACACGATCCTAGGTGTCATCCTGTCCCTCTGTCTTCAAGCACCGTAGTGTCGTGAACAGACCCACACGATCCTAGGTGTCATCCTGTCCCTCTGTCTTCAAGCACCGTAGTGTCGTGAACAGACCACACGATCCTAGGTGTCATCCTGTCCCTCTGTCTTCAAGCACCGTAGTGTCGTGAACAGACCAACACGATCCTAGGTGTCATCCTGTCCCTCTGTCTTCAAGCACCGTAGTGTCGTGAACAGACCAACACGATCCTAGGTGTCATCCTGTCCCTCTGTCTTCAAGCACCGTAGTGTCGTGAACAGACCAACACGATCCTAGGTGTCATCCTGTCCCTCTGTCTTCAAGCACCGTAGTGTCGTGAACAGACCAACACGATCCTAGGTGTCATCCTGTCCCTCTGTCTTCAAGCACCGTAGTGTCGTGAACAGACCAACACGATCCTAGGTGTCATCCTGTCCCTCTGTCTTCAAGCACCGTAGTGTCGTGAACAGACCAACACGATCCTAGGTGTCATCCTGTCCCTCTGTCTTCAAGCACCGTAGTGTCGTGAACAGACCAACACGATCCTAGGTGTCATCCTGTCCCTCTGTCTTCAAGCACCGTAGTGTCGTGAACAGACCAACACGATCCTAGGTGTCATCCTGTCCCTCTGTCTTCAAGCACCGTAGTGTCGTGAACAGACCAACACGATCCTAGGTGTCATCCTGTCCCTCTGTCTTCAAGCACCGTAGTGTCGTGAACAGACCAACACGATCCTAGGTGTCATCCTGTCCCTCTGTCTTCAAGCACCGTAGTGTCGTGAACAGACCAACACGATCCTAGGTGTCATCCTGTCCCTCTGTCTTCAAGCACCGTAGTGTCGTGAACAGACCAACACGATCCTAGGTGTCATCCTGTCCCTCTGTCTTCAAGCACCGTAGTGTCGTGAACAGACCAACACGATCCTAGGTGTCATCCTGTCCCTCTGTCTTCAAGCACCGTAGTGTCGTGAACAGACCAACACGATCCTAGGTGTCATCCTGTCCCTGTCTTGAGGCACCGTGGTGTCGTGAACAGACCAACATGATCCTAGGTGTCATCCTGTCCCCTGTCTTGAGGCCCCGTGGTGTCGTGAACAGACCAACATGATCCTAGGTGTCATCCTGTCCCCTGTCTTCAAGCACTGTAGTGTCGTGAACAGCTCAACATGATCCTAGGCTACATAAACAGATCAACATGATCCTAGGTATCACCCTGTCCCTGTCTTCAAGCACCGTAGTGTCGTGAACAGACCCACATGATCCTAGGTGTCATCCTGTCCCTGTCTTGAGGCACCGTAGTGTCGTGGACAGATCAACATGATCCTAGGTGTCATCCTGTCCCTGTCTTGAGGCACCGTAGTGTCGTGGACAGATCAACATGATCCTAGGTGTCATCCTGTCCCTGTCTTGAGGCACCGTAGTGTCGTGGACAGATCAACATGATCCTAGGTGTCATCCTGTCCCTGTCTTCAATCACCATGGTGTCGTGATAAGTAATGAGTGATGGCGTCTGGGAGGAGGGGGGGGGGGGGGGGGGGCTCTTTAGTGCCCTCTATCAGGCGGAGTAATGGGTTCCGCGTCTGAGGGATCCAGAACTGGGGATCGATGGTGAGTTTTCTTTTTAAATTATGTGTCAATAAACGTCTGGCTAACGGTGAACAGTAGTTTGTGTGTGTGTTGCGTTGTGTGTGTGTGTGTGTGTGTGTGTGTGTGTGTGTGTGTGTGTGTGTGTGTGTGTGTGTGTGTTTGCGTTGTGTTGTGTGTGTGTGCGTGTGTGTGTGTGTGTGTGTGAGTGTGTGTGTGTGTGTGTATTTTAATGTATGTGTGTGTTCGTGTGTGCGTGCGCACGCGGGCTCCAGTGCATGTATGTGTGTGGGGGTGGGGGGGTGGGGGGAGTGAGTGAGAAAAGATACGGAGACAAGAAAGAGACAGAGCCAGAGACACATAGAGAGAGAAGAGGAAGAAGGAGAAGAAGCCGTAGTCGACGAAAAAGATGCACACACACACACACACACACACACACACACACACACACACACATTACACACACACGCGCACGCAAGCACCACACACACACACACACACACACACACACACACACACACACACACATACACGCACACGAGAGCCTCAAATGCTCCGTTCCGGTAATCGAGCTCGCAACACGTTTTACACCACGTGCGAGCGGAGGAGACGGATAGGGTTCAGGTAGGAGGCGAGGTAGGAGAGAGTTTTGGGGGGAGGGGTCGGGGGGTGGGAAGAGAGGGGGGGGGGGGGGTTACAGACTACTTTCTGAAATCCGAAACCACGTGGGCGTACTGGAAAAGCTTTAAGGGATGTTAAGAAGTGCAGAAAAACAATCAGAGTTTCTTCTTGTTTTTATACGGTTTTTTTTTATTCGTCGTCTTTCTTTTTTTTTTTTTTCTTTCTTTCTTTTATTTTCTTCCTTTCTTTTTTTTCCTTTCTTTCTGCCTTCTTGTTCTTTTTCCTCCCATCTTCTTCTTGTGTTTTTCCTCTCTTGTTGTTGTTGTTGTTGTTGTTCTTCTTCTTCTTCTTGTTCTTCCGCTTCTTCTTCTTCTTGTTCCTCTTCCTCTTCTTCTTCACAGTCATCATCATCATCATCATCATCATCATTATCATCATCATCATCATCATCGCCGTCGTCGTCGTCATCGTCGTCGTCGTGGTCGTCGTCGTGGT
>CM065738.1:9639674-9644674 GCA_033310375.1 Conus canariensis
GACAAAGTTGTTAGAGTATATTCGGTGACAATTCTGTTGCAGTTTTGTGTGGTGACAAAGTTGTTAGTGTATATTTGGTGACTATCCTGTTGCAGTTTTGTGTGGTGACAAAGTTGTTAGAATATATTTGGTGACTATCCTGTTGCATCGTATATGTGGTGACGAAACTAATTGTACAATAAACAGTAAACAAGTGGGGTATTTTCCGCTCCCATAAGAAAACCTAACACAGAGCAACTTTGATTCAAGACTGGCACAGCCTTTCTGACTTTATTCAAGTTTAATTGTACACTGTTGCGTTGTTTGTGTGGTGACAAAAGTGTTACAATACACTGTGAAACAATCCTGATGCGTTGTTCCTACGGTGACAAATTTGTTTTTGTACACTGGGTGACAATCCTGTTGCGTTGTTTGTGTGGTGACAAAATTGCTAGAATGCACTGTGAAACAATCCTATGCGTTATTCCTACGGTGACAAATTTGTCTGTGTACACTGGGTGACGAGCCTGTTGCGTTGTTTGTGTGATGACAAATTTCCAGTAATACACCGGATGACAGTACCGCTGCGTTGTACGTCTGGTCTGGCGACAATCTGGTGATTGTCCACTGGGTGACAATCATGTTGCATTCTACGTCTGGTGATAGTATGGTTAGTGTTCTACTTAATGACAATCATGTTGCGTTGTAAGTTTGGTGACGATCTGATGATTGTCCACTGGGTGACAATCATGTTGCGTTGTATGTCTGGCGACAATCTGGTGATTGTCCACTGGCTGACAATCATGTTGCATTGTACGTCTGGTGACAATCTGGTTTTGTGTTCTACTTAATGACAGTCATGTTGCGTTGTAAGTTTGGTGACAATCTGGTGATTGTCCACTTGATGACCATCATGTTCCGATGTAGATCTGGTGACAAATTTCCGATTGAACACTTGGTGACAGTCCTGTTGCGTTCTAAGTCTGGTGACTTTCTGGTGATCGTGCAGTTAGTGACAGTCCTGTTGCGTCGTACATCTGGTGACAATCTGGTGATTGTCCACTGGGTGACTGTCCTGTTGCGTTTTCAGTTTGGTGACTGTCTGGTGATTGTCCACATGATGGCATTCTTGTTGCGTTCTAAGGTCTGGTGACATTCTAGTGATCGTGCACTTGAATACAACCATGTTGCATTGTTTGTTAGTGGGTTGTTTTTTTTTTTAGGTCTTGGGACAATCTGATTGTTGTCCACCTTATGACATTCTTGTTGCTCGCGTTTAAAGTCTGGTGACTATCTGGTGATTGTCCACTTGATGACAACCATGTTGCGCTGTAGGCATGTTGACAAACCCACTGATTGTGCATTGGGCGACAGTCTTGTGATTTGTTTGGCATTTTGGGTGATGATGATGATATTCCTCGTGTTGCGTTGCACGTACGTGGTGGTTGGTAACGATCCTGCGCGCTGTGTGTGTTGGTGACAGGAGGACTGCGGTGAGGGGGGCGCTGTGGTGGTCCCGAGACGTGTCAAGACGATCGTCACCCCCCGTATGGCTATGGAGAGCTTCCGTCTGTCCTTCCTCAACGATGGTAAGTCCACGTCCCCGCTTCTCCTGTCCGTGCTATCCTTCTCTTGGCTGGCTGGCTGGCTGGCTGGCTGGCTGGCTGTCTATCTTTGTCTGTTTGTCTGTCTGTGTTTGTCTGGCTGGTTGTCTCTGTCTGTCTGTCTGTCTGTCTGTCTGTCTCTCTCTCTCTCTCTCTCTCTCACTCTCTCTCTCTGTATGTGTGTGTTCGTGCGTGTCTGTTATGTATGTGTGTATGTATGTATCTATGTATATGTGTATGATGTATGTACCTATGTGTGTGCATGAATGCGAGACAGAGACCTTTTAATGTGTCTCTTTATATACCTGCGATTATTTTCTTCTCTTTTTTTTCTTTTTTCTTTCTTTCTTTTTTTCTTTTTCTTGTATGTCTTATGGAGACATTTTGAACTATTATAATATGCTATTTCCTTGCTGTTGATTGTTGTTGTTGTTGTACTTTAAATTGCTTTTTTTTCATTTGCTTATTTCACTGATGATGTCAGTACTTGTTTCTTGGTGGTGGTTGTTACTGCTTGTTTGTTTGGTTGGTTGGTTGGTTTGATGATGTTTGTTTGTATAATCATGTTTTTTGTATCATTTAGTATAGTAGCTTCGTAGAGTAGTAACGGCAAGTATGAAAAATATCTAATACTTTCACCGATATGAAATAAAGAATCCTTGTATTTGTCCCTACCCCCTCCCTCCATCCCACCCTGCCTCCCACCATTCCTACCACTCTCTCTCTCTCTCTCTCTCTCTCCTCTCTCTCTCTCTCTCTCTTCTCCCTATACTACTTCTCTCTCTGTCTGTCTCTAACTCTGTTTCTGTCTGTGTGTGTGTGTGTGTCTCTCTCTCTCTGTCACCTATACTTCTTCTCTCTCTATGTCTGTCTGTCTGTCTGTCTGTCTGTCTTTTTGTCTCTCTGTCTCTCTCTCTCTCTCTCTCTCTCACTCCCTCTCTCTCTCTTTCACCTATACTACTTCTCTCTCTGTGTCTGTCTCTATTCTCTGTCTCTGTCTGTCTGTCTCTCTCTCTGCCTCTCTGTCTCTCTCTCTCTGTCTCTGTCTGTCTCTTTTTCTATCTCTCTCTCTCTCTCCCCGCTTACTTCCTACCCCCCCCCCCCCCTTTCTCTCTTTCTTTCTTTGCCTGTCTGTCCCTCAGTTTGTCTCTCCGTATATTTGTCTGTCTGACTTTCTGTCTGTCCGTCCGTCCGTCCGTCTGTCTGCGTGTCTGTATGTCTGTCTGACTTTCTGTCTGTCCGCCCGTCCGTCTGTCTGCATGTCTGTCTGTCTGTCTGATTTTCTGTCTGTTTCGTCCGTCCGTCCGTCTGTCTGCGTGTCTGTTTGTCCGTATTTGTCTGTCTGTCTCTCTCCTCTCTCTCTCTCTCTCTCTCTCTCTCTCTCTCTCTCTCTCTCTCTCTCTCTCTCTCTCTCTTGTCCCTCTCTCATACGCCCACACACAGTTCCTGCAATGCATATCTCTCTCTCACACACTCTTATTTCTCTCTCTCTCTCTCTCTCTCTCTCTCTCTCTCTCTCTCTCTCTCTTCTCTCTTTGTTTCTTTGTCCCCCTCTCTCATACGCCCACGGCCACATACAGTTCCTGCAATGCCTCTCTCTCTCTCTCTTTCTCTCTCTCTCTCTCTCTCACTCTTATTCTCTCTCTCTCTCTCTCCCTTCCTCCCCCCCTCTCTCTCTCTCTCCCTCCCTCCCTCTCTCTCTCTCTCTCTTATTCTCTCTCACTCTTATTCTCTCTCTCTCTCTCTCTCTCTCTCTCCCTCCCTCCCTCCCTCCCTCTCTCTCTCTCTCTCTCTCTCTCTCTTATTCTCTCTCTCTCTCTCCCTCTCTCTTATTCTCTCTCTCTCACTCTTATTCTCTCTCTCTCTCTCTCTCTCTCTCTCTCTCTCTCTCTCTCTCTCTCTCTCTCTCTCTCTTCCTCGCTTTCATACGCCCCCACACACACTTCTGCAATGCATCACATATCCCTTCGCGTTATTAATACTTTATCCCCCCCTCCCCCTAGGAAGTCAGACAGGTTCGAATCTGTATTGATCTGAGGTTTTCATGTTCAGTTGGACTGGTTGGAAAGTGTTGATTTTGTTCGTTTGTTTGTTTTTGCTCCTACATTTCAAATGTGTTGATTGTTTACGTTATTTGTTGGATCTACCGCAGTTAAGTTCATTTTGTTCTGTTGCATCTCCCTGTCTATCTATCTATTTATCTGTCTGTCTGTCTATCTATCTGTCTGCCTATCTATCTATCTATCTATCTATCTATCTATCTATCGTCCGTCCGTCCGTCCGTCCGTCCGTTTGTCTGTCTGCTTGTCTGTCTGTCTGTCAGTCTGTCTGTCTCTCTGTCTGCCTGCCTGTCTGTCTGTCTATATATCTATGTATTTATCTATGTATATATGTGTCTATCTGTCTAACTCTATACCTCTCTGTCTGTCTGTCTGTCTGTCTGTCTACATATGATTATTCTACAGCCGATGGAAACAGGAATGTATATTTATTGACTTATTATGTCCGTACGTCGGTCAGTGTCAAGAAAAAAGAAATATCTGAAGAGCCGCTAAATACTTTGCCACACACACGCGCGCGCACGCACGCACGCACCCACGCACTCACACACACACACACACACACACACACACACACACACACAACACACACACACACACACACACACACGCACGCACGCACGCACGCACGCACGCGCACGCACGCACGCACACACACACTAACACATACACATACACACCTACGCACGCACACGCACGCACACACACACAAGCACACACACAAACACACACACAAGCACACAGGCCACATACGCACTCACACCACAAACATACACACGCTCCTCCCGCCCCGCCCCCCCCCCCCCCCTCCATCCCGCTGTGTGTGTGTGTGTGTGTGTGTGTGTGTGTGTGTGTGTGTGTGTGTGTGTGTGTGTGTGTTGTCTGTCTATCTGTCTTTCTCTCTCTCTGTCTCTCTCTCTCTCTCGGTCTCTGTCTGTCTGTCTGTCTGTCTCTCTTTATCTATCTGTCTGTCTGTCTATCTGTGCGTGTGTACGTGCGTGCGTGGAAGTTCTTTCGGTAAAGAGAGAGCTAGAGAGAGAGAGAGAGAGAGAGAGAGAGAGAGAGAGAGAGAGAGAGAGCTTTAGAGGACGCGCCTCAGCCATACATGTTGACGAGGCATCGATCTTGCAGGACGAAAAACATGCCTCACATGCCCGAGCTAAAATAGAACGACACCCAAAATAACGGCCAGCGTGAAATATTCAAACCGCACTTCAGCCGTCCTTTCATTTTGTAAATCTCTCTCACTCTGCTGCCTGTCTTCTCTGTCTCTGTTACTCTGTCTCTTTCTTGACTCTCTCTCTCTCTCTCTCTCTCTCTCTCTCTGATTCTGTCTCTGTCTCAGACTGTCTGTCTG
>CM065738.1:9664674-9667174 GCA_033310375.1 Conus canariensis
AGATTCGGATAGTTCATTCACATAGGCCTAGGCCCCATATGAAGGGGTATGGATATGGTACATTGGAAAAAAATATATGCGACATGTAACAAACTATATCAAATTAAGTTTCAAAATGGAGTGACTGACGGTGGCGAACGAAGCAAAATTTAGAAAGAGAGGGGTTAGTTACCGCCAATGACATTGACAAACAAAGCACATGACAAGACACGATGCATTTCAACCTCTTGGGTCTTCTTCAGGCGAAAAAATAAATCACATTTAACATTTAAGACAGTACAAACAAAGAACGAAAATGACTCATCTGTTGTTGTCCATGTGGTGGGGAGAATAGCCGCTAGGCGGAAATGACAAGGGGGATTATGGGAGAGGAAAAGGAGGGGGGGGAGTTTGTGGGGGGAGGGGGGGTTGTGTGATACGATAGGGTTGTGTGACTAGTTTAGTGGGGTGGTGTGATATCTTTGTGACAGTTGTGGTAATGGTGGATTGATAATAATGGTAAGGGGGGGGGGGGAGGCAAACTGGAAAAAAAAAATATATATATAGAAGGGGTAAATAAGTGCATGAACAGAAGAAACTGTTTTTAAAAAAAAATTAAAAAAAAAGAAGAAGAAAGTTTAGGTGAATAAAATAAATGATTTCACTGGGTGGTGAAAGAGGTGGTGGTAGTTATGCGTGGGTAGTTGTGAAAGGTGTGTGGGTAATGTTATAAGGGAGGGAAGGGGATGGAAGATAAATGGGTGATAAGGTATGATTGGGAAGGGGGGGGGAGGGGGGTTGAGGAAAAAAAAAAAAGGAAGGAGGAGGGTAATGTGTGGGGGGGGGGGGGGGGAGGGAAGGGGGGCAAGAGAAGGAGAGCTCATCTCTCTTCATCCACTATGGGGTGGGGGGTGGGGGTGGGAGGTTGGGAGTTCATATTAATAGTGTTGTTTAAAAAAGTAAACAATGCTGTGGGATGATTGTAACAGGTGAAATAATGTTTTGGCATCAATATGCTGCTGTTTGTTGAGAGAAGATAGCAGTGATCAATGAAAAGCAGGGTATCATGTGTTGCACACACACACACACACACACACACACACACACACACACACACACACACACACACACACACACACTCACACACACACAAAAAAGGGGGGGGGGGGACCACATGTAAACAATGTTCTGGGTGAGTTAAGATCATGTGATCATAATGAGACTAACTGTGGAAAGTTTTCACACACATATTCATACACACATACACTCATTCACACCACACACACACACACACACACACACACACACACACACACACACACACACACACACACAAAAGAAGGGTAAAAATTATTATCATTAATCAGTCACTGATGGGTGATGATCACATGAGATCAACGGTAGTGTAAGAAGAGATTCTTCTCCGTTCCCTTACGCAGGAATGGTGGAGGTACTGGCAAGGGCTTCTGTATGGTGAAGGCCCTCCAGTGGTCAATAAGGTTTTGCATTCATCAGTGTGTTGGCAGGCCAGGATTCTTCTTTTGGTGTTTTGGGACTGTTCCACCATCATTGGGGCTGCATGGATAAATTGAAGACCCGCCAGGGTGGAGTATTGCAGAGATGTTATGTCATAGTCCGGAGTGCCCGGTTCTCAGTATCACAATG
Organism: Conus canariensis; assembly: GCA_033310375.1. NCBI lineage: Eukaryota > Metazoa > Mollusca > Gastropoda > Neogastropoda > Conidae > Conus > Conus canariensis. The sequence continues at coordinate 9,666,319 of CM065738.1, forward strand.
ATGGTCTTCTTCTTCGTTTACTTAGGTCGGAATCCTGGAGGTACTGGCGGAGGCTGCTGTATGGTGAAGACCCTCCAGTGGTCAGTATGGTTTTGCACTCATTGGTGAGTTGGCAGGCCAGGTTTCCACTTTGGGCCTAGCTGGGAATGCTCCGCTGTCTCTGGGGCTGCACTGCATTGATGGTTTGAAAGACTCACAGGTGTGGAGTATAGTGGACCTGTGATGTTGAGGTCAGGGGAGCCTTATCCTCAGTCCAACAATGTTCACTTGGTCTGATCTGGGCGTCTGGTAGTATGCATCCCTCTTGTTGAAGTCTGGGTGCTGCTCAAGTCATCTTCCTATTTGTCTCCTTGGAAATATTTTAGATTTATTCCAAGGAGACTACCTTTTACAGTTGGGGCTGCTGTCCTTCCTTTGTCAGTTGGTCAGCTTCTTCATTTCCATATAATGCAGTGTGAAGGTATTCACTGGATGGGAGTATTTTCAGTGACTGATAATAGTAATAATTTTAAATCAGTAGTACCACAGGGTGGTGACCATTGTTATACAAGTGGAAAAATGCAGTGGTGATGGTGCAATGGTGCAAGGTGGGGGGGGCATAGGAAAATACCAATGACCTGTGGGTGATGCTCACTGGCATGGGTGAGATCAATGGTACTGTAGGATGATAGCCACTGAGGTAAGTGGAATAATAAGGTGGCATTGGTATAATATTGCAGGTTGAGAAAGTGGGTGGAGGGGGGTTGGGATAGATGACTGGTGGGTGATGGTCATGTTTCATTGGAGATACTGTAGGATGATGATAATTGTTGGTATAAGTGGGATGATGTTGTGGTATGGTGTAAAGTGCCAGTGG
>CM065738.1:9674674-9697174 GCA_033310375.1 Conus canariensis
CCTTGCCTTTTGGACGAGAACCTTTCTGAATATTGTCGACAAACACATCCCATTGATCCAGAGGCGAGTCAAATCAGATATCCTGCCTGTCTGGCTCACTCAGGATATTCTGAATGCCATGGACGAGAGGGACAATTTAAAAAGTGTAGGCTCTGACAAAGAGTATAAGAGAAAACGCAACATTGTGAAGTACATGATTAGAAAGTCTAAATGTGATTCTTTCAGAAAGTTGGTCCAAAATAAAAACAACGGAGCCTCTATTTGGAAAGCTATTAATAAACTTACCGGACCGTGTTCATCAAGACAGGAATGTTCCATTCCAGTAGAAACACTAAATGAATCATTTTGCCAATATTGGTAACAAGCTAAACATAGGGAAAGATAAAACTAGCATTTTTGACACTGCGAATTTACAGAAATTTTGTGATGCAAGAAATATGCACGCAAAGTTTTCTATCCCCCTAATATCTGTTAATGAAGTGTTTTTATATCTATCAACTTTGAAAAATAAAAGTTCATACAGCTTTGATGGAATCAGTCCCAAGATATTAAAACTATCTGTACCATATATTGTAGATTCTCTTACATACCTCTTTAATCTATGTTTATCTAAACATTACTTTCCAGAAGCATTTAAACATGCAAAAATTATCCCTCTGCACAAAAAGGGAATTTAGATGATCCAAATAACTACAGACCAATTTCGCTGCTATCGTCCGTCTCAAAGCCATTAGAACGTCATATCCATCACCATCTATCATCTTTTATTGAGAAACATAAACTGTTGTATATCAATCAGTCAGGATTTAGGAAACTACATTCATGTGAAACGGCTTTGTGTCAGATCACAAATTTGTGGCTAAAAGATAACAACAGGAAAGCAGTTGGTGTAGTTTTTATTGATTTAACAAAGGCTTTTGATTTAATTAATCACAATATACTGCTAAAAAAGCTTAATGTTTACGGCGTCGACAACAATACGGAATCATTTTTTAGATCTTATTTGTCGAACCGTACGCAATCTGTTTTATCACGAGGTGTTATTTCTTCTAAAAGACTGTTGCCAAGAGGCGTGCCACAGGGGTCAATATTAGGTCCCCTGTTGTTCTCCCTCTACATAAATGATCTCCCTTTATCAATTCAAAATGCAGTGTGTGATTTGTTCGCTGATGATACATCTTTACAATACTCTAGTCATAGCATCGATGAAATTAATTATCATTTAAATGCAAGCATGAAATCAGTGGAAGGCTGGTGTGATTCAAATGACATGCTTGTTCATCCTCATAAAACCGAGTCTATGTTAATATGTGCACGTCAAAAAAGACAAGTCATAAAAGAAGCAAAATTAAAATAATGTACAAAGATAAAACAATAAAACAAGTTACAAAGCACAAATTATTAGGCATCGTCATCGATGAAAATCTTTCCTGGCACGATCAGATCCATAACCTAATCAAACAAGTTTCGTGTTGTGTGTTCCAGCTGTCACAGATAAAACACTTTCTCAACGAACATTCACGAAAAATGTATTATTTTGCTTTTGTTCAGGCTCGATTAGACTACTGCTCTATTATCTGGGGTAAATGTGCGCCATCTACTTTAAAACCACTTTGTTCATTACAAAAACGAGCCATTAAGATGATCAGCTGTCAGAAACAATCCGATCCTTCTATGCGTGATGTATTTAGGTACAATAGAATACTGCCTCTTCACTCATGTATAACATTCAACACTCTGATTCTTATGCACAAAATTGTTCATGACGCATGCCCAGATTATTTAAAATCAATAGTACATTTACATCACCATCATGATTCGCTCAGATTCATTATTCCTAAAGCTAATTTAGATTTATTCAAAACAAGTTTCTCCTTCTGTGGCTGTAAAGAATGGAACACACTTCCAGCAAAACGCAGGAATATTTCCCAATTATCAGCTTTCAAAAATGAAGTAAAGTTACTTCTTTTTGATACTCATGACTGACCTATGCGTAGACATTAGCCTGACTATACATACTTACCGGAAAAAAAAGTGTACTGCTGATAAACGATGCAGTTGATTGAGATGTGTGTGTGTGTGTGTGTGTGTGTGTGTGTGTGTGTGTGTGTGTGTGTGTGTGTGTGTGTGTGCGTGTGTGTGTGTGAGAGAGAGAGAGAGAGAGGGGGGGATGACAGGGGGAGAGAGGGAGAGAGAGAAAGAGAGAGAGAGAGAGAGAGAGAGAGAGAGAGAGAGATTTTAAGCATGAAATCGTTATATTGATGTTATTTTGTAATTCGATGTTACCTTACTTTTTAAATTGTAGTTGTTGTTGGGCAGAATTGTAAAAAGGCCTTCAATGAGCCTAATTCTCAACCCATTAAAGATTCATTCATTCATTCATTCATTCTTCTTCTTCTAAAGGTTAAGTGTGTGCTGTCAAGAACAACTGCCAGAAATCCTCCTCCTCTTTCTTCTTCTTCTTCTTCTTCTTCTTCTTCTTCTTCTTCTTCTTCTTCTTCTTCTTCTTCTTCTTTCTTTCTTTTCTTTCTTTCTTCTTCTTCGTTCCTCGCCTAGCGCTTCCAGATTCACCGTTGGTAAGAGTTTTTTCTTTTACGTATGTCACCGTTGTTTTGTTTTGTTTTTAATCTCACGTTTAATTCCACATTATTGCAGACACATTTTGTCGTCAGGTAAGATGTGAAAGCGCAACACCAGTGTATATGTGTTTCACTTTTCGTACCACCCATCCCATCGATTTTCCGTTTCCCAACTCTCTTTCAAAATGGTGAAGGGGAGTTAACTCGCGTGGAAGATTTTCAACGCCCGCGCGGGATTATGAGTTAAAGTCCCTTCCAAAGGGGGATTGGATTATGTGCAGATGTTAGCTCCGAAGAGAAAATGTCTTCTGAGCTGACTGTGTCGCGTGGGAGTCGACTCCCGGACCATGGGATGAAGAGTCTGAAAGTGTTACCCACAGGGCCAAACCAGATCTTCCACAAATCCTTGTAAAACAGGGGGAGAGGGTGAGGAAGTGTCGGTGGAAAAGATTTTTTTTTAAGGAAAAGTTGGGAAGAAAACGGAAGGATGAAGGCCCCACTAAAAAGAAAAAGAAAAGAAAAGATGAAAAGTTGTGGGGGGGGGGGGGGGGGGGGAATGTATGTGTAAAAATAGGAATTCAGAGGCAAAAACAAAACAAAAAGAAAAAAAAATCGGGAGAGGGGGGATGCTTAAGAAGGAGGGATCGTTAGCCACTGTACCTTTTGTGGCTTTTCTACAACAGTTAACAAATTCAGCTGGTCACTTCAGAAATTGGCGCTGTCCATTCTACAATAGTCGTCCAGTGAACTGTCAGGGGAGGGAGACGGAGGAGAAGACAGGACACAGGAGGGGGTGGGGGTGGGGGGGGGGCATGGGGTGGGGGGCGACAGTGGACTGGCGCCATTGCAGAATGCACGTGGGAAAACCATTTGCGTAGAGCCCCTCAAGGCTTTGGCATATTATACCAGACAGAACTAGATGAACATGTTGAACTGTTTAATGCGGTGCCCCCATGACTCTTCACGGATCTAAGGGAGAAAAGAAGATAATGATGATAATGAAGAAGAAGAAGAAGAAGAAGAAGAAGAAGAAGAAGAAGAAGAAAAGAAACAGAAACAGAAGAAGAAGAAGAGGAGGAGGAGGATGGAGGAGGAAGAGGAGGTGGAAGAGGTGAGGATGGAGTCGTTCTTGAAAGCTACTTGTATAAAAAAAAAGAAATAATAACGACCTCTAATGCATATATATTATATATATATATATATATGTGTGTGTGTGTGTGTGTGTGTGTGTGTGTGTGTGTGTGTGTGTGTGTGTGTGTGTGTGTGTTTCAAACAGAGGAAGGAAGGGTTGGAGCTATCTACGCTAGGAAATTTTTGTTGGAAGGTGACAGGTACAGAGAAAGACAAGCCTGTTCTGAAACTTTTTTAAAGTCTTTATACAGATATGGCTTTAACTGAAAAGTTTTACTGACGAACATCCTGGTGACCCCAGGAAATCCTTAAAATTGGATCTTTGGCCATAGGAGGAAGTCTTTCATAGGAAGGGAATTGAATGTAGTATAGCAAAGATACGGAAGTTCTAGGAAAACAAACTCGTTGTGTGGATGTTTTTGTTCTGAGGGTCTGGTTTGGGAGAAAACTCAATGTAACCTGTCATTAAGGACCTAGAATTTTCTTTCTATATGGGTCTCTTGAAGGGAGGGGCTGTTTCTGGGAAGGTAAATCTATTGCAAGAAAACCTCCAAACATCTTCAAAAAAACCTTTGAGCTTTATTTCGACACTGAATCTATTTGTTAGGATCTGACGCAAGCCAAGAGCATAGTAACACTGTTCTAGAAAAAAAAGTATGTGTTAACAGGGAGGAAGGTTTTGAGCGGGAAGTCCTTATTGAGAAATATCATTGCCCAGCGAAAATGTTCAGAACCTCTTAAATCATATTTTTAAAAAGATACTTAGAGGAGGGGGTGGGGGAGAGGGTTGTCTTCCTTAATAATGATAATGATTAATGATACATGTAAACCGCAATGGCTTGACTCGGCTATTCAATATGCTGTTCTTTATTCACCGAGCTCAAACACCCCCCCCCCCCCCCCCGCCCCTCTACTCCTCCTCTCCCCTCTTCTTCCGCATGCGTCTGACTCCCCTCCCATCCCCAATCTAACACGCAGATCCCCCCCCTCCCCTCCCCACCTCACCAACCATCCACTTGTTATCCAACTCACAATTCTGTCAAAACAACTTGAGTGGAAAGGAAATCTTTTGTCAAAACAGGTATGTTTTCACAGGTATATATAAACCCCGAACAGGGGAAACGAGATGATGTTGCGCGCACAGCAAGTTAAAAAAAAAAAACAAAAAACAAAAGAAAAAACCGCCTAAAACTGTGTTTCCCTCAGTGCCTTCATTTCGCTGTCTTGGAAGTCTCGAGAGCTTTCCATCGAAAGAATAAAATGAACGGGAAGTAAAACACAACCAAAAAAAACAACAAACAAACAAAAAAATGGAAATGTCCCATCCAAATGGCGGCAGATAAATCAAGTACAGACGAAAACGGCATTGTTCCAGACCGAACAACACGTCTTTTACGGGGAGCCAGTCTTTTGTACGTTTATACGAGGGGTCTGCAATGCGAGGTTAGACTGTTAACTGTACAATATCTGTGACAGAATATTGGCAAGGTGGGCGACAGAACTAACACAACATTCGAACGAGTAGGGGGGTGGGGGTGGGGTGATGGGGGTGGGGGGGGGGGTGGAGGGGGGCGGTGGAATTATCAGACGACAGGAGCGGGCACCGACAATGTCTTGGGGCAATGACGTCTACGAGCACATTCAGCGAGGAGTGAGAGCCCTCTGCAGACTGTGGCCTTTGTGGGGTAACTAGAGTTCTGACGGCGAGAGGCAGCGGAAATGGGCTTACGGATTGCCAGAATACAGTTTTTACGTCACTCCCACGCTGTCCCGATCCGTCTCCTGAATGGGGGATCATAAAAAAACGGGAAGATGCTCTCTCGTTCTCTCTCTGTCTCTCTCTTGTCTCTCTTCTGTCTCTCTCTCTCTCTCTCTCTCTCTCTCTCTGTATTTTTTGTACACAAATGGCTGCTCTCTCTCTCTCTCTCTCTCTCTCTCTCTCTCTCTCTCTCTCTCTCTCTCTCTCTCTCTGTTATTATTTACACAAAGGGTGCTCTCTCCCCTCTCTCTCTCTCTCTCTCTCTCTCTCTCTCTCTCTCTCTCTCTCTCTCTCTTTGTATTTTTTCACACGAATAGCAGGGCTTTGAAATTTGGGTCTTCTTTTTTCTCCAGAAGTTTACTTTGTTTTTCGTGCGCTTGTTTTGTCTTTTTTTCCCCCTTTTTTGTTTTGCTTGCTTGTTCTTACTGACACGTGACTGGTTTGGGGATTATGATGTTTCTTCCATTATTCTTGTTGTTATGGTCGTTCTTATTGTTGTTCTTGTTGTAACTTTATTTCGGTTTATTTCGTTGTTTGTTTCAGTCTTTTCAAGGATGTGTTGGGTAAAAGAAACTTTGGAATAGAGTATAGGGTACCCTCCCTCCCCCCCCCACCCCCCATCCCCCGTTCCTCTATCTTAATTTGTGCTTCCACCCCCACTTAAGCCTTTCCACTTGATGACCAAACACAGTAAAAGAACATTGGTTGGTGGGAACGTATTTTAACTCAGTGTGGTTAGTGATAATGTATCTTAAATAAATGATAGCGAACCGCCAAAAGAAAAGAAAAACGTGGACAAACGAATCACAAGACAAAACATGACACGTTTCGACCTCGTAGGTCTTCTTCAGGCAAGATACAAAACAATAAGGACAACGAAAATGAACAGCAATCACTTATCTTCAATCACTTCAGCGCAAGATAAGCGTTGAAATGTTTTGGCGGTTCGCTAACATTTATTTAAGATTGTTTAGAGTTCCGCCTGCAGTCGTCTCACTTTGCAACTAGATCTAATGATAATGTGTTAAATATGGCATGGAGGAAGGGAGTGGGGTGGGGTCGGGTGGGGGTCATATGAATTATTGGTTGTGGCTAAGATTTTTAACTTAACATAGCTTGGTGGCAATGCAACTGAGCACAATGTGGTTGCAGCGAATATATTCAACTCAGAATGGCTTCTGAAGGAATATACTTAACGTAGAATGCCATATTCGGGAAGTTGCTTCGTCCACTATGACATATTAGGAATAAAGTGAATTCTGCAGGGCTTATCGGGAGTATGCTTAATTCAGTGTGACATGTGAGGAATATGCTTAGCTCAGCCTGACTAACTGAAACAACCTTTTATTATTATTATCACTATCATCATTGTTATTGTTATTATTATCATTATTATTATTATTAATGTTGTTATTATCATAACAAAGCGTTTTTAAAGCGCCTTGCCAAAGGTTTTAGGCGCTGACAATCGGCACTTTCGTGTATACAACGGGCTGCCTGCCTGGGTAGTGCCGACTGAAGAGCTGCCTGCCGGCCTTCTTTCAGTCGTTTCCTGTGTCATCCAGTCGATATCGTTCCTCTAATTTTTTTTTTTCCCCCTTCATTCTCTCCATTTTTTCACGCAGGGAAACAGGCTTTGTGTAACGCTTTAATCCTTTCCCAAAGGGCCCGGGGACTGGCCTTTCTTCCAAAAGTTGGTGATGGGATTTGACGGGTGGGGTGAAAGATTTTTATGCGTGCTTCATACACGGATCCCCTGGGGGTTAAAAGAATTTAAAATTTTTTCGAGGCCTTTTACAAGACGAATGATTCAAAAAATTTTGGTTTTCTTCTGAGGCGAGGACCCAATTAGGTTGGGGGGAATATCCCTTTGCGGATCTTTCTGAATAGCAGGGTTTTTTTGGGTTGGGGTGGGTTTTCCTTTGTTGGGTTAACACGGGGTTTTTATGGTGGTTTCCTAAGTTTTGGGGGGCCCTGGTTGGGTTTTTCTTTCTTTTCACCTTTTTAAATTTTGACGGAGCGGCGGCTTTGGGGGGGGGGGGGGGGGGGGGGGGGGGGGGGGGGCCGGGTTGACCCTACTGGGGGGGGTTTTTTTTTATGAGGGAAAGAAGGGGCCCCCCGAAAAAAATAAGAAAAAAAGGAGAATAGAAGAAGGAGAAGAAACAAAAAAAACGGGGAAAGAAAAAAAAAAAAGACGAAGAAGGAAGAAGAGGAGGAGGATTGCAGAAAAAACCCCGGGGTCGCGGAAGGAAGGGGTTTAGGGGGGGAAGAGGAGGGGGAGGGAAGAAAGAAGAATAGAAGAAGAAGAGGGGAGGAAAAAAAAGCAAAAAAGACAAAGGGGGGGAAAAAAAGACCCCGGGAGGAAAGGAGGACGGGAAAGGGGGAGAAGGGGGGAAAGAGAAGGAAAAAGGGGAAAAGAGAAAAAAGGGGGGGGGCGGGTTGAGAGTGGGGGGGGGGAAGGGAGAATTTGAGGGGGGGGGGAGGGGGGAGGGGAAGGAGGAGGAGGCGGAAGGGGAGGAGGAGGAAAGAAGAAGAAGAGAAGGGCGAAAAAAAAAAAAGGGGGGAAAAGGGAAGCGGGGAAGAGGGGGGAGGAGGGGAGCGGGGGAGGGGAGGAGGGGAGGGGAAAGGGAAGGAAAGGGGCAGACGACGGAGAAGCCCAAACGGGAACCCTTCCCCCTTTTTTCCCTTTTTTTCTTTCTTCTTCTTTTTTTTCCCCTCCTTTCCCCTCCTCCCCCCCCTTTCCTCCTCCTCCTTTTTCCCCCCCCCCCCCCCCCCTTCCCCCCCCCCCCCCCCCCCCCCCCCCCCCCCCCCTTTTTTTTTTTTTTTTTTCCCCCCCCCCAAAAAAAACCCCCCCCCCCCCCCCCCCCCCCCCCCCTTTCCCCCCCCCTTTTCTTCTTTTCTTCTTCTTTTTTTTTCCCCCCCCCCTTTCCCCCCCCCCTTTTCCTCCTTTTTTTCTTTTTTTTTTTTTTTTCCCCCCCTTTTCCCCTCCTCCCCCCCCCCTTTTCCTTCCCCTCCCTCCCCCCCTTTTTTTCCCTTTCTTTTTTTCCCCCTTCCCTTCCCCCCCTTTTTCCCTTCCTCCTCCCCCTTTCCTTTTTTTTTCTTTTTTCTTTTTCCTTTTTCCCCCCTCCTTTTCCCCTTTTCCCCCCTTTCCCCCCCCCCTTCTTTTTTTTTTTTCCCCCCTCCCCCTTTCCCCTTTTTCCCCTTTTCCCCTTTTTCCCCCCTTCCCCCCCTTTTTTTTTTTTTCTTTTTTCCCCCCTTTCCTTTTTTTCCCCCCCTTCCCCCCCTTTTTTTTCCCCCCCCCCCCCTTTTTTTCCCCCTTTTCCCCCTTTTTCCCCCCCCCCCCCCCCCCCCCCCCCCCCCCCCCCCCCCCCCCCCCCCCCCCCCCCCCCCCCCCCGGGGGTTCAGAATAGCTCATTTTTCTTAAAGGGGGAAAAACAACTGCGTGGAGGGGGCTAATCCATTCTCGCTGTACCTTCTCCTTTCCCCTTCCCCCTCAGTCTGTTGGAACCACGCGTGCGGGTTTTCCCCAGCTGGAGACAAAAGTTTAGTAAGGTAAAGTAAGTAATGTTGCCTATAGCCCGGGGCCCAACCGAAAGGGAAAACGGGGCGTCACCGCGTTGAAGTAACCCCAAGTCATTCATTAACAGCCCCCTTTTTTAAAACATCTTCTTTTTAAAAAACGCCCGGAAAAAAGTTGTTTAAAAATCTTTCCACTGTAAGATCTTGGGGTCAGAGGAAAAATTTTAAATTCTTTCAAAGATTCAAAGAAACACATCAGGTGGAACATCTTGAACAGAGATGCCCCTCTCTCTGCAGACAGAGATGCCCGCACCGAAAGCAGCACCGTTTGCCAAGCAGAAGGGGTGGGGTGGGGGAGGGGGGGGGGGGAGAAGAAAGAGGGGTAGAGGGGTTTGGGGGGGGGGGTTTTTAGCGGAATCCTTAAAAATTTTAAAGCCCAAAGTCCGTTGGGGCCTTTTTGGAAAATGAAACCCCTGAGCTCAGGAGAATATATTATTGAGTGCGTTTCCCCCCACTCCCCCACCCCCCCACCACCCCCCCCCCCCCTCGCCCTTTCACTCCGCATCCACATCCCAAAACCTCAAAAATGCCCCCCCCCCCACTAACCCCCCCCTCTTTCTCCCCCCCTTTCTTTCCATTTCCACCTCCCTTTCTCCTCCCCCTCAAGAGAGGGGCGGGAATCAAAGACAAAAACAAGATGCAAAAACATATAAAAGTACTCCCAGTTTGCTGGTACAAATTTTAATGTAAAAGAAAAGAAAAGAAAATGTTGCTCTCCCCGGCGGGGTATTGAACTCCAGTCTCCCGCGTGACAGGCGGGGATAATAACCACTATACTACCGAGGAGCTTACAAAGTTTGGTTACACATAAAATTATAAACCGTTATTGCAAGAAGGGAGACAATTTCCAGTTAGTGGAAGAAAAACTCGACAGCGCGGTGGTTATTTCCCTTATCAGACTTGATTTTTTTATAAAATTATCATTCATAGCCGTTAGTAACGATTATTCTGGTAAAATAAAACATCGGGAATCATCCATGACCCAAAATGAACATACCTACAAATTTTCAGACAGATCGGCCCAGAAGTTTTGTGGGGGGCGACTGGAACACATTTTGACCACGGACAGACAGACAGACAGACAGACAGACAGCATTTCTTCGTTCCCATTGTAAACTACTCCCTGTTCTATGAGAACTGGGAGTGCAAAAAAAAGTCATTTCCTGGCGACAGACAAGACTGCAGCGACAACAGACAACAACACCGGAATAAGAATTTACTGGCAGAAACTTCCACCACAACACACACACACACACACAACACACACACACAGCACACACACACACACACACACACACACACACACACACACACACACACAATAACACACAGACATTAGGGCCGACAATCCTGACCAACAGTTTTAGACACTAGCGGGCTCTTGACCACTGCTGTCTGTCTGTCTGTCTGCTTACCTGGCCTGCCTGCTCTCCCTACCGAGCTTCATGTCTTCTTCATCCTCCGGTCGATGCTGAGGCTTACAACATGGAGGACGAAAGAACTCGCCAGGCTTTGTGTTCGTGGGGCAGTCTTCTTCTGTGTGTGTGTGTGGTGTGTGTGTGTGTGTGTGTGTGTGTGTGTGTGTGTGTGTGTGTGTGTGTGTGTGTGTGTGTGTGTGCGCGCGCGCGCGCACGCGTAGTGTGTGTGTGTGTGTGTGTGAATGTGTGTGTATGTGTTGTGTGAATGCGCGCGCGTGCGTGTGTGGTGTGTGTGTGTGTTGTTAGCGCGCGCGCGCGCGCGCGTGTGTGTGTGTGTGTGTGTGTGCGTGTATGTGTGCGTGCGCGCGTGCATGTGTGTTGTTGTTGGTGCGTGCGTGCGTGCGTGTGTGTGCTGTGTGTGTGTGTTGTGTGTGTGTGTGTGTGTGTGTGTGTGTGTGTGTGTGTGTTGTCGCGCCCATCTAACTACTAGGACTTGCCGAAGTCTGTCGCTGTCTAACGTTTAAGTTAATGGAGAAAGATAGAGGACCTCGTGGGCGAGATCACGTTGTATACACTTGTCCAATTCCGTGTCGTAAACCTGTTTTGGTTTCAAAGTAGAATAGACGTTAGATTCTGACTACTTGTGTTGTGCCATACAGTAGATTCTATATGGATAATGATGCCATTTCTATAGATTAGACAACAGATTCTTCTGTATGGATAGTGATGATGTTTCTATAGGACACAACAGATTTCTCAGTATGGATAGTTGTGTCGTTTCAATAGAACAGACAACACAGTCCTCAGTATGGAGAGTAATGTCATTTCTGTTGAACAGACAACACATTCCTCAGTATGGATAGTGATGTCAGTTCTATAGAACAGACAACACATTCCTCAGTATGGAGAGTGATGTCATTTCTATAGAACAGACAACACATTCCTCAGTATGGATAGCGATGTCATTTCTATAGAACAGACAACACATTCCTCAGTATGGAGTAGTGATGTCATTTCTATAGAACAGACAACACATTCCTCTGTAAAGATAGTGATGTCATTGCTATAGACCAGACAACAGATTTACTGTATAGATAGTGATGTCATTTCTATAGAACAGACGACACATTCTCTGTGTAGATAGTGATGTCATTTCTATAGAACAGACAACAGATGATTTCTGTGTAGATAGTGATGTCATTTCTATAGAACAGACAGCACATTCCTCTGTGTAGATTGTGATGTCATTTCTATAGAACAGACAACAGATTTTACTGTATAGATAGTGATGTCATTTCTATAGAACAGACAACAGATTCCTCTGTGTCGATAGTGATGTAATTTCTGTGGAACAGACAACAGATTTTACTGTATGGATAGTGGTGGTATTTCTGCAGAACAGATTTTACTGTATGGTTAGTGGCAATATTCCGATAGAACAGACAACACATTCCTCAGTATGGCTAGTGATGTTATTTCTATAGAATAGACAACACATTCCTCTGTATGGATAGTGATGTCATTTCTAGAAAACAAACAACACATTCCTCTGTGTAGAAGTGATGTCATTTCTATAAAACAGACAACAATTTACTTATGGATAGTGATGATATTTCTGTAGAACAGACAACAGATTTTACTGTATGGTTAGTGATGATATTTCGATTAGAACAGACAACAGATTCCTCTCTGTGGATAGTAATGTCATTTTATAGATCAGACAACAGATTCTAACGTATTGATGGTGGTGACTTTTCTGTAGAACAGACAACAGACTCTACTGTATGGATAGTGATATGTCAATAGAACAGACAACAGATTTTACTGCATGGATAGTAATATGTCAATAGGAACAGACAACAGATTTTACTGCATGGATAGTGATATGTCAGTAGAACAGACAACAGATTTTACTGCTTGGATAGTGATATGTCAGTAGAACAGACAACAGATTTTACTGCTTGGATAGTGACATTTCGATAGAACAGACAACAGGTTCTTCTGTGTAGATAGTGATGTCATTTCTATAGAACAGACAACAGATTCTTACGTATTGATGGTGGTGACATTTCTGTAGAACAGACAACAGACTCTACTGTATGGATAGTGAATGACATTTCTTTAGAACAGTCGAAAGATTGAACTGTATATACGCTGATGGCGTTCCTGTACAACAGACAACAGAATTCTGCTGAGCAGACAGAATTCTGCTGTACAGTTGGCGATGTCATTCCATAGAAAAAAAACAACAACAACAGATTCTGCTGTTTGGATGGTTGAAACATTTCTATACAGGAGACTTTAGATTGTTTCTCCTCTGTTATACTCCTTCCCTCTCCTACCTCCCGGTTTTTTATTCTCTCTAGAAACGCGTTTTCATTACGCCATGGAAAAATTTGCAGAGATGCTTGGCTCCGATAGAAATCATTTGCATTGTGTCTTTGTCCGATCGTGCGTGCTTAACGCGCTATCATGTTCTGTCGCAATCCACAAAGAGTTGATAAGAGATCGATTGAGAGAGAAAAGAAAAACGTCTTGAATACATCAGTTCCGTTTTATTGACTGGATTGAGGAGAGGCGAAAAAAAAGTATGCATATGTAATTGCCATTTGAAGACCCCCCCTCTCTCTCTCTCTCTCTCTCTCTCTCTCTCTCTCTCTCTCTCTCTCTCTCTCTCTCTCTGTTTTTGAGAGTAAAACAAAAACTAAACGAAACGGTCTGCTTTCTTTTTCTGTTCTTGCTGCCTTATTTTGTTTTTAATTTTGTTCTGATTGGAATTTGAAATGTAGGAAGACTTAAAGGAATTTGAAAAATAAAAAGACTTAAAGGTTAATGTCTTTTTGTACTTTTCTGCTTTTTTTTTTTTTTTTTAGTTCATTCATTTTTGTCTATTTCTTCATTTTACTTGTCTTATTTCAATCTCGTTTCAAGAGGTTATGCTGTCAGTCGTGTCTGTCTGTTTGTTTGTCTTTATATACACGGTTACGCGAAAGCTATTGCAATGGAACGAGGTCTTGGGAAGAATTCATGATATGGTGGTTGAGATTTGTGGTGCGGATCCGGATCCGTTCAGCACGATTATAGCAAATTTCCCACTAAACATGAACTCTGTGAACTGAGTGTGTTTGAATGTGGAGTCATTTATGAAGAAATATATTATTATAGATATGATAGATGTAAACTTTAGATTTTCTTTTCTTTAAAGCCAACTTTCCTGTAAACAAATCAAAATATACAAACAAACAAAAAATATCCATGGGAAGTAATTCTTTCGGTTCATACCAACTGTTACGTCCCCTAGCAGAAAGAATTTTGTTTGGGGAAGGTCTGCACTCTCGCGTGCCCTTCTAGTTTTCCATGTTTTTCATGGCTCAGGGTTTTGAAGACGTTCTTGTTCTATGTTGTTATTCTTATGTTGTTGTTGTTGTTGTTGTTGTCGTCGTCGTCGTTCTCGTCGTCTGGATATATATATATATATATGTTGTTGTGTGTGTGTGTGTGTGTGTGTGTATGTGTGTGTTGGTGTGTGTGTGTGTTGTGTGTGGTGTGTGTGTTGTGTGTGTGTGTGTGTGTGTGTGTGTGTGTGAGATGTGATGTCATTTTAGGTGGGTGGATATTTGGGATTGGTTGAATGCCTAGATCTGAGGCATAGAAGGTCGCTGGTCTGAACACCGTGTAACAAAACCTGAGAAAGAATCGTTCGTCTTTCTCCTAATCTTTGCATGACTGACTTTGGCTGACTGACGAATGCTTGACCGATTGATTGACTTGCTGATGATGGATTGACGGACTGACTTGATTGATGGACTGATTGGTGATTTATTGACTATCCATTGATTGAATGTCGACTGATCGAATAATTAGGCCTATTGATCTGTTGACTGATTGGGTAGCTGATCACTGAGTGATTGGCTGGTTATTGTTTTTGATTGACTGACTGACTGACTGACGACTGCTTGACTGACTGTTGATTGTTACTTGTTTGAATGGGAGACTAACTTTTGACTAAATGACGGTTGATTGATTGTTTGATTGTTGATCGACTGATTGATGAACTGATGGTCTCACAGCCTAAGGAACTGGCTGAGGAATTAGTCGGCCAATCCTTCTACCCGTCCCTCCTCTCTATCATCCACCAATAATCTCTCCCCCCCCCCCCCCTTTTCTCCGCTTTATGTTCTTTTTCTTTTTCTTTCTTTCTGTTACTAACTCTTTCTTTCTTTCTTTTTTTTCCCTCTGCTTTTTTGTTCTTTCTGTTTTTTGTTTGTTTGTTTGTTTGTTGTTTTTGTTTTTTTTACTAATTCTTTCTCTCTTTCGTTCGTGCGTTCGTTCGTTCGTTCGTTCGTTCGTTCGTTCGTGCTTTCCTTCCTTCTTTCGTTCTTTCCCTGCTTTCTTTCTTTCTTTCTTTCGTTCCTTTGTTCTTTCGTTTTCTTTATTGGTTCACTCACGTGTTTATTGTTTGTTTGTTTGTTTGTTTGTTTATCTATGTATTTATTCATTCATGTGTTTGTTTATCTATTTATTTATTTATTTATTTATCTATATTATTGATTTGTTCAGGTAGTCTGTCCCCTATCTACTCCTTCATTGGTTCACTCACTTCCGCATTCATTTATTTATTGATAGTTTACTATTCATTTATTCATTCACTCATTCATTTATTTGTATCATTTATTTGTCCAGTCAGTCCCGTCAATCCTCTCTCTCTCAATCTCTCTATCTCCTTTCCTTGATCGGTCCGACAGGTCAGCACCACTACCAATGCAGTCGGCAGATGACGGACTCCGGCGAAACGGACTCGGCCTTCTCGGACAACTCCTCGCTGCCGTCCTCCGAGTCCTTCACCTCCATGGCCACCGTGTCTTCCTCCACCGAGACCACCTCCTCCTCGTCGTCGTCCTCCTCCTCCTCCTCCGCCGCCGGCGGGGAGACGGGCAGTATCGCCAGCATCGCCACGACGGCCTCCTCCTCCGCCGCTGTGGTGCATGATGTAAGGGGGTGGTGGCTTGTCTTGTCTGTCTTGTCTTGTCTGTCTGTCTGTCTGCCTGTGCCTGTCTGTGTGTTTGTCTGTGTGTTTGTCTAGTCTGTGTCTTGTCTGACTGTGTCTGTCTGTGTGTCTGTCTGAGTCTGTGTCTGTTTCTGTCTGTTATATATATATGTGTGTGTGTGTATATATATATATATGTATCTGTTTGTCTCTGTGCCTCTCTGACTCTGTGTCTCTCTCTGTCTGTGTGTCTGTTTCTGTCTGTCTGTCTGTCTGTCCGTCCGTCTCTTTGTCTGTCTGTCTGTCTGTCTGTCTGTCTCTCTCTCTCTCTCTCTCTCTCTCTCTCTCTGACACAGTCTGTCTCTCACTCTCTCATTTTCTTTCTGTCTCTGTCTCTCTCTCTCTCTCTCTCTCTCTTTCTTTCTCTTTCCCTCTCTCCTCTCTCTCTCTGTCTTCTCTTTCTCTCTCTCTGTCTCTCTCTATGTCTGTCTGTCTGTCTGTCTGTCTCTCTCTCTCTCTCTCTCTCTCTCTCTCTCTCCCTCTCTCTCTCTCTGTCTATCTGTCTGTCAGTCTCTCTCTCTCTCTCTCTCTCTCTCTCTCTCTCTCTCTCTCTCTCTCTCTCTGGCCAAGAACTGGAAAATTGGAATGTCGCGTAGAACAATGATGGGAATCGGATGGGGATTGGCGTGCTGGTTGTGGTGGTGATGGGGACTTGGAGGATGGGGGGAAGGGGGTAGGGATGGGGATGGGCGTGCTGGTTGTGGTGGTGATGGGGACTTGGAGGATGGGGGAAGGGGGTAGGGATGGGGATGGGCGTGCTGGTTGTGGTGGTGATGGGGACTTGGAGGATGGGGGGGGGAGGTAGGGATGGGGATGGGCGTGCTGGTTGTGGTGGTGATGGGGACTTGGAGGATGGGGGGAAGGGGGTAGGGATGGGGATGGGCGTGCTGGTTGTGGTGGTGATGGGGACTTGGAGGATGGAGGGGGGAGGTAGGGATGGGGATGGGCGTGCTGGTTGTGGTGGTGATGGGAACTTGGAGGATGGGGGAAGGGGGTAGGGATGGGATGGGCGTGCTGGTTGTGGTGGTGATGGGGATTGGAGGATGGGGGAAGGGGGTGGGATGGGGATGGGCGTGCTGGTTGTGGGTATGGGGACTTGGAGGATGGGGGAGGGGGTAGGGATGGGGATGGGGCGTTGCTGGTTGGTGGTGATGGGGACTTGGAGGATGGGGGGAGGGGGAGGGATGGGGAGGGCGTGTGGTTGTGGTGGTGATGGGACTTGGGAGGGGGGGGGAGGTAGGGATGGGGATGGGCGTGCTGGTTGTGGTGGTGATGGGGACTTGGAGTGGGGGAGTGGGGGGGGGGGTGGGGGGGGTGGGGATGGGGGGGGGGGGAGTAGGGTGGCGTGCTGTTGTGGTGGTGATGGGACTTGGAGGATGGGGGGAGGGAGGTGGGATGGGGATGGGCGGCTGGTTGTGGTGGTGATGGGGACTTGGGGATGGGGGGGGGGGAGGTAGGGATGGGGATGGGCGTGCTGGTTGTGGTGGTGATGGGACTTGGAGGATGGGGGGAGGGGGGTAGGGATGGGGATTGGCGTGCTGGTTGTGGTGGTGATGGGACTTGGAGGTGGGGGAAGTGGGGTAGGATGGGGTGGTGTTGTGGTGGGATGGGTGGGGATGGGGGGTGGGGTGGGATGGGGATGGGGTGTGGTTGTGGTGGTGATGGACTTGGAGGATGGGGGGGGGTGGGATGGATGGCGTGCTGTTTGGTGGTGATGGGACTTGGAGGATGGGGGGGGTAGGGATGGGGTGGCGTGTGGTTGTGGTGGTGATGGACTTGGAGGAGGGGGGGGGTAGGGATGGGGATGGGCGTGTGGTTGTGGTGGTGATGGGATTGGAGAGGGGGGAAAGGGGTAGGATGGGATGGGCGTGTGGTTGTGGTGGTGATGGGAACTTGGAGGATGGGGGGAAGGGGGTAGGGATGGGGATGGGCGTGTGGTTTGGTGGTGAGGGGACTTGGAGGATGGGGGGGGGGGTAGGGATGGGGATGCGTGCTGGTTGTGGTGGTGATGGGGACTTGGAGGATGGGGGGGGGGGTAGGATGGGGATGGGCGTGCTGGTTGTGGTGGTGATGGGACTTGGAGGATGGGGGGGGGGGTAGGGATGGGGATGGGCGTGCTGGTTGGTGGTGATGGGCTTGGAGGATGGGGGGAGGGGGTAGGGTGGGGATGGGCGTGTGGTTTGGTGGTGATGGGACTTGGAGGATGGGGGGGGGGGTAGGGATGGGGATGGCGTGCTGGTTGTGGTGGTGATGGGACTTGGAGGATGGGGGGGGGAGGTAGGGATGGGGATGGGCGTGTGGTTTGGTGGTGATGGGGACTTGGAGGATGGGGGGGAGAGTAGGGATGGGGATGGCGTGCTGGTTGTGGTGGTGATGGGGACTTGGAGGATGGGGGGGGGGTAGGGATGGGGATGGGTGCTGGTTTGGTGGTGATGGGACTTGGAGGATGGGGGGGGGGGTAGGGATGGGGATGGGCGTGCTGGTTGTGGTGGTGATGGGACTTGGAGGATGGGGGGGGGGGTAGGGATGGGGATGGGCGTGCTGGTTGTGGTGGTGATGGGGACTTGGAGGATGGGGGGGGGGGTAGGGATGGGGATGGGCGTGCTGGTTTGGTGGTGATGGGACTTGGAGGATGGGGGGGGGGGTAGGGATGGGGATGGCGTGCTGGTTGTGGTGGTGATGGGGACTTGGAGGATGGGGGGAAGGGTAGGATGGGGTGGCGTGTGGTTGTGGTGGTGATGGGGCTGGAGGATGGGGGGGGAGGTAGGGGGGGGGGGGGGTGGGGGGAGGGACTTGGAGGAGGGGGGGAGGAGGGTGGGTTCTCGGTTGGTGGGAGGGAACTGGAGGATGGGGGGGGTGGGGGTGGGTGGGCTGGGCCGGGGTGGGGTATGGGACTTGGAGGATGGGGGGTAGATGGGGATGGGCGGGCTTGTTATGGTGGGAGGGGTTGGGTGGGGGGGGGGGTAGTATGGGATGGCGTGCGGTTGGTTGGTGATGGGACTAGTGGTTGTTGGGTGGTGATGGGACTTGGAGGATGGGGGGAGGGGGTAGGGATGGGGATTGGGCGTGCTGGTTGTGGTGGTGATGGGACTTGGAGGATGGGGGGGGGAGGTTAGGGATGGGGATGGGCGTGCTGGTTGATGGTGGTGATGGGGACTTGGAGGATGGGGGGAAGGGGGTAGGGATGGGGATGGCGTGCTGGTTGTGGTGGTGATGGGGACTTGGAGGATGGGGGGGGGGGGTAGGGATGGGGATGGGCGTGCTGGTTGTGGTGGTGATGGGGACTTGGAGGATGGGGGGGGGAGGTAGGGATGGGGATGGGCGTGCTGGTTGTGGTGGTGATGGGGACTTGGAGGATGGGGGGGGGAGGGTAGGGATGGGGATGGGCGTGCTGGTTATGGTGGTGATGGGGACTTGGAGGATGGGGGGGAAGGGGGTAGGGATGGGGATGGGCGTGCTGGTTATGGTGGTGATGGGGACTTGGAGGATGGGGGGGGGGGTAGGGATGGGGATGGGCGTGCTGGTTGTGGTGGTGATGGGGACTTGGAGGATGGGGGGGGGAGGTAGGGATGGGGATGGGCGTGCTGGTTGTGGTGGTGATGGGGACTTGGAGGATGGGGGGGGAGGTAGGGATGGGGATGGGCGTGCTGGTTGTGGTGGGATTGGATGGGGGGAATTGGGAGGGATTGGCGTGCGGTGGGTGGTGAGGGACTTGGAGGATGGGGGGAGGGGGTAGGGATGGGGATGGGCGTGCTGGTTGTGGTGGTGATGGGGACTTGGAGGATGGGGGGAAGGGGGTAGGGATGGGGATGGGCGTGCTGGTTATGGTGGTGATGGGAACTTGGAGGATGGGGGGGGGAGGTAGGGATGGGGATTGGCGTGCTGGTTGTGGTGGTGATGGGGACTTGGAGGATGGGGGGAAGGGGGTAGGGATGGGGATGGGCGTGCTGGTTGTGGTGGTGATGGGGACTTGGAGGATGGAGGGGGAGGTAGGGGGGGGGGGGGGGGGAGAGGGAGTGAGCATGCAGTGCAAAGCCCCGGATGAGAAGGAACGCTCCCATCTCACTTAATAAAGAATGAAAAAAGAAAAGAATACTCGTTTAAAGCATGGCGGAGGAATCGGATGGGGGTGGGGGTGGAGTGGGGGTGGTGGTGGGGTGGTGGGCCTGCGGTGCAAACCGGAGGGGTAAGGGCGTTCCACTTGCGATCTTTCTAGCAGGGATCCGCAGCGATCAAATGTGCATGGGCGGGCCTTTTTTTTCTACAAAAAAGGGGTCGGGGAGGGGTTAGGGTTGGGGTGGGGTGTTAGAGAAGAATTAATAATCTGCACATTGTGCACGACATCCAGCGGATGAATCTTTGATGATGCATGTCTCGGACGACTCCTCACCTCTCCCTCCCTCTTCGCCCCCCTCCCCATTCCAGATTTCTTTTTTTGTGTGTGTGCGTGTGTAAGTGTGTGTGTGTGTGTGTGTGTGTGTGTGTGTGCGTGCGTGCGCGCGCGCGCGCGCGCGCGCGAGCGTGTATGTGTGTGTTCACGTGCGTATTTGTGTATGTGTGTGTGTGTGTGTGTTGTGTTCGCGTGTTTATGTGCGTATTTGCGTGTGTGTGTGTGTGTGTGTGTGTGTGTGTGTGTGTGTGTGTGTGTGTGTGTGTGTGTGTGTGTGTGACGTGCTAAAGTGATGTCAGTCTGTAAAAAAAGAAATTAACCCTCGTCCTTCCAGATTACGTTATTAAAAACTTGAGTTTTCTGCAGATATATGAAATAGCTAGGGGAGGCAGTGAGTTTTTCTGCAGATATATGAAATAGCTAGAGGGAGGCAGTGAGAGGTGAGGAGGAGAGGAAAGAAAAAAGGCGAGGGGTTGCGAGGAGGGAGGGGGGGGGGGCAGGAGAAAGGGAGGCCGGGGGGGGGGGGGAGAAGGGAGGAGAGATGGAAATCTGGCCGTTAAGAACTGAGATGGGGATGCAGGGTTTTTTGGGGTTTTTTTTGTTTTTGTTTTTTTAGTTGTTTTTTTTTTTTTTGGGGGGGGGGGGTAGGGGTGGGGGGGGGTAGATTAGGAATGGAAAGGGTAAGGAGGAGAGGGGACAGGGGAAAATAAAACGAATAAGGAAGTAAAGAAGAAAGCAAGATAAAGGAACAGAATTTTGAAAAAGAAAAGAAAAACGCATCGATCCACTCGATAAGCTGTCACGCACTTGAACACCCAAAAAGAAGAGAGAGAGAGAGAGAAAAATAGATCACAATTCTCCCGCTTGGGATCGAACCAGCCGCCTCAGGAAGATGAACAAAGGGGGCGGAGGGGTGAAAGAAGATTCAGGGGGAAAAAAGGGAGATAAAGAAGTAGGAAATTAAAAAGAAGAAAAAGAAGAAGCAGAGAGATAGCATGACGCAGGTTAACTCATACAGTGCCAATGGTCCTGGGAATGGTATGACGCAGGTTAACTCTTACAGAGCCAGTGGTCCTGGAAATGGCATGACGCAGGTTAACTCTTACAGAGCCAGTGGTCCTGGAAATGGCATGACGCAGGTTAACTCTTACAGAGCCAGTGGTCCTGGAAATGGCATGACCCAGGTTAACTCTAACAGTGCCAGTGGTCCTGGAAATGTCATTACACAGATGAACTCTTAAAGTGCCAGCGGTCCAGGAAATAGCATGATGCGGATTAACTCTTACAGAGCCAGTGGTCTGGGAATGGCATGACGCAGGTTAACTCTTACAGAGCCAGTGGTCCTGGATATGGCACATGACGCAGGTTAACTCTTACAGTGCCAGTGGTCCTGTGTATGGTATGACGCAGGTTAACTCTTACAGAGCCAGTGGTTCTGGGAATGGTATGACGCAGGTTAACTCTTACAGAGCCAGTGGTCCTGGATATGGCATGACGCAGGTTAACTCTTACAGAGCCAGTGGTCCTGTGTATGGTATGACGTCGGTTAACTCTTACAGAGCCAGTGGTCCTGGATGGCACATGACGCAGGTTAACTCTTACAGTGCCAGTGGTCCGGTGTATGGTATGACGCAGGTTAACTCTTAAGAGCCAGTGGTCCTGGATATGGTATGACGCATGTTAACTCTTACAGAGCCAGTGGTCCTGTGTATGGTATGACGCAGGTTAACTTTTACAGTGCCATGGTCCTAGAATCTAGCATTTCCCAACAAGGGCCCTCTGTTTAAATCCTCAGTAACTTCATCGTTTGTGAAGTATTCTTAATTTTTTTTATGATAAAACAAAATGCTAGGTTTGCTAAAGTCTGCGGTGAGTTGTGCATTCTTTCCGTTTTTTGGGGTTTTTTTTGTTTGTTTTGTTTTGTTTTTTTGTTTTTTGTAAGTCCTAACGGTAGCGTCCCTTGACTGCGGTATGATTGTGACATTGGCGCCGTTTTGCTGATGCGTTATTGTGCCAGTGACGCTAAAACGGGTTAATTAAACAAATGAAAGACCACGAGCTGTGTTATGCTATTGATTTTCGGCATGATGCCGTCATGAAGATGAGCGATGGAGGAGAAAAGCAGGCAGACGGGTGCAGCCTCCCTCCCTCCCTCCCTCCCTCCCTCTCTCTCTCTCTCTCCTCTTCTTCTCTCTTCCTCTCTCTCTCTCTCTCTCTCTTCCTTTGTCTAGCTCTCTCTCTCTTTTCTTTGTCCATTCTCTCTCTCTCTTTCTCTTTATCCTCTCTCTCCTTCTCTCTCTCTCTCCTCTCTCTTTCTCTCTCTCTTCTCTCTCTCTCTCTCTCTCTCGCCTCTCTCTCTCTCTCTCCGTCTCTTCTCTCTCTCTCTCTCTCTCTCTCTCCTCTCTCTCTCTTTCTCTCTTTCTCTCTCTCTACATATCACCTTATGTTTTTTTCGCCTATCTGCAGCTGTCGTCTCGGAGATGCTTTACCGTAAAATTGTAGCTGACGTTGTCGTGAATAATAGAAATGAATATAATGTGTCGTTTTCTCTTCTTTTTATTTTCCTTTTACTTTTTTTTTTCGCTTCTTTAACAACT
>CM065738.1:9702174-9704674 GCA_033310375.1 Conus canariensis
GTCGATCTCTGACCTTCACCCCTGATGCTTTTGACTGGCTCCCCCCCCCCTCTCTCTCTCTCTCTCTCTCTCTCTCTCTTCTCTCTCTCTCTCTTCCTCCTTTTCTCTTGACCTGGACCTCCATGACCCTCTGACCTGCACCCCTAACGTCGTTCACCTTGACCTTGACCCTGGTTGTTGACCTTTACCCTGGTGTTTCGGGGCGGCCAGAGCGCATTCTGGAGGACCACGACTCGCTGGTGGAGACCATGGTGATGTGGACCCGTGACTCCAAGAACAAGGTGCTCTTCGAGGAGCGCCACGGCAAGTACGATCTCTTCTTCCAGCCCCAGGTGAGGCTCTTTGACGATGTTTTTTTGTTTGTTTGTTTTGTTTGTTTGTTTCCATTAAGTGCGACGTCTTCTTCTAGCCCCAGGTGGAGGATCTTTGACGATGTTTTGTTTTGTTTGTTGTGTTTGTTTGTTTGTTTGATTAAGTACAACCTCTTCTTCTAGCCCAGGTGAGGATCTTTGACGATGTTTTGTTTGTTGTTTGTTTGTTTCAATTAAGTACGACGTCTTCTTCTAGCCCCAGGTGAGGCTCTTTGACGATGCTTTGTTTGTTTGTGCGTTTGTTTGTTTCAATTAAGTACGACGTCTTCTTCTAGCCCCAGGTGAGGCTCTTGACGATGTTTTGTTTGTTTGTGCGTTTGTTTGTTTCAATTAAGTACGACGTCTTCTTCTAGCCCCAGGTGAGGCTCTTTGACGATGTTTTGTTTGTTTGTGTGTTTGTTTCAATTAAGTACGACGTCTTCTTCTAGCCCCAGGTGAGGATCTTTGACGATGTTTTGTTTGTTTGTGTGTTTGTTTGTTTTTTTTAATTAAGTACAACCTCTTCTTCTAGCCCCAGGTGAGGATCTTTGACGATGTTTTGTTTGTTTGTGTGTTTGTTTGTTTTTTTTAATTAAGTACAACCTCTTCTTCTAGCCCCAGGTGAGGATCTTTGACGGTGTTTTGTTTGTTTATTTTAATTAAGTACGACGTATTCTTGACGATGTTTTCTTTGTTTGTTTCAATTAAGTACGACTTCTTCTTCCACCCCCCAATAAGGCTCTTTGACGTTTTTTTTTTTAAAATTAAGTATGACCTCTTCTAGCTCCAGATGAGGTTCTTTGACGTGTTTTTTTTTTTGTTTGTTTGTTTGTTTTGGGTTTTTTTTGTTTTTTGTTTTTTTTTGGGGGGAGGGGGGGGGGTAGGGGGGATTAAGTACGACTCTTCTCCTAGCCCCAGGTGAGGCTCCTTGACGCTTTTTTGTTGTTGTTGTTGTTGTTTTTACCTAAGTACGAGCTCATCTTCCAACCCAGGTCAGGCTCTTTGACGTTTAAAAAAAAAAAAGTTTTATTATGTACGACATCTTCTTCCAGCCCCAGGTGAGGCTCTTTGACGGTGTTTTTGTTTGTTTGTTTGTTGTTTGTTTGTTTTTGATTGAGTACGACCTCTTCTTCCAGCCCCAGGTGAGGCTCTTTAACGGTTTTTTTTAATCTCATCCTGACAACTGTCCTACACCTACTGTTCGTTTATGGATTGCCTGGAAGGGGGGGGGGGGGGTCGAATATTTGGTTTAGTGCAAAACTAGTTTGGTTATCATTTGTGTCTGTGTGGCCTTCCTGATGCTTTGTTTGTTTCCAGCTAACCTTTACTCCGCATTTCCGCGTGTTCCCCTCCTTCCCCTTGTGCATTTCTGGCAGTTGACGGGGGGGGGGGGGGGGGGGGGGGGGGGGGGGGGGGGGGGGAGCTCACTTTTACTATAATGTCTTAACTCGGGTCCTTCTCTTCCCTCCCTCCTCTCCTACTCCTCTTCCTTTCCCCGTCCTCCTCCCTTCCCCTCCCCTCCTCCCTCTCCTCCCCTTCCTCCCTGAAACGGGTAGCAAGCTATACCTCATCTCACGGGGGTCCGTCTCTCCCTCAATTTATATGTCCAGTGCTGAATTAACTGTGTTTCGGAGACGTGAGAAGCCATCTGCCTGCCTGTCCGTTTGAGTGAAGGAAGAGGTGATGATTGTGTTGGATGATGAGGTTGATTTATGTCATTTCTGCTTGCTGTTGTCGATGATGATCGATGGTGCTTTGTCCGATCAGAAATACCTGCTGTCTGGAGGTTCAGGCAAGGAACTGGGCCCTGGTCAGAAAGATCGTCTGATTCAGGTGGGAAATGCTCGATAGTTTGTGTTACATTTTCTCTTTTATCTCTCTCTCTCTCTCTCTCTCTCTCTCTCTCTCTCTCTTCTCTGTGTTTGTGTGTGTGTGTGTGTGTGTGTGTGTGTGTACATATACATACATACATACATACATATATATATATATATATGTGTGTGTGTGTGTGTGTGTGTGTGTGTGTCTATTTGTCTGTGTGTGTGTGTGGTGTGCGTGCGTGCGTGCTGTGTGTGTGTGTGTGCGTGCGTGCGTGTGTGTGTGTTGTGTGTGTGTGTAAGCGCGCGCGTACGTATATGTGTGTCTAGAGC
>CM065738.1:9714674-9719674 GCA_033310375.1 Conus canariensis
GGATTTTCATGAGTGAAATATTTCTCTGAATAGTGGGTTAGTATGAATGTATGTATGTATGTATGTATGTATGTATGTATGTATGTATGTATATATGTATGTGTGTGGTGTGTGTGTGTGTGTGTGTGTGTGTGTGTGTGTGTGTGTGTGTGTGTGTGTGTGTTGCCTGTCTCTCTGTCTGTGTGTCGCTGTATGCGTAACGTGTGCATGAACATGTGTGTTCAATGTGTGTGCGTGCGTGCGTGTGTCTATGTGCTTGTGTGTGTGTGTGTGTGTGTGTGTGTGTGTGTGTGTGTGTGTGTGTGTGTGTGTGTGTGGTGTGTACACACGCGTGCTCCTGATGTGTGTTGCAGCAGTATGACAAATCGTCAGACGCACATTAATAATACAGACACTTCACTCTGATTATGCAAACTGCAATGCAACCACGCAGATGATAACAGCAAACCGGCAACTTTTTAATTCCAGCATAACATGGTTACGTCCCTTTCTGAGAGCCAGCCCGATATGCAGCTCGTTAACTTTCATGGGGCCCTTTGTATTTTTCAACAACAAAAAAAAGGTAAATTCTTTATTCAAGATAGTATACAGTAAAATATTCATGAGAACGAAGAAAAAGAGTGACAGACAGTCAAAGTTATAACAAGAGTTAATATTCGACGGTGGAGAAAAATAGCAAAGGAAAAAAATGAAAGAGACAGACAGACAGAAACAGACGGACAGAAAGTCAGTTAGACAGGGATCCATTGAAAGCCTTAGACAGACAGGCAGGCAGGCAGACACACAGACACACAGAGACAACCAGACACAAGCAGACAGACAGTAAGTCAGCTAGACAGGGATAATACCCTTTCCATTGAAAGCCTTAGACAGACAGACAGGCACACACACACACACACACACACACACACACACACACGCACGCACGCACGCACGCACGCACGCACGCACGCACGCACGCACCACGCGCGCGCACACACACACACACACACACACACACACACACAGTACGTCAGTTAGACAGGGATAATGCCCTTTCCTTTGAAGAAAAACTTAGACAGACAGGCAGACAGACAGACAGGCAGACAGACAGTAAGTCAGTTAGACAGAGATAATGCCCTTTCCTTTGAAGAAAGCCTTAAAAACCTTTCAAGCCGCGTTTGTCTGCGCTTTCGATCCCCCACTGAGAACACAGATTGTCAGTCTGTTCAGTGGCCTTCGGCTGTTTAGAACCAGTGAGGACAGAGATTGTCAGTCTATTCAGTGGCCTTCGGCTTTTTTACAACCAACAATAAACAAGTAGGGTAACTCTTGCTCCCATAAGAAAACTTAACATAGAGTAACTTTTATTCAAGACTGGCACAGCCTTTTAAACTTGAATAAAGTCAGACAAATACAAAGACGAACAATCTCTGTCATCACAGTGATGACTTGGCAAAGATTTGGACTCGGGGGGAGGGGGGGGGGGGGTTGAAGATGAAGAAAATGGGAACATGAAATTAAGAAAATATAAATATGAAAACTCTTCACTAGCTGCATGAGGGAACCATCTGTTGGCCCCTGCGCTTGTTTTCCCCCACTATTAGATTGTTTGGCTTTGTATTTCTCTGACTTTTAAAAGGCTGTGCCAGTCTTGAATAAAAGTTATTCTGTGTTAGGTTTTCTTATGGGAGCAAGAGTTACCCTACTTTGTTGTTTACTGTTCCCTGCCTCATTTCATTTTCAATTTCTTTACAACCAGTTGGTCGCAGACGTCCATCTACACCAGAGATGGAAGTTTTCTGAAACAGAACGGCAGTTCTTCTTTTCTGATAGGGGGGTTGGGGGGGGGGGGGGGGGAAGGGACGGGGTGGAGCAGTGGTCAGGACACCCACTCTCTCCTCTCTCTCTCTCTCTCTCTCTCACTAAGCTGAGAGAGGGTGAAAATCACCTTCAAACCTTTCAAAAATTTTGGAGTTTTCATCTTTACGATCCAAGTTGGTTGGTTGTATTACGAATTCGGTCGATACACGTATAATTGTTGTTGGAAGGAGAAAAAATTTAGTTTCCAAAAGAAAATAAAGTTTTGGATTTTTTTTTTTAATTCTATTTGCTGCAGACATTTTCGTCTGCTATACTGAAGTCTTGGATAACTTTGCTGATTTGTCACGTGACAGATATTGACGTACATGAGGGAGTAGAAAGCTGAAACTGCAATCGTGGTTGGATTTAAGAATTAGAACTTAAGCTGTGATCTTTGTTGTTGTTTGTGTTTGTTTGTTTGTTTGTTCGTTTGTTTTTGTTTCTTTTCCCCTATGAAAGCAGTGCAGGCGAGGTACAGTGTAGAGATTCGGTTTGTGGCCCCGAGCTGACGTCACAAAGGGCAAAGGGCAGGCTGACATCTCTCGTCTGTCAAGGCAACAAATGGCGGGAAAAAAACAAACTTGGATTGGATTATTCCTTCTTCGCTTCAACTGCACTTTTATGGTTGATGAGCGTGCTTCGACGGGTTGACTGTTGCTGAATGCTGTCGATGAGAAAAAGATATTTCAACAAAAAAGCAAACAACAGACAAACAAACATTAAAAAAAACTTCGATTATAGCTGAAAAATCTTAAAATATGCGTTGTTTTGTCAAATATGCGTCTCCCTCCCCCCCCCCCCCCCCCGCCCTCAGTTTTAAACTATGTATTGTTTTATCAAATATGCACCTCCCCCCTCCCCCTGTAAGTCTTTAGATATGCGTTATTTTGTCAAATATGCACCCTCCCCCCCCCCCCCCCCTCCTTCCCCTCCGCCTTCCCTGCAGAATTCGTTAAGAATGTCTTTTGCAGCTTTACCCAAAGAAGTGTGAATACATTCGGATTATATCAATCTTTTTCAAACTCATAGGTATTGTGCACATATTTTCTGTCACGACCGGATACACAGTTGTTTCTTTTAACACAAACATTCTGTGTGCAACGTGTACTCATCGGTAAACACTCGCTACCCCCCACGTGCCCCTCCCGGCCTTACCCCCATTATGAGAATTCATGAATTCACTTTAGTTTTTATTGTCCTTTGCAAAATTTTCAGGAGTGTATTTTCCTTGAAGAATTTTTTTTACCAGCATGATGGAGCCTGTAAACTAGACTGATACCCTCATTTGGACAGAGCCAACCTAGTCTGCCCCCGTGTCAATAGAGGTCTTAATCCTAGCCACCCTAGTCTACCCACCTGTCAGTAGAGGTCTTAATCTTAGCCACCCTAGTCTACCCACCTGTCAGTAGAGGTCTTAATCATAGCCACCCTAGTCTGCCCCCTGTCAGTAGAGGTCTTAATCATAGCCACCCTAGTCTGCCCCCTGTCAGTAGAGGTCTTAATCATAACCACCCTAGTCTGCCCCCTGTCAGTAGAGGTCTTAATCATAACCACCCTAGTCTGCCCCCTGTCAGTAGAGGTATTAATCATAACCACCCTAGTCTGCCCCCTGTCAGTAGAGGTTTAATCATAAGCCACCCTAGTCTGCCCCCTGTCAGTAGAGGTCTTAATCATAGCCACCCTAGTCTGCCCACCTGTCAGTAGAGGTCTTAATCATAGCCACCCTAGTCTGCCCCCTGTCAGTAGAGGTCTTAATCTAGCCACCCTAGTGTACCCACCTGTCAGTAGAGGTCTTAATCCTAGCCACCCTAGTGTCCCACCTGTCAGTAGAGGTCTAATCCTAGCCACCCTAGTGTACCCACCTGTCAGTAGAGGTCTTAATCCTAGCCACCCTAGTTGACCCACCTGTATTGAGGTCTTAATACGCAAGTGACAGATTTTAGAAGCATCTTTAATCGCAATGGATTGTCTCATGCTTATACATTATTTCAAACACGTATCATTCATACTGACAATTCAACATAGCAGAGAGAGGGGGGTAGAGAGAGAGAGGGAAAGAAAAAGAGAGAGAGAGAAAGAGAGGTGTTATGTATAAAGTATGTAGAAGAGACAGAGAGAGAGAAGAGAGAGAGAGAGAGAGAGAGAGAGAGGTATGTTTGTATGTATGAGAGAGAGACAAAGGCGAGAGAGGGAGAGAGAGACAGAGAGGCTCAGTAGAATTTCTCCAAGGCTATAAAAATTATGACGTTGAGGAACCCGACCCATCCTAGATTTGCAGGTTCAATTCAGCTAGATGAGAATTAAGAAGAAAAAGGGATTAAAAAAAAAAAGTAAAACGGAAAAAAACAAAATGCAAAGCATGTAAACGTACTCCCAGTAAGTAGTACCAAAAGAAACAATATATATTTTTACATTATAAATATATATATTATATATATATATATATATATCAGTCACTATAGCACTTTCTCCCCTTTTGGTGGTGGAAATTTTGTATGTAAGAGAAAAGAAGAGAATGCTGCCCCCCTCCCCCGGCGGGAAATGAACCCGGGTCGCTCGCGTGACAGGCGGGATAACTAACCACTATACTACGGAAGAGCTTACAAAATTGGTTTACAAAGTTTATAAACCGTATTGCTTAACCTGCACATCACAAAATTATCATTTACAGCCGTTAGTAACGGCTATTCTGGTAAAATAAAACATCGGGCATCATCCGTGACCCATAATGAACATATCTACAAATTCTCAGAAAGATCGGTCCAGCAGTTTTGTCTGGAGCGAGTGGAACACATTTTGACCACGGACGGACAGACACACAGACAGCATTTCTTCGTTCCCATTCTAAAGTACTCCCTGTTCTATAAGAACTGGGAGTACAAAAAGAAACAAACAAAACAAAAACAAAAAATAAACAGAAAAGAAAAGAAACGCAGGGCAGTAGTAGCCCAAGCCTAATCAGAAAGGGCACCTAGGAGTGGTGACCTGCTCGCGGCCCGGCCTCCTTTTAAAGTGGAGAGAGTTTAGGGCCGAAACGCTTGCGTAAGGATGGTCGGAGAAGACAAGAGGGGCAGACGGGGGCAAGGGGGTGGGGAAGGTTGAGGGGGGGGGGGAGGATCTTCTCTGAAGACCTTTTTCAGTCCTGCTCCTCGTGAAGG
>CM065738.1:9724674-9727174 GCA_033310375.1 Conus canariensis
ACCCGATCACCCCTTCCAGTCAATGACTTTTCGTCCGCTGAAGAATTCGAAAAAGAAATGCCCCCACCCCACCCCACCCCCCACTCCTTTCCCGCTCAACTTCATCCGAAAAAGAAGTGCCCCCCCCTCCCCCACACCCCCACCCCTTCCCTCCCTCTTTCGAAAAAAGGGATGGCTGTCCAGTTCTCAGTGATCCCTCCTCCCTCCTCCATACTCAGCTCTGACTTGTTGATTTCCCAACGCTCTCTCATCTCCGTCTCGTTCAGAGCGTACTTATCTCATGGAGAAGTCATTCACTTATTACTTGAAAAAGAAAAAAAGGAAGAAAAAAAAGATGATGTAGACGTACGGAAAAGCTCGCAATGTTCGTTACAAGAAAACCTAGCTACCGTGAAAGAAACAGAAAAAAGGGGGAATATTTTCTTGTTTTCAGTGTTGTCCCTGTTCCCTGCCATGTTTTGAGCAGCTGTAGGACACCACACACACACGCGCGCGCGCGCACAGCACACCACACACACACACACACAACACACAGACCCTGAAAATTTCAATGTCATTAGCTATACAAACTTGGTGACATGGGTCGGAGCCCCCGGGGGAATGTGCAAAGCAAAAGGCGAATGACGTAAAGAAAAAAATCCAAAGCAATCATGAATTAGTACAAAGCTTGTACTCCAAGCACAGTGAGCCAAGAGAGAGAGGGAGAGAGAGAGAGAGAGGGGGGGGAGAGAGAGTTGAATGTTTTGTTTTGTGTGTGAAAACTTGTTTTATTCCTTACAAAACAGACGCGTTCTAGTCGTTCCACAAATGGAACCATCAGTAGGATGTGGCAGAAAATCGATGAATGATCGAAAAACTGACCAGGCAAACTCAAAGACAAATAAAGAGAGAATATATACTTCTTCCGTGGTATGAAGCTTTGCATTAGATCAATTGAAGAAGACTTATTTGCAACATACTCGTTCGTTGCTATTCGGGCCAGAGTTTAAAACCGATTCTGTTCACTAGAGTTTCAGGACTGATTTATAAACCGTAAACTTTTTTTAAAGTGTTGAATTCAGTTTCAAGTGAATTTCACCAGCTTGAATCCTTAACAAGTTTGGTCCTGGGCTTTAGAAGAGAAGAAGAAAGAAATATACCCGAAGGTGCGGATAGTACTGTCCTCAACTGCCGAACCAACCAGCTGGGAGCAATCCTGCACCACCCTTGGAAGCCTGCGCTGTGTTCACATAGGGTGCAGGCACGCACAGGGCATTCTATGAAGACGGCAAGGGACATAATATTAGAACGATATTAGAAGGATTTTTATTAACACCGTATCTTGTCTTTCAAAGCTGTATTCAAAAGTTAGTGTTGAGGTCATTTTTTTTTTTTTCTCATTGCCATTTTACGAAAATTCTACAACTATGGAAGACCCTTGACAGATTTACTGTCATGTCTCCTCCTTGTTTGTCCCGTGTATTCTGTGTTGTCATTTCTGCTGGACGATTTGGTGTCGTAAGCAGCATTCGTTTAGAGTTACGGGCCTGTCATTATTTCATTATGGAGGCAAGAGTTACCCTACTTGTTTGTCATTTACTGTTGGCTCTTCTGTGCTGGTGGTTTCCTCTCTTTTCTGCCTATCTCGTGCACTATGCTGTTTTTTTTTTGTTTTGTTTTGTTTTGTTTTGTTTTGTTTTTTGTTTTTTTTTGTTTTTTGTTTTGCTTTGTTTTAAGTTTCGTTTACTGTTTTGCTGCTTTTGTTTACCGTTTCCGGTCTTTTTTTCCGAAAATTTTTCACGTGTATTTCTGGTTGCGGTTAAAGGCAGGCTAGGTCTGTTGTGTCTGTTTTGTTGTTGTTGTTGTTGTTGTTGCTGTTGTTGTAACCTTGTGACTAGGTGGCAGATATTGTGCACGTTGTCCAGGGTGGACACGGGCTGCCCATTCTGTGGTGTCTGTTTGCCCATACGGTATTGTTTCTGTTTATTTTTCCTGACATTGAAATGGTTTCGCTGTTTCTTGCGTTTCAATTGAACATGAGAGCAGGTGACATCGAGGGGAATAGCCGACGCCGTTAGAGTGGTTTAAATTTTTTTTTTTTAAACCCTGTCTCACCCGCCTTAGAGATGCCAGTAGTTTAGCGACGTTGTTGTGAATTGTCCTCTCTCTCTCTCTCTCTCTCTCTCTCTCTCTCTCTCTCTCTCTCTCTCTCTCTCTCGTGTGTGTGTGTGTGTGTGTGTGTGTGTGTGTGTGTGTGTGTGTCTTTCATCTTTTCCAAGGTGTGACCTGACCTGACTTCAGAATGTGATCTTTTTTTCCCCCATGTGACTTTGGCAGAACCCTGCAAAAAAAAAAACCCTTTGCGGTCGGCTGGGCTATGAATAATGATTAAAAAGTAAATATTAAAAAGAAACAGAAAAAAGCTGGCAATTGTCTGTTGTTGTTGGTTTTTGTAGTTTTTTTTTTCAGAGCAAAAATGTACCATTTCTCGACAACTGATCGTTTTCCTGTAGTTGAAATT
>CM065738.1:9732174-9734674 GCA_033310375.1 Conus canariensis
CCGAGGTTCCGTGTGTGAACGCACGGATAACATCGTGCACACACGTAAAATCCCATCACCAACTTTCGGAAGAAAAGGCCAGTTTGGCCGTTGGTATGGGTGACACGTTACACATAGCATGCACCCTGCGTAAGAAATGGAAAGAATGAAGGAAGCAAGGAAACGGAGTGAACGATATTGACTGGATGACACGGGAAACGACTGAATGAAGCGCCAGCTGGCATCTCTTCAATCGGCACTACCCAGGTAGGCAGCCCGTTGTGTAAACGAGTGTGGATTGTAAAGCGCTTAGAGCTTGGTCTCTAGCCGAGAATAGGCGCTATATAAGTATTCATTATAATAACATAATAATAATAATCACAGGTGAACGCAATCCCTGTTCACCCAGCACTGGTATTGCTGGAGACGTGGCTGTGGTCGTGCTTCAACTCAGCACTGTCGTTTGTCTTTATGAACGATGGGCGCCGCCTGTGTGAGACACTACTAGCTTCCAGTGTCTTTATGATCGATGAGTATTGTCTGTGTGAGACACTACTAGCTTCCTATGTCTTTATGAACGATGAGCGCCGCCTGTGGTAGACACTACTAGTTCACGGATGGGTTGGCAGGACTGTGTGTATCATCACGTAAGCTCTGTAGTCTCTATTTGTTGCTGATTGTACAAATCCGCCGTTCTGGTCTCACCTTCGTCGCGCTGAACATGGTAATTGAAAAGCGAATCACTCTTTTGTGGTACAAAGTCGCGTCAGTCGCGTTTTTGATGCGAAGCGATGTCGGCATTCGAAGCGGGTCAAAACACGCCTCGCTGCTGCCGTTCATGAAGGTTGATAACACTCTGCTTACTGTCAGCCGGAAGAGCTCAGTTGGGACAGCGTCAGACTGAAGACCTAAACGTCTGGTTCAGACGCGGGTTTCGACAGGAGGGACATGGAGTGGGGGGGGGGGGGGAGGGGAGGAAGGTGATATTGGGCGGAAAAGGATGGAGGGATTAAGGTGGGGGAGTGAGGAAGGAAGGAGGGGGAAAGGGGGGGGGGTTCTGCTTAAATGTAAATGAAAGAGGCAGGGATGAAAAAAACAACAGAGACCGCTTAAATCCCCCAGTCTGTGAATCGGCTTCCTTCCGCTCGTAATCAGTCTCCGATGCTAGCCAGACTAATGTTGTCGTTAAGGGCAGGAGGTCAGATAGGACATTTTCTCCACCTTATGAACCGCCAGTAGTTGGTTTTTGGTGTGTGTGTGTGTGTGTGTGTGTGTGTGTGTGTGTGTGTGTGTGTGTGTGTGTGTGTGTTTACGTATGTTGGGAACAGTAACATATTAAATTAGTAGTAATGCTATGCGCTGTGGAAAGAGAAGGGGACAGACAGACAGACAGATAAACAGAGACAGACAGAGACAGAGAGAAACACATACAGGAAGACAGAGAAAAAGAAAGAGAGACGGGAGGGGCAGTGGAGGAGGGGAGAGAGTGAAGAGGGGAGGGGGAGAGAAGAGGGGGGGGGGTGAAAGAGACAGGCGGGGGTGGGCGGAACGGTATCATTCTTGTCTCCCCTTTGTCTGAAACCGCACTCAAAACAACCCTCACCCGTGTCAGATGACAGTGAAGAGGGCATAAACGACAGCTTCCTTGAAAGCTCGGCTTGGCAGTGTGTGTTTCTGTCAGTTGCTGTCTTTTTGTTAGCCTCTCTCTCTCTCTCTCTTCTCTCTCTCTCTCTCTCTCTCTCTCTCTCTCTCTCCTCTCTCTTCTCTCTCTCTCTCTCTCTCATTTTGAATGATGAAAAAGTAATTTTCTTTTTCTACTGCATAGTTTCGAGCCCTAGCATTAATATTTACGTAATCGGTCACAATTTTCTGTTTCTTTGCGCTATATTTTTTCGGCGCTGCAAATATTGATGTACACCCCTTGACATAAAGGCTGTATGTAGGCCATTGTCCATAAAATCGTATCTGAAGCGTCTCTCTCTCTCTCTCTCTCTCTCTCTCTCTCTCTCTCTCTCTCTCTCTCTCTCTCTCTCTCTCTCTCTCTCTCTCTGTGTGTGCGTGTGTGTGCGTCCGTTTGCGCGCTTGTGCGCTCACGCGTTCAAAAAGAGAAACAGGGTGGGGCGGAGATCACAGAGGAACGAAGAATATACTTCTGTCTCGGAGACGTAAGATGATGATAACAACAACAACAACGACAACAACAATAATGATAATGATAATAAATGCTGATAATAATAATGATAATAGTTAAAGCGCTTTTCTTCGTTCTCTCTCTTTTTTTTTTCCAGTACCACGTACAAAGATCAAATTCAAGAGGCTTCTGTTTTAAAAAGCAAAAAAAGAAAAAAAAAAAGCAACAAAAAATACGCCAGAAAAAAACAGAAAGAAAAAAAAAAGGAAAGAAATAAAATGTGCTGCGAAGAAACTTGTACATGAATCATTGCCGACCAGGAAAAAGGGAGAGAACACGGAAAGAGACTGCAGCGGCGGAACCTTTTTTTTTTCTCTCTCTCTCTCCCCT
>CM065738.1:9739674-9747174 GCA_033310375.1 Conus canariensis
CTTGTAGACACGTACATGCACTTTGTTTTAATAGCATTTAAGGACATATGGTTTAGTTGTGTCCATTCAGTAAGTTTATCGATATCTGCTTGAAGCTTAATTGTTAATTCATAGACATCAGAGTCGTTTTCATGAAGAGATGTATCATCTGCAAACATTTCGCATTTACATTTAACAAAACAAGGCAAATCATTAACGTAAATAGTAAACAAAAGAGGTCCTAACACAGAGCCTTGTGGAAACACCATATTTGACAGGCATAAATGTTGACAATTTGTCAGCTACAGCTACTAATTGTTTTCGGTCACATAAAAAAGATGAAATAAGACTTATGAATTCTGGAGTCAGTTTGTAAAGTTCAAGTTTACGGCACAACAAAGAATGGTTAATGACATCAAATGCTTTTTCAAAGTCTATGAAGAGAATACCTGCAAATTTATTTTCGTTTATGCTGCAAAGAAGACTGTCCATAAGCTGTATGAGGGCTGTGTGGCAAGAATGGTGTTTTCGAAAGCCCGACTGACTTTCATGGAGAAGTTTGTTATCAGCAAAATAAGAATACAGAGACCTATGCATGTGTTTTTCGATCGGTTTTGCTATGGCTGATAAAATGGATATCGGTCTGTAATTTGATGGGTTTGAAGAATCCCCGGTTTTATACAGAGGAATAACTTTAGCTTCCTTAAATTTTAGAGGAAAAGTTTGTTTATCTATGCATAAATTGTATAAGTATGTCAAAGTATCTGTGATAACAGGACATGACAACTTAAGTATTTTTGTCTCGATACCATCTAAATCACGAGTATTTGATTGGGTTGAAGTAGACAAGGCTTTACTAACATCTAAAACGGTCATGGGTTTCAGACTAAATGGAACACGAATATCTTTAGAATGGATGTATTGTTCTAAATAACTGAGATCATTTTCACTAGATTTATCATTTAATATGATTCTATCTGCTATGGTTGCAAAATGATTATTTAGTTGATCTGCAGATATGTCTGAGCTCATTTGTTGACTTTTTGACATATGTTTATTAGTTAATATGTTAATTGCTTTCCAAATTTGCCTGGTATCTTTGGTAGAAGTTAACAGTTTTCTGAAGTAAGTACGTTTCGATTTTCGTTTTAATGACGTCACTTTATTTCTTTGTTTTCTGAATTCTTCATTCGTTCCGAAATTACTCAAATGATTTCTTTTATTAATTTCTCTGTCAATTTCTTTAGTTATCCATGGAGGTTTTGTTTCCTGTTTAATCCTTTTCTTTATAAAAGGGGCGTGTTTATCATACACAGAGGTAAACGTATCAATCCAAAATTCAGCTGCTTTATTTGGATCTCTGATTTGATAGATGAGGTCAAATTGTGCTTCAGAAAGGTCAGTAAGGAAATCTTCTTCTTTAAAGTTTCTAAAGCTCCTGTAGTAAATAACTTTATGACCTACTTTTGGAATTTTTACACGGTTTTTGAACCAAGTAAGGCAAATTGGGTTGTGATCACTACAGCCATAGGGAGGGGAACAAAGTTCGATAATGGACTGTTTTGCATTTGTGTAAATATGATCTATTAGAGTAGCGGAATTTTCAGTTATGCGTGTTGGTCTATCGATTAGTTGTTCTAAATTATGTGATATATAGTTTTGATACCACTTCGATTTTGTTTTTAACAGATCAATGTTAAAATCTCCTAAAATAATTGTCTCATAACTTAGAATGGTTACTTCATCCATTATTGCATTAAATCTGTCCTGCCAATCAGTGGTTTCTGATGGGTTTCTATAGACAAAGCCTATTGCAAGTGGTTGACTATTTTTCATACTTATTTCAATCCAAACAGATTCAACACCATAATTTTCAAAATTAACTAGCCTTTTACATTTTAATGAGGAAGCATGATATATAAGTAAGCCAGTGGATTTTGGTTTATAGGGGTCGAGTCGCATTATTTGGTATCCTGGCATGTCCATTTCTGCATCTGATATATGAGAAGATAACCGGGATTCGGAAAAACAAAATACATGAAAACTGTTTCCATCACTGCGAAGTATAGTTGCAATGTCATCTTTTTTGTTTGTTGCGTTATTGATGTTAAGGTACCCTACACGAAGTCCATGTTTGGATGGCCATGTGTCTAAAGTCATAGGCATGTTGCAGTGTATAGCACTAGGTATGGCTTAAATAAAATGGTGAGAGGGAACACTAGATAAATCACTGCTTAAACTGTGGCAGGTTCAGACGGCACCTGGGCAAAAGCGATGTCAAATGAACCAAAGAGTATAGAAGGCACCTGAGCAAAAGCGATGTCAAATGAACCAAAGAGTATAGAAGTACAACAGCAAGAAGCTCCAAAAACGAATCAAGGCAATGGACCAAAGAACAACAACAATCACTTAATAATACAGAAAAGAACAGCCAATCAAAGGTGCAAGTAATAACAAGAAAAATAACAAAGTATACAATTTAAGGAAACCGCAATTACTAACAAGAAAAATGCCCAATATATACAAATCAGGGAGCAAACAGCTATCAATGTGTGTGTGTGTGTGTGTGTGTGTGTGTGTGTGTGTGTGTGTGTGTGTGTGTGTGTGTGAACCTGATTAATACAGTTCTTTCATCAACAAAAAAGGCGTTATGTATACTAGACACACATTGGACACTGTATAATAAACAACGGGTAAGGGAAACACGCGTGACTTATATATTATGCACGTGAAAAAAATATTATGCTCATTTAAAAAATAATGTTTCTTTAAAATTTCATAAATGATATTAAATAACTGCAGACAGTTGAGAGACCTCGAATAAATGAAACAACTGGGTGGGTACACAGGAGAACGCAGATTCTCACCAAAGTCGAACAGATCCTAAATCTGCCATCATTTTCCCTCTAGGGGAAGGACTGAAGGGCTTGCTTCCTATGTTCCATATTTTAAGCGGATAGGGGAAACTACAAAATCGGAACCTCCATCCACATCTGCAGGAATTTTTTTTAATATTCCGTGAATTTTTTTTCCCATAGATAATTATTAGTTCGTCCATCACAGGTGTGTCAACAGTAACTTCACAGAATACTCAAGAGAACACGTTCATAGAATACTCTAGAGAACACGTTCATGAAATGTTGCCAAGTCATCCTGTAGAACTGTACCCCGATCTCTTTTAACCCCAGATCCATACATGGATCCCTGACGCCTACACGTTGAGCCACGTTCTGTATATCCACGTAGTTTTCTCAAATTCGACGTCTCTTCTTCTTGTTTTTTGTTTTTGTT
This sequence comes from Conus canariensis, assembly GCA_033310375.1. Taxonomy (NCBI): domain Eukaryota; kingdom Metazoa; phylum Mollusca; class Gastropoda; order Neogastropoda; family Conidae; genus Conus; species Conus canariensis. The sequence continues at coordinate 9,742,945 of CM065738.1, forward strand.
GCTGTTGGGGTTTTTTTTTGTTTTGTTTTTTTTAGTTTGTTCGGGGTTTTTTGTTGCTGTTTTGTGTTTTCTGTTTTTTTGTTTTTAAAGTAATCTTGCTGTCAAACAAAAAAAACCCACTCAAACGTGTCGCGGATAGACAAATAGCCTCCCTTTACTGGCGGTACGAAAACGGCAGTCCCATTTGAATGTGTGGCAGTTCTCTCAGAGGAGAAACGAAGCAAAAGAGGGAAGAAGGGATAGCTAGAAGGAGACAGGCAGCTGTAGTGTGGGAGACTTCAGCGGCTTAGGTGTACTTACTGTCTTTGGTCCGACCCAAGACATGAAAGCTGTGGTGAAGCTAAGTGCATGGATGTGTCGTGGTTGGTACTATTGTCCCACCACAATCGGCCACTAAGTGAGGAGAGATGGGATGGGGAGGGGAGGGGAGAGGAGGGGAGGGAGGGCTGAGGCGGAGGCCCAGAATGGATCGTGTTGCGTACTGGTAAAGTTTGTCTGTCAGTCAATCTCACACACACACACACACACACACACACACACACACACACACACACACACACACACACACACAAGCGCGCGCACATCAGAGAGAGAATGAACACACACACACACACACACACACACACACACACACACACACACACGCACACACACACGCACGCATGCACGCGCGCGCGCACACACACACACACACACACACACACACACACACGCACGCACGCACGCACGCACGCACGCACACACACGCACACACACACACACACACGCACGCACACACACACACACACACACACACACACACACACACACACACACACACACCACAGAGAGACAGCCAGACTGACAACATACACACACACACACACACACACACACACACACACACACACACACACACACACACACACACACGCACAGTCGGTCAGGCCGGCAGGAAGTGGTGTCCCCTTCGCTCAGGACTTCGCCCAGTCGTCAGGAAGAAACAATTAGCTTTGTATCATTCTCTAGGATCGGCAGAACACACTCCAACCATACCGCTTATGTCAGTGTCTGCTGTGTCACTCTGTGTTCAACCCATGACATTCCCGCGCGGGTTGTTTCCCTTTCCTTTTTTTTTTTTTTCTTTTTCCTCTCTCTCTGTCTCTCTCTTGTGGGAGGAGGATACAGTGGCTACGAGTGTTGTTGTCACTGTGCGTCGTTTGGTGCTGCTGGGTTTGATGAAACGAATCTTTTTTCTGCTTTGTGGAGGAAAGCTGGCGTAGGTGCTGTGTGTGTGTGTGTGTGTGTGTGTGTGTGTGTGTGTGTGTGTGTGTGTGTGTGTGTGTGTGTGCGCGTGCGTGTGTGCGCGCATGCGTGTGCAGTGATGAAACTGGAACTTGGAGATCCGATGTGTATTATTATTATTGTCATTATTATCATTATTATTATTATATTATTATCATCATCATCTACTTTCTTTGAGTGTCCACCTTCATCGAGTTGAAGATTCTGACACTTTTGTGTGTATGACCGTTTTTTATCCCGCCATTAAGGCAGCCATACTCCAACTTCGGGGAAGGTGCATGCTATGTGTAACGTGTCATCCATATCAACGGCCAAACTGGCCTTCTCTTCCGAAAGTTGGTGATGGGATTTGACGTGTGTGCAAGATGTGCGTCAGATAGGAGTTAAAAGCGAAGTCCATCCAGTTCTCCTAACGTGAAAGAAACATCGCGCCTGGAGAGAGTTTGGTCATCGGTTGAGGTCACCTTCTCCGTCGGGAAGTCCGTCGTGTAGAAAAGCTTGACCTAGATGCGCACAAAGTCGGGACTACAATGGTTTGGAAAAGCTGTGTGTGTGACCTAAATGCGCAAGACAAGAGAAGAGAGGTTGAGAAGTTCTGCACTTTGACCCCAAGATTCTGTTCCGAAGTATCAGTGGGGAAAAAAAGAAAGAAAGAAAGAAAAAGAAAGACGTGAATTAGACGCGCATCGTGTGTCCGCTGATGATGCTCACGATGATGGTGGATGTTGTTGTGTTCCTGTGTTTCAGATTGCACTTTGATGGGGGCCCTCGTGGTCGGCTTGCCTGTAAAGGCTATGATTACTTGTTTTGTTGAGATGAAGCTGGTAGATGATTTCTGTACGGGTCAGGCAGATGCGTGTGCGTGTGTGTGTGTGTGGGGGGGGGGGGGTGCATGTGTGTGTGTTGTGTTGTGTTGTGTTGTGTTGTGTGTGTGGTGTGGTGTTGTTGTGTGGTGTGGTGTGTTGCGTTGCGTTGTGTAGGAAAGAAGGGGGGGGGGGGGACAGATTGGTCCAGCGAGTGAGGCCTCAGACTGTCGTTTCAAGGTAAGATGGTTCGACTCCCACAAGGCGAGACAGCCAGGTTGGTGGAGAGGATTTTCTCTTCGGAGCTAACATCCCATGCAGACTCCAGTCCACCCGTCCTCCTCCCCCCCCCCCCCTTTTTTTTTTCCCCTCCCTCCCCCACATGGTCTTTCGGAGACGTCAGACTTTTTGGCAGGAAATTATTTTTAAAAGTTTTTTTTTCTTTGTGTGTTTTTATAGAGACAAAGTCATACAGCAGCATTAAGAGTCAGGAAATAGATATAACGCAAGTCCAAAACAGATAGACAGACAAAGAAGTAAATAGATACAAAAAAATTTTTTTAAAAAGATAAATGAACAGAAAAGAGGAGATAACCTCCGCATAGCATCGTTAGGTTGACAGGAAAATCGAACACATGAACATTGGTGTCGTGTCTAGACAGTTGTCCTTGAAGACGGAGTGTGGCTACCTTTATGGTAAAAAAAAAATGAAATAAACGGCTGCACACGAAAAAAAGACGTTCGTCACTGGTGAACGACTGTGTTCTTGTCGAGGACTGAAGAGAGAGGGAGAGAAAAGGCAGACGGGTGTGAGGTCTGCACCAGTGGTGGTTGGATTCTGATACATTTTGTCAGATATTGTGGCTTGGGTGTTTTCTTCTTCTTTTTTTTTTTCTTTTTTTTTTTCTCCCAGGATGGTGGTCCGGTGGTTTGAACTTCTGCTGGTTTGAACTTTTTGAAGGTCGGAGGTTCTCGTCTCAGTGGCTCCTGATGAGTGAAGTGTGTGCGATTTTTGTTGTTGTTGTTGTTGTTGTTGTTGTTGTTTTTCGTTTCTAAGATCAACACAATGTGCAGACGTGCTTTTAGTTGACACCCCCACCCCCACCCCTCCCCCTCCTCCATGTGTAGTCTTCATGTGCGCCCAAGATCAGATGTGTAGAACGACGTGTAAAGATTCTATATGATCCATGTCAACGTTTAGGAAGGGGATTAAATCACGCACGATGCCCAGAATTGCACCGCCATACTTGGAGAGAAGATGGGCTCCGCCAAGCATTGTAACAGACGAATGCCGACGACTCTTCTGACCAACCGCATGCAAGTTTACAGAATTCGACGAATCATCTTGCCCGACATATCTGTTTGAAGAGACCGAGATGAGAAACAAAGGCAATCTTCAAACAATCTAGCGCCTAAACTCGGCTTCCTTCCGTTCACAAATCTCCCCGTGGTGTTCGTTGTGAACAAGATGAATGTATACTTAAGAGTCTAGGGATCAACATGGCAATCTTTCGAGCTGCGCTCGTTCGTTATTTATGGTCCCTGGCACTAAAAATAGTAACGTCACCTGATTGGTTGGAAAGACCCGTCGATGTCTTGATTCTCTCGTTCACCCGCTGAACCCAGCGGAATGTGATGAACGAACGCTCAGTCAGGAAGTGACTCCACTGTTCACATGCCTGTCGTCAGGAAGTGACTCCGATGACTCCGCTGTTCACATGCCTGTCGTCAGGAAGTGACTCCGCTGTTCACATGCCTGTCGTAGTAGTGCGCGTAGGGAACAAACATTACTGGATGGAAGGGAAAGAGTGCTGACCGACTAACAAAACCATCCCAGCTCCACAGACTTTGCCCATGTCTTGAATCCACGTCATCACCTCGTTGATTGACCGAATCATGCCCTCTGCACGGAACTTTACGAAGTGAAAAAACAAAACAAACAAAAAACATGGCAGCGTGAGGGATGAGTGCTGTAGGCGGGACTGCTTTCCAGAGAAGATGAGCATGGATCGAAACTGCGAAACGAGTTTGGCCGTGGTGTGATGGTCAGTCCCGCAAGTTGTGGGTGTGTGTGTGTGTAGCCGCTAACAGCTGGGCTCTGGCCCCTCCCCGCCCCATGCGGTCGGCTGGACTGTAAACTAAG
>CM065738.1:9762174-9785651 GCA_033310375.1 Conus canariensis
AAAGCAGTCTGCATTCGCAATTTGCATTCTCTCTCTCTCTCTCTCTCTCTCTCTTCTCTCTCTCTCTCTCTCTCTCTCTCTCTCTCTCTCCCCCCCCCCCCCCACCGTCTGTCTGTATGTATGTATGTCTCTGTCTCTCTGTCTCTGTCTGTCTGTCTGTCTGTCTGTCTGTCTGTCTTCTCTCTCTCTCTCTCTCTCTCTCTCTCTCTCTCTCTCTCTCTCTCTCTCTCTCTCTCCCCCTCTCTTCCATGTCATGATGATCCTGCATGTTCATATTAATTGTATCTGTTAATATAATTTGATTATCTTCTCTAAACTGCACCCTACCCCTACCACCCCCCCCACCACCACCACCCCCCTCCTCCCTCCCTCCCTCCCGTCCCAATGTGAATTGGCGCAAAGCCTGAAACAGTATAGCATTCGCATTAAAGCAATTTGCATTCTCTCTCTCTCTCTCTCTCTCTCTCTCTCCTCTCCTCTCTCTCTCTCTCTCTCTCTCTCTCTCTTCCACTGCAGGTCCACAACAGCAGCAGTCTGGTGAGGAGTGGGGGGGCGGGCGGGGGCTCCCTGTGCTACAACCCCAGCGAGGTGGTGGGCATGGAGGTCACCACCACCACCACCACCCCCGTCTCCTGCTCTTTCTCCTCCTCCGCCTCCGTCCCCGCCGGGCTCTCGCGTCATCAGCGACAAGGCTCTGAAGGTGAGTGAGAGGGGGAGGGGGGGGGGGGAAGGTGTGTGTGTGTGTTGGGTGTGTGTGTTGTGTGTGTGTGTGTGGTGTGTGTGTGTGTGTGTGTGTGTGTGTGTGTGTGTGTGTGTGTGTGTGTTGTGTGTGTGTGTGTGTGTGTGTGTGTGTGTGTGTGTGTGTGTGTGTGTGTGTGTTTGCATGCGTGTTTGAGTGCGTGCGTGCGTGCGTTGTTTGGATAGTTTTTGGTTGACTTTGTTGAGGGGGTTAAGGTGTGTTCTGTTCCGTGGAGGTGTGAATCGTGTTTTGCTTGGTCGGTCGGTCCTTGACCAATTTTCCATTCGTTTTTTTTTTTTTTTTCTTTTTTTTTTATACTACTTTTGTCCTCTTTGCTTAGAGACATTTCTCTCAGAGCTTTCCTTTTTCCTGGAGGTTTCGACTCGTTGATATTATTTTTATTTGTTTTTGTTTTACCTTCTCTCTCTCTCTCTCTCTCTCTCTTCTCTCTCTCCTCTCTTCTCTCTTCTCTTTCTTGTCCCCCTACTCCGTCTCTCTCTCTGTCCATCCCTCTCTCTCTCTCTCTTCTCTTCTCTCCCCTCCCCCCTCCCCCTCTCCCTCTCCTCTCTCTCCCTCTCTCCCTACCCCCGACCCCTCTCTCTCTCTCTCTTTCTCTGTCTCGTCTCTCTCTCTTCTCTGTCTGACTCTCTGTCTGTCTCCCCTCCTCTCTTCTCTCTCTCTCTCTCTCTCTCTCTCTCTCTCTCTCTCTCTCTCTCTCTCTTCTCTCCCCGTCTTCTCTTCTTTCCTTGGAGAGAGATTCCCACTAGACTCACGATCTTCCCAGACCAGTCGACGTTATCTATCAATTCTCGGAATGGCTGGCAATAATGCTGACGACGACGACGACGACGACGACGATGACGATGCTGGAGGCTGTCAAGTTTATTTTGTCGCGCTCAGCCTTAGGCAAAATGTGATGAACAATGTAAACAAGAGAACCTAACGTAAACATTGCAGTGATCGAAGCACAATGAGACGGGGTGTTGTCGGCTGGGTGATCGTGATTGTGAAACTGAAGGATTTTCTTAGGTCACTATCTTTTTGATTCACGTGGCACACGATAATGAGGATTATGGTGATGATGTCTTCTTCTTTTTCTTCTTCTTCGTCTTCTTCTTCTGCGTACGCAGGCTGATATTCCTGCGGACACTCCCTATATGGAGAGGCAAGTATTAATCCCATCTACCCAACAAAGGGAGTGGAGTTTTGTGTGCATGACCTTTTTTTTTATCCCGCCATTAAGGCAGCCATACTCCATCTTCGGGGAAGGTGCATGCTATGTGTAACGTGTCATCCATACCAACGGCCAAACTGGCCTTCTCTTCCGAAAGTTGGTGATGGGATTTTACGTGTGTGTGCAAGATGTTATGCGTGCGTTCACACACGGAACCTCGGTTTATGGTCTCATTCGAAGGCCTGTATGGGAAATGGAGTCAGAACCAATGTTAACTCCGAGGGGAAAAATCCCCCTGTACCGAAACGGCCCGGCGGAGATTCGAACCCGCAACCCTTGGATTACGAGTCCGGCGCTGTACCACTGGGCTGTTCCTGCCCCCGGTCACTGTCTTTTGATTCACGTGGCACGATAATGAGGGTTATGGTGATGATGTCTGAAGCGTATTGCTTGTTCTTGTTGAGAATTAGTTTCAACGCGAGGTGACTGAAGGCGAAAATCGAGGCAAATTTTTTACAAGAAATGTCATTGTTCCACAAGACACTCCGGACAAACAGATGACAGGACAGTGTTATTGTAGAGTGTTGTTAACGACCAGGATACTCCGGACAAACAGATTACAGGACAATGTTATTGTGAAGTGTTGTTAACGACCAAGACGTTCCGGACAAACAGATTACAGGACAATGTTATTGTAGAGCGTTGTTAACGCCCAAGACACTCCGGACAAACAGATTACAGGACAATGTTATTGTAGAGCGTTGTTAACGCCCAAGACACTCCGGACAAACAGATTACAGGACAATGTTATTGTGAAGTGTTGTTAACGACCAAGACGTTCCGGACAAACAGATTACAGGACAATGTTATTGTAGAGCGTTGTTAACGACCAGGATACTCCGGACAAACAGATTACAGGACGGTGTTATTGTAGAGCGTTGTTAACGCCCAAGACACTTCCGGACAAACAGATTACAGGACAATGTTATTGTAGAGTGTTGTCAACGCCAGGATACTCCGGACAAACAGATTACAGGACAATGTTATTGTAGAGCGTTGTTAACGACCAGGATACTCCGGACAAACAGATTACAGGACGGTGTTATTGTGAAGCGTTGTTAACGACCAGGAACTCCGGACAAACAGATTAAGGACAATGTTATTGTAGAGTGTTGTTAACGACCAAGACACTCCGGACAAAACAGATTACAGGACAATGTTATTGTGAAGCGTTGTTAACGGCCAAGACAGTCCGGACAAACAGATGACAGGACAAAGTTACTGTGAAGCATTGTTAACGACCAAGACACTCCGGACCGAACAGATTACAGGACAATGTTATTGTAGAGCGTTGTTAACGACCAGGATACTCCGGACAAACAGATTACAGGACGGTGTTATTGTAGAGCGTTGTTAACGACCAGGATACTCCGGACAAACAGATTACAGGACAATGTTATTGTGAAGTGTTGTTAACGACCAAGACACTCCGGACAAACACAGATACAGGACAATGTTATTGTGAAGCGTTGTTAACGGCCAAGACAGTCCGGACAAACAGATACAGGACAAAGTTACTGTGAAGCATTGTTAACGACCAAGACACTCCGGACCGACAGATTACAGGACAATGTTATTGTAGAGCGTTGTTAACGACAGAACATGTCCAAAGATTGCCAGTGATGAAGCGTGGGAAGGACCTGTGTGATGGCGGAGTATCGCAGTCCAAAGTTTCCAGGTGGAAGGCTGCTGCTACGTCACATCAAGATGGCCGAAGTCGCTGCCCACCTGGACGAGTTGTCTGTCGTTCTGATGATGTCGGTGTAGTGTTAGATATAATCTCCTCTTCACGCGGGCGCGCGCGCGCACACACGCGCGCACGCGCACGCACGCACGCACACACACACACGCATGCACGTACGCACACGCGCACACATGCATACACGCACACACACGTTCACACACGTTCACCACACACACATCACACCACACACACACACACACACACACACACACACATCACACTACACACCCCACACACACACACACACACACACACGACACACACACACACCACACACACACACACACACACACACACACACACACACACACACACACACACACGCACGATCATGATCCTGATGATAAACAAAACAGACAAGCGCAGAAAAAAAGGAACATGTCACCTCTGACATTTGGCTTCGTGTGGCAGGCGGGACGGACGGAGCAGCAGGCACAGGAGGAGGCCACAAGACACCCACCAAGCGCGTGTCCTTCTGCGCCACCCACAGCGTCATCAGCGACGGCCGGGATTTGGCGCCCCCTCCCGGGCCCCGCCACCGCGACTCCATCATCTCCGACTCCTCCGAGGACTCCAACTCCAGCGGCGAGGGCCGGCACGGCACGGCCAACCTGCTGCGCGGCAAGATGCGGCCCAAGCTGCCCGTCACCACCGAGACCACCCGCTTCCTGACCGAGATGAACCAGCTCAGCATCGACAGCGACAGCCCCGGCCGGGAGGGCACCGGCACGGAGGAGTCCTCCTCGCTCTCCACCGCCTCCTCCTCCTCGTCCTCCTCGCGGGGACCGCCGTCCTTCTCCCGCGGGGACCGCCGGCGGGCGTCCATGACGGAGCGGCGAGGGTCGGACGGGAAGAGGGTGCCGCCGGTGCGCGCCCACAGCATCAGCGGGGGCGACAACTCCAGGCGGCCGCTCAGGGACGGGAGTCCCGGGCCGCTCTCTCCGTCCTGGCGCCAGCCCGGGGGTCAGCGGTGGTTGGACGACTTCCACCTCGTCGGGCAGGAGAGCCTGGTTCGGCTCCCGGAAGGGCGGGGGGACCAGGAGGGGCCGGGCGGCGGGGAGGACGACGTGTTCTCCTTTGCGGAGGCCTCCCTCTACCAGCAGATCCAGGAGCATCCCGCCGAGGAGCCGGCCGGCCAGCTCCGCGACCTCTCCGAGCAGCGAGTTCAGCATCATCCCGGTCAGCTGGAGAAGCAATATGAGCACCACCAGCAATACCAGCTCCTGCAGCAGCAGCAGCAGCATCGCCAGCAGCTTCACTATCAGCAATACCATCAGCGGCAGCAGCAGCAGCAACAGCAGCAGCAGCAACCGCCACCCAGTATTGGAAAATCGCAGCAATATCATCAGCCACAGCAGCAGCAGCAGCAGCATTATCAGCCTGGTCAGCAATATCGGCAGGGGCAGGAAGGAGAGGTCCCTCCCAAAGGCGATCAACAGCAGCAGGCGCCTTCTGAAGTCAACTCGGACTTGTACGCCACCATCACATCCATGCGGTCTTTAGGCGCGGCACAGCGAGACGACACAGCGTCAGACACGGACCAGCCAGAGAGCGAAGCTCTGCCGGAAGGAGAGGAGGACATACTGCCTCCCCCACCACCCCCGCTGCTTCTGGACTCCTTAGCTCCTCTGGCACCCCCACCTTTCCATGCCTCCCCCAAGATGTGCGCCCCACCCACCGCTCCCAAGCCGTCTTCAGCGTCGCCGCTGTCGCCGCCGCCGCTGTACAAGCAGCGTCCTCTTCCGGGCCACCCTAAATCGGCTCCTCCCGGTCCCTGCCCGGCTCAGCTCCCTGGTCCAGACAGTCCTGGTCCTGGAAGCTCTGGCTACCCTATGGGCGACAGGACCTTCCCCATGGCCGCCACCAGGGCCATCCCAGCGCACCCAAGGCAGTCGCAGACACTGTCAGGCTCGAGCAAAATGGGCCTTCCCTCCCAGTCCAGGTCCATGTCTACAGACCCATCTTCGGACCCGAGCCAAGGGCCGGTGTACTACAGCAGGAGCATGTCTTCCCCAGCCTCCGTACCGCAGTCCCTACCCGTCGCCTGCCCCGTGCACGAGGTTCTGTCGGAGGAACCCTCGCTGGACACCGGTCAAGGCTACTTGAGGTATGGGAGGAGCATGTCCTCCTCGCCGTCTCAGTCCTCGTGTCTGTCCTCCTCTGCCCCGTCCTCCCTCACCAAAGGGGGGTTCGCTCACCCAGGCTACTACATGGAGGAGGCCCGGTACCGAGCCCTCCAGCACCCCATGGCTCTGCAGGTGGGCGAGATGCCCAACTCCCCGCAGAGGGCATGCTGTCCAGGCCTCCGTCCACAGAGTCGCCCACATGGGGGGTGATCCCCAGCTCCGCCCTCAACCTCCGGCCTTCCCCGTCGGACAGTGGTTACATGGAGGGCGACAACCTGTCCATGTGCTCCGTGTCCCCCTGCAACCCGGCCTACCTGCACGAGCTGCCCCGCAGGCTGAGGGACCCCAGTCCAGGGGGCAGCCCCCCGCGCCTCCAGGACGGCGAGCCGTCGTCATCCAGCCTCCCCGGCCCCCACAGACGTTCGGCCTCGGCCGGCAACTCCCTGCCCAAGGGCTCCGCCAGGCCTGACGGAGGTCGCAAGGCTCCCCCGCCGCCCCCGAAGCGGAGCGAGACCACCCGGCTGTCCTCGGAGCTGTCCAAGCCACTGGGCAGCAGCCCCTCCCCGGCTTCGCCCTCCGCCGCGCTTCCTCAGCCCTCCAAGGTCGTCAACCCCATTTACGAGAACTGCGAAGGCATCATGGACATCAGTCAGCTTCCGCCCCCTCCCCCAGAGCTCCTCGCCGGCCTCCCCCAGTCCGCCACCACCAAAACGGCCGCCGCCCGGAGCGGGTGCAGAGGAAGGGTGGTGGCGGTGGAGGTGGTGGTGGTGGTGGTGGTGGCGGCGGTGGTGGCGGTGGTGGTGGTGGTGGTGGTAGTGGAGGTGGCAAGCAGCACAAACTCCCCCCACCGCCGCCCAAACGCAGCAAAGAACCCACTGTTCAGCACCTCCTGAGGACACGGACATGACCCAAGGAGTGAAGGACGGACTTCCGCTTCATTTGCAGTGACGTCTGGCGTCCAAGGGCGGTAATGAGCTCAGAAAATGGTGGCTTCGACACTGCGGGCGTTGTGTCGCACAGAGATCATGGCTGAGTTTCCTTCTGGTGGAGTGTTTCGGTGCCGTTTTCAGTGGAAGGAGAGGCAGTTCTTGGGTTGGGAGTTGTGCAGTGTGTGAAGGGATAAAGCTGGATGGGGGGGGGGGGGGGGGGGGGGGGGGGGGGGGGGGGGGGGGGGAATGTGTAGGTGCTGTCACCTCACCTGATCCCTTTGCTACAAGGACCAGACGCTGACCTCTCAAGGTTTGGTTCTATGACTCGGATTGATCACCACACCCACCCACCCACTTCAAGGGATATGGCAGACGTGGTGGGGGGGGGGGAGAGGGAGATAACCTCCCAGGAATATGGAGAGAAAAACAAGACCTATCTTAACCCCCACCCCCCTCATACACACCAGAACCGACGTGGAACGACTCCAAAACCGAGATGGGTAGTGAACAATGCCCATCTCTTAACCTCTGAAGTTGATTTATAGCCACAGAAGAATACAGAAAAGAAAAAAAAAAAAAAAAAAGCAAGCTTACGTTGACAACAGCCAAGTTGTACTGAAAACGAAATAATTGGAGAAAAAAAAAACAGCTGGTTGTTTGGTGATGGTGCTGGTGATGGTGGTGTTTTTAAATTTGCCGCCAGGGGTCAGCCGAGACGCGACGTGACGCTGTTGTTCAACGGGTCTTTCCGTACGGGGGCTGAAAGAATGTCTGTCTCAGCAGCAATGCAGCGTCTCCTTCGGCGGCAGCGGTGCGGAGTCTCCTCCGGTGGGTTGTCTGACGGCGATGGCCTGATGTCGAGTGCTCCCTGTGGGCTGCTGGTGGTACCGTGGCTGCGATGAAACCGAAGTTGGATGTGGCTTCGGAGGGTTCCAGTGGAGGAGAGGAAGTTGGGGCGCCGCCATGGGAGTAACTGCCAGAGATGATGAGAGGGCAGAAAAAAAGAAGAGAAAAAAAAAGCATTGGAAAGCGTCTCTCTGTCTGATCTTTCAACTCAAAAAAGCAGACGTCAACCTGTGATTGCTACAGACGGTAGGTGGTCCCCTTTTTCAACGTCTCTGAAGAAGACGGAACTTCCACGAAGCCGGGGTGTGCTGCTAGTACACCCACCAGGCACGCAGCAGCCTCCGTGTCAGCGCCGACTGCGGGGTGGAGTTGTCAGTTGTAGAAAAACGATGCTAGCTTGGCTGTACGTTTGTGGCCGTCGTTTTTTGATGTGGTGGGGGGACGGAGAGGGGACGGGGGGGGGGAGAGTAAACTGACAGCAAAACTAGCCTCCTAAGGTCGACAGACACGTTAGAGGGCAGCAAGAAACAACAACAAAGAATTGGCTTGACATCGGTGTTTGTATTGTGACTGCCTTGCGCCAGACTAAACACTAATGTCATGGCCTGCACGCTTATTTTTTTGCGGTGTGTCTCCCAAATCGGTGAATGTGTTCAGAAACGTGTCTGGGTTTTGTTGCGGGGAGTGGGATTGGGGGGGAGGGTGGAGGTGGGGGGGGGAGGGTGGAGGTGGGGGGGAAGAGAAGAAAACAGGAGAGGTGTTGGAGACCCTGAAGTCTAGTACAGCCTAGCGCTGGTTGACAGACAAAGAAAAGAACATTACCTCTTGCTCAATTTAACTTATTCTGTGGACAAGTTAGAGTGAAAAAGGACAGAAAAAGATCATGATGATCATGACGGAAAAAAAAAAGGAACTGTTCTTGCACTTTTCACATGTCTGTGGTGGAGCTGTCTTATTACTTACTCTCTCGCGTTGTACTCGTTGTCTTCTCGCTCGGCTGCACAGTTTGTTTGTTTTTGGATGATGGCAAGGAGTGGGGAAGGGTGAGGGACGCCCCCAAGATTTGTGTGTGTGTGTGTGTGTGTGTGTTGTTTGTGTGTGTGTGGAGGAGGTTGTTTCTTTCTTTCTTTCTTTGTTTTTGTCATTTTTGTAGACGACGGAGATCAATCGTTTTCCATTCACTTGACATTTAAAACTGACAGAACATTGGAGACCTTTTTTTTGTTTGTTTTGTTTTGTTTTTCATATAGCCATTATAGCAATTGGTGTGATGGACGCGAAGACTATTTTAAGCATATCCACAGCTGCCATATTGTGTTGTTGTCATTGTCATTTCGGTGAGAGGACGATCTTTTGTCAAGATTCCCGTAGTGTGTCGGGGGTTATGTGTGTACGTGTGTGTGTGGGGGGGGGGGGGAGGGGGGAGGAGATGGGTTTGGTGGGGGGGGGGTGTGTTTGTTCTTGTGTTGGGGCTTCTCCTTTGTTGTTGTCACTGTGGCCTAGTGGTGGTGTCACAAGTGATTGGCCTGTGATTGTCGTGATGCTGTCGTGTTGGGAGATGGTGGCTTGTCTTTGCTGTCGTCATGATGCTCTCTCTCTCTCTCTCTCTCTCTCTCTCTCTCTCTCTCTCTCTCTCTCTCTACGTCATGTCTACTACTACGCCCTTCCCCTGCGTCCCCCAGCCCACCCACCCTTCCCCCACCTCCACGTTCCTCCCTCTGCACCCGGTACCACATACATCCCACCCCCGCTTGCGTCTGTGTGTGTGTGTGTGTGTGTGTGTGTGTGTGTGTGTGGTGTGTGTGTGTGTGTGTGTGTGAACACACGCCCAGGACAGCTTGTAGAGCGCGAGGGCCTTTGTAGAAAGTGTGTATGAGTGCCCATGCGCTGATTTGTATAGGAAATACAGAGTCCAGTGAGTGTTTGTTTACCTGAGATTTGTCACATATGTTTTGGTCATCGTGTGACGTTTCCATCAGCAATTGTTGATGCACATCCTCAATGCATGCATTAGTGTGAACTTAGGCTACACCGCATATGGCTTACAGCATATGTCGTTATACTGGTTTCATTGCAGTTATTATTATTATTATCATTATTATTATTACTGTGTGTTGTTGTTCTTTTTCTCTTCTTCTTATTATTGTTATTATAATTATTATTACTATTATTATTATTATTATTGTAGAAACTAGTTAAATACATTGAATAGTCGCAAACGTTTTTTGTTTTTTTTTAGAGTCGAGCTCTTTCTTTTTCCTTTTTCTTTCATCGCTGAAAGAAGGCCTAAGACAACATATTTTTAAGACCTTTTTTTAGTGTAGGTAATTCCTTTTCTTTTTTTTCTGTTCAGATAGGCAGGAATACTCAGAAGGGAATCCTAGTAGTCCGCTGGACCCTATAAACACTAACTAACTAACTAACTCACTCAGAAGGGAAGACCCCCCATGGTGTGTTGCGTGTGACAGCTTGTTCAGTGTTAATCATTTTTTGACAGAATGTGCTGATTTGATGTGTATCAGAGAGAAGTTCTTTTCCACCAGTGATTTATCAGTTCTTTTTCGTGAGATTTCAGTAGATCTTATTTTTTTCTTTTTTGAAAGAGGTAAACTTATTTTATAAAATATAGTGTTTTAATAATGTATACAGGTGTCGTCGGAGTTGAACAGATAATTGTGCTTTTGTCCTCATAAATTTTAAGCGATGTGTTAATACTAGTGTGGGTATTTGTATCTAGAGACTTAGATATGATAGCTGAGGTCCTGATTTGGCTCCTAGTAGTCCGCTGGACCCTATAAACACTAACTAACTAACTACTAACAGATAGGCAGGACAGTTGAGTCTGTTGGACGAGACGGAGCGTGATGGTTTCCCGTACACTGCCAGTGAAAGGTTTAGTGTTGACTCTTCAACGCCGCCTTCTTTATCCCCATCATCGCCACCCACCACCACCACCACCACCACCACCACTACCAACCACCCCATCCTGTCTTTCCCTTCCCTTCTTCCGTTTTTGCTATGTATACACTTTTTTCAGATTCGGTGTCATAACGACGGAAGCTTTGTTTTGCCCTCAACTTGTTCTTTCATATAGATAAGTAGAGAGAGAGATAGACAAAGATGAGTGGATCTGTCGTTTATGCAGCTGTAAACAAACAGATGCAGCACATGAACACTTCTTCTTCCATTATTATGACTCTGTATTAAAGAAGGGGAGGAGTGCGTGGGAGAAAGGAAAATGAAAGAAAGAAAGAAACAAACAAACAAAAAAACATCCGGGTGTCGCTGCCAGACAAATTAACAATTGGGTGTAGTTCTGCCTCCAACAGCAGCAATTTAAATCCGAGGGCTCTTCAAGTTGACGGGATTCGGCGAATCCTAGGCCTGATAATTATAGGCCTGATAAGTATAACAGATGCAGATGAAAAAAAGAAAGACACAGATGAAACGGTTTAGTTTATACGTCAGTCAGCCTGTTTCCGTTCAGAATCTCTTAATGCTCCCTAGAAACAAAATAAATTTTCAAAATGGAGTGACTGACGGCGGAGAACGAAGCAAAATTTAGAAAGAGAGGGTGTTAGTTACCGCCAATGACATTGACAAACAAAGCACATGACAAGACACGATGCATTTCAACCACTTGGGTCTTCTTCAGGCGAAAAAATAAATCACATTTAACATTTAAGACAGTACAAACAAAGAACGAAAATGACTCATCTGTTGTTAGTCCATGTGGTGGGGAGAATAGCCGCTAGGCGGAAATGACAAGGGGGATTATGGAGAGGAAAAGGAGGGGGGGGGGGGGTTCGTGGGGGAGTGGGGGGGGGGGGTTGTGTGATACGATAGGGTTGTGTGTCTAGTTTAGTGGGGTGGTGTGATATCTTTGTGACGGTTGTGATAATGGTGGATTGATAATAATGGTAAGGAGGGGGGGGAGGGAGGCAAACTGGAAAAAAAAATTATATATAGAAGGGGTAAATAAGTACATGAACAGAAGAAAAAAAAAAAAAGTTTAGGTGAATAAAATAAATGATTTCGCTGGGTGATGAAAGAGGTGGTGGTAGTTATGCGTGGGTAGTTGTGAAAGGTGTGTGGGTAAGTGTTAATGAGGGAGGGAAGGGGATGGAAGATAAATGGGTGATAAGGTATGATTGGAGGGGTGAGAAAAAAAAGAGGGATGTGGTGTGGTGATGTAAGATGGAGGGGGTGTAGTGTGTGTGTGTGGGGGGGGGGGGGGGAGGAAGGGGGGCAAAGAAGGAGAGCTCATATCTCTTCATCCACTATGGGGTGGGGGGTGGGGGTGGGAGGTTGGGAGGTTCATATTAATAGTGTTGTTTAAAAAAAGTAAACAATGCTGTGGGATGATGTTCATTGTAACAGGTGAAAGAATGTGTTGGCATCAATATGCTGCTGTTTGTTGAGAGAAGATAGCAGTGATCAATGAAAACAGGGTATCATGTGTTGCAACACATACACACACACACACACACACACACACACACACACACACACACACACACACACACACACAATCTGTGATTATTCGTTGTTTCACCGATTTTTTTTTTTTTTTTTTTTTTTATGGATGGCTTGATGTAAAAAAGCAGATTTATTGCTTATTCAATGTTCCATCTGAAAATAAAATTTTGACTTTGACTTTGACTTTGACACACACACACACACACACACACACACACACACACACACACACACACACACACAAAAAGGGGGGGACCACATGTAAACAATGTTCTAGGTGAGTTAAGATCGTTGATCATAATGAGACTAACTGTGGAAAATTTTCACACACATATTCATAACACACACACACACACACACACACACACACACACACACACACACACACACAAAGAGGGGTAAAAATTATTATCATTAATCAGTCACTGATGGGTGATGATCATATGAGATCAACGGTAGTGTAGGAAGAGATTCTTCTCCGCTCCCTTAGGCAGGAATGGTGGAGGTACTGGCAAGGGCTTCTGTATGGTGAAGGCCCTCCAGTGGTCAATAAGGTTTTGCATTCATCAGTGTGTTGGCAGGCCAGGATTCTTCTTTTGGTGTTGTTGGGACTGTTCCACCGTCATTGGGGCTGCATGGATGAATTGCAGACCCGCCAGGGTGGAGTATTGCAGAGATGTTATGTCAAAATAAATGTTATCTGTCACAACTAGGGGCTCAAAAAGGACATCTGTTCTGCTTGTGTAATAATGTTTTCCGATTGATGTGAAAGCCATAGTAGCTTGCTCTGCACAGTGCAGGCATGCGACAAGGGAGTTAAATGCAGTTAATAATTGATGTATGCTGATAAGAGTTGCTTCCCGTTTCAACTCATCTGGACACCTTTTCTGTATGGGCGTCATTTTATTAAGAGTTGCTTCCCTTTTCAACGCATCTGGGCAGCTTTCCTGTAGTAATGTTTTGACATTTCAAAAGAACTGCGTGACAGGACATTAGAGGTCAGTCTCTAGACTTGGAAAGGGTGATAGAAGTTGTTTTTCTTTTGTTTTTTAAAGTCTTGACTGATTAATGAAATATTTGAAGTTTTTGCCAGGTTGTCCATGTTGATTTCACGTTTTGTTTTGGGCCCGTCAGCTAGAACAAGACAAAAGCGAAGTTCACCACCCGCTTTGGGCGCTGGTGTCGAAAGCAAACTTGAGACAAAATTAAACTGATTATCAAAACGAAACAGAAACAAAACCGATTCATTGTGTTGAAATGTTAAGTAGGGACCTGCTTAGTAGACTGACATGTTTCCCAGGTTAGGAAAAACATGAGCGTTACGTGCGGGTGCGCGCGCGCGCGCGCGCGCGCGCGGTGTGTGTGTGTGTGTGTGTGGCGCGCGCGCGCGCATGCGCGCGCTAAAAAACAAAAATTACATGTGTTACCTCCCGTTTTATTTTCCGGTATTGTAAGGGTTGCCAGTCTCTTAGAAATAAATACGATGATTAAAAAACAAAAATCTAACCTTTAACTCTTTGGAACACTTAGAGCAGACACAACTAGGTAGATTAGGTCATGAGACTGCGTGGCACACTCTTCCTCGTTAGATTGACCAGGTCGCGATATTGTATCACACTCTTCCCCGTCAGACGAGGTCAGGAGCATAAACTCCTTTGTTCAGCTCTTTGTCAAGAGATGGAACACACTCTGAGCAAGCTAAATGGTTAGCCATTAGGGAGTGCCGCGTGCGAGACGGGTTTTTGAAGTGGAACGAAAGAACGAGGACTCTTTCGAGAGAATCGAACAGTCGCACATGTTCTTAAGGTGTCCCCCCCCCCCCTCCCCTGCACCTCCCCAAAGCCTCTCTCGTTTCCTCCACTCCTGTCCTCTCCTTCTCTCTCCCCCACTCCCGTTTGCCGATGTTCCCTTCGTTCAGTGATTTTAGTGCCGAGTTTGTATAGTCATATGTCTGCTGTATGTTGTTGTTGTCGTGCTATGGCGCTCTGTGTGTGTGTGTGTGTGTGTGTGGGGTGTGTGTGTGTGTGTGTGTGGTGTGTGTGTGTGTGTGTGTGTGTGTGTGTGTGTGTTTGTGAAGTGTGTGCGTGCGTGCGCGCACGCGCGCGTGCGCCTGTGAGTTTGAGTAAAAGACTATATCACATTATCATCATACATTATGTACATGAGTACGCGTGCGCACTCGCGCGTGTTTGCCGAAAAGCACGCGCGACGCGAGAGACAGCGCTAGAGAAAGTCTGCGTCAGAAGCTTCTAATTTATAAATGTTGAGTATGTTTGTCACACCATTAACTTCGTGGGATTGCTCCCGTACATGACAATGTAAACAAAAACGACAAATATAGTTCAGTACTGTTGCACTCTTATCAACAGCGGGTTTTCCCGGTCGACGGGCAACAAAGGTGTATATAGTCAGTGATGGTGGGTTGTTGTTTTTTTTGTCCCTATCCTGATTTCATTGCCATCACTGTACCTACACTCTTTTCTGGTGCTGCTCTGTCCTGATCACCTTCCATGTGATTTGTTCCATTCGGGTCTGTATATTTTTTTTCTCTGTTGTATTCTTCCATTCAGTTGCCAAAGAAGTGTACATACCGTTGACGTACGTGCAATGTTTTAAGTTGATGGGGTTGAAAAGTGTTGGTCGATGAGAGGAGAGAGGGGTTTTGTTTGTTTTTAAGATCCACTGCGTGATTTTTTTTTTTTTTTTTTTTTGGGGGGGGGGGGGGGGGGGGAGAGAACCTAACGGTTCATCCTTTCAATGATAGTACTCTCAAGAAACAGGTTGACTGACTGTTCAGTGGCTCACGTCATGACGCATTGAAAGAAAACCGAAGCTGGGTTTGTCAGATCGCCAAACGAACGGAAAGACAAATGACAACACAGAAGCAACGCGTTTCGACTTTTTGGGGTCTTCTGCTGGCACAAATACTAGTAGCTAACTAATGAGCAAGGAAACTGCTCAGCTTGGTTTGCAAGGCTGGACATAAATCATTCAGTCGTCCGGTCACCGTAGGCGAGCGCAGATGTCGGTGGGCGAGTTAGGGGAGTGCAGATGCAGGTGGGGGCGAGTTAGGCGAGTGCAGATGCACGTGATGGCGAGTTAGGGACGTGCAGATGCAGGTGGGGGCGAGTTAGGCGAGTGCAGATGCAGGTGGGGCGAGTTAGGCGAGTGCAGATGCAGGTGGGGGCAAGTTAGACGAGTGCAGATGCAGGTGGGGTGAGTTATGCGAGTGCAGATGCAGGTGGAGGCGAGTTAGCGGGTGCAGATGCAGGTGGGGGCGAGTTAGGGACGTGCAGATGCAGGTGAGGGCGAGTTAGGGACGTGCAGATGCAGGTGGGGGCGAGTTAGGCAAGTGCAGATGCAGGTGGGGACGAGTTAGGCGAGTGCAGATGCAGGTGGGGACAAGTTAGGCGAGTGCAGATGCAGGTGGGGGCCAGTTAGACGAGTGCAGATATGTGTGCTGTGAAAACGTAGGGAAGTGCAAGATTATCAGCCAGCTAATACGGATTTAGAGGTGTGTGGAAAAAGAACAATAACATTTGCTATGATCACAACAGAATTTATTATCTGAGAACAGTCCATCCGGAACGTAAACAAATTGACTCAGGGTGCTTTTGTCCGTCTTTTTTTCTTTCTTTTTTTTCCCCCTTCTCTTTCTTTCTTTCCTTCTTTTTTTTCTTCATTCATTCATTCATTCATTCATTCATTCTTTCTTCTTTTCCATACCTATACTTTCGTTCGTTCCTTCACTTCAACGTCTTCTTTCCTCATTTATTACCTTCGTTGTTTTCCTCGTATTTTCATTTCTGTATTTCCTTCTTTACTGTCTTTCTTCTTTCTTTTCTTTATTTCTCGCCCCCCCCCCCCCCCCCCCTCTCTCTCTCTCCTCTCTCTCTCTCTCTCTCTCTCTCTCTCTCTCTCTCTTGCCTTTTGTTTTGTTGTTTTGTTTTTCAGTTTTTATCAGGAAAAACGTTTGTATTTGTGAATTTGGAAACAATTTCTTTGGGATTTTGTGTTCAGAGAAAGAGGATATTGAATTTCAATGTGTGTGTGTGTGTGTGTGTGTGTGTGTGTGTGTGTGTGTGTGTGTGTGTGTGTGTGTGTTAGGGAAGAGGGAAAGAGAGGGAGAGGGACTGTCAATAGGGCTGCATGTCCTCTCTCTCCCCTATGACTCCGCCCCCCCCCCACCACCACCACCCCCACCCCCCCTCGCCCCACCCCCCGCCCCGCCCCCTTTCCATATGAGTACGTTCAAACTTGCTTCGTGTGCGTCAAAAGTTCATTTCTTTCAAAACCTTATGTTTGCCTGTGGAAGACCTAGAGGCCGAATCGCGTTGCTACCCCTTTTGTCATTTCTTTGTTCACTTCGTTTGGTTCTCTTGTAATATGAGATTTTATTCTGTTTGTCTATGGATGGGTTTCTTTTGCAGTTTCTCAAGACTGATGAGGGTGGTGTATGGGTGATTGTGTTGCATAACTCAAAGGGTATCATTACTCGTGCCCAGTTCACGGTCAGATTTCCTCTAGGAGGTAAAGCAATGCAGTGATTGATTGGCGATAGGGTTTTAGCTTTTCTCTACTAGTTACGCAGCAGATCGTGTGTGCGTGTGCGTGTGTGTGTGTGTGTGTGTGTGTGTGTGTGTGTGTGTGTGTGTGTGTGTGGTTGTTGTTGTTGTGTTGTGTTGTTTTATTTTATTTGTTTTATATCTGCGTATGATTTGCCAGAAGAATAGTGCGAATCTTTTGCAGGCCTTTTTAATTTTTTGTCTATGCACTTACGGGCTTTTACTGTTCTTCTGTTTATAGACATAGGCCTGTCGACAACCATTTCCAGAAATCTTTTAATGAAATTGGATCTGTATTTGTAAAGAGGGGGGAAATGGTGTAAGGTGAATCTAGTAAGCTAACAGTTGAAGAAAAAAATAAAGCATAGGGAAGATGCCTTGTTGAGAGAGAAATTCAATGCAGGTAAAAGAAAAAAAATGAAATAAAATAAAATTTGAAGAAAAACACATTTTTAGGGAGAGACTTTTTTCTTTCGAACATAAATCTAGTATTGATCAAGACTCGATGAAAAACGGAGGAGGAGGGGGGGGGGGAGGAGTCTCCCACGGGAGGGAAGTGTTGTTAGGTGGTACATCATATTAGATAAAGATCTAGATATCTGAAAAATTTCCAAAAATGAATCAAGTCTAAAAGGGAGGTAGTCTTTGTTGGGAGGTAAGTCTAGTAGAGATTTTTTTAAAATGCTCCTGGGAGTGGGGGTGGGGGTGGGAACCCGTTATAAACAGGGATTCTTCATTTTTGGAAGCGTGCGTGTGTGTGTGTGTGTGTGTGTGTGTGTGTGTGCGTGTGTGTGTGTGTGTCTGGATGCTGGCTTTTTCTGGTCTTTCTATTTTTTTCTCACCATATGTATTTATTTATTTACTGAAACGATCGATTGATGTATTATTGAAGTGGTTGAGTGCGTTGATTAGTTGCTATTTTGGTCATTGATGGGTTGCATTAGTTGAAAAAAAACGGGGTTGGGTTGTAAAGCTGTATTGTAATTAAGCGTCAACAATATGGTAAATGCACGATCACTGAACTGTTGTAAGTTGTAATTGTGTAGGAAATACTTTTTATTGAAGCTTTATGTAACAAGTGTGGGTTTGGAAGGAAGTAACAATACATTTGCGTGGTTAGAATGTTCAGTTTTCACGGGAAAGAGACGAAAAGAATGCTTGACAAATATCTGCATTTTACAATGCTTTATTACTTCCATGTTCTTACAATGTGTGTGTATTGGGTGTGTGTGTGTGTGTGTGTGTGTGTGTGTGTGTGTGTGTGTGTGTGTGTGTGTGTGTCCGCGCACGCGCGTGCGTGCTGTTTATGTATGTTGCTTCTTCATTTTGGATAGATATATCACTCTTATGGAGGTCAACATTGTCAACATTTTGTCGGGCTGGACACGTGTCATTGACTAATTGATTGATCACGGTGTAACGATGTGTAGACGGGTCCGCCATCAATTCCAGGTTGTTTGCATGAATTCCAGTCCAGTTCATACTGATAAAGAAAATACTTAACATACTTTTTTATTTTTTTTTTTTTTTTTGTTCTTCATGTTGCCGCCTAAATCAAGTCTGACAATGTGACATGGGAATCATCTTTCACTCGTATTACGAATGTATATTTTTAGCACTTTAAGAGGAGTTAGAATACTGAAATAAAGTCTTCTGATGAATACACCATTGGTGGAGTGGGGTGTGGTGTGGTGTGTGTGTGTATGTGTGGTGTGGAATGGTGTTTTCGCCTCCCCCCCCCCCTCTCTCTCTCTCTCTCTCTCTCTCTCTCTCTCTCTCTTTCAAACTGGTATCAGGATCAGACACTATTATAAAAGTCATTAAGATCAAGCAATTTCTTTTCCCTAAAGGTAACAACTTCTGTGACATACTTTGCGAATAAACCTTTAACATTAGCATCGACATTGGATAACAAATCACATAAATTATAACGGTGTTTTTTTTTTTCACGATTACTTCGAAGAGCTGAGACTTCGACCTGATGTCTTCATGTGCATTACAATCAAATACTAAATGTTCTTCACTTCATTTTTACACATTATACAAAAATCTTCTACAGTACTTTAAATCAAACCACCTCTTGTTAGCTCTCAAGCCTAGAGTTCTACTTCTGAATCTAGCCAGTGAGTCTCTATGCCATTTGTTGATAACCATATCTAAGAATTTTTCTGGCTGTGAATACATGTACTTTTAAAGGAATGGAACCAAGAGTACTTCACACCCTCTTCCATCTTGGAATGCCAGTTTTGTTTGAAACAGGATATTAAATGGTCTTTAAATTCTGTCATAAATATCCTTATATCTCCAACACCTTGACTCAGCCAGACAATACCAAATCCGTTTGTAATTAAAACTCGCTTTACATTACTAACCCAGTTATTGTTTCCCCAACTCATTCTGTTGGCGTAGCATATCATATGCTTGTTTACATACCCTGGTCGTTGGCAGCTGTGTAAGTTTTAACCAATATTTGATACATTTTCCGAAAGCTCGAATATGAAGAGGATATCTTCCAGAATCATCGTATGCCATTATGTTAGATGAACGCAGTGGAATATTCATAAAGCGTTTAATAGCTCAGGTGTGTAATTTCTCCATCGCATGATTCTCTTCAAGACCTCCCGAGTTCTGCAGCGTATGTTAACATAGGTTCTCTCTGCTTATCGAATAAAATCCAGAACAGAAAAGGATCAATTGTGTTTAGTTTCTTCATACATCTTAGAATTTCTATTACGCCTTTCTTCCCCTTTCTGCACGTTTTGGACCAACCAGCATTCAAACTTAATCGTGTTGAAATTACCGTCCCTAAATATTTATAATTATGCACTAGTTACCTTCACTTCGGCGTTATTGTACACCCAGTTTTCTCGGTGAGATAAGTGACCACCCATACGAAAAACTGTGATATTTGTCTTGTCTACATTAACGGTCAACTGCAGTTTCTCTGCTTCACCTTTCAATACATTCAGCTGATTCTGTAAGCCAATAGCAGTACTCAAAAGCAAAATCACATCATCGGCAAATAGTAGCATAAACATTTCGACAGCTCCAAGGATCAGTTGTATGCCGTGTCTACCCTTTCGTGATATTTCAATGGCCAATCCATTTATTAAAAAAAGCAAATATTTGAGGACTCAAAAGGCAGCCTTGGTTAACACCACGTGGGCAACTAAAAAAGTCACAATAAACACTTTTTTCACGTACACATGCAAGAACTGAATCGTATATACCATGGACACATATACAGTTTCCCACAGACACCAGTTTTTATCAAGACATACCATAATAAAATTCTATTCATAGAGTTTTTTTTTTTTAATCCACAAAAGTGACGTACAATTTAATATTCCTCAGAAATTTTTGAACCAACATTTACTTAGCTATTCAGTTTGCCTATTTTGTTCCAGAATTTTTTTCTATTGTCTGGCGTTGCCCACATGATCTTGTTCCCCCTTGATACAAAGACTGTACAGGTCATTGCCAGTAAAAAAAAAAAAATGTCTGAAGCGTGTCTCTCTCTCTCTCTTCTCTCTCTCTCTCTCTCTCTCTCTCTCTCTCTCTCTCTCTCTCAAATTAAGTCCTACTCCTTCCTTCCTGACTTATAGGTCGGCACTGAAAACTTGTCTTCAGGATCAAAAGACAATCGCAGAAAACCACCACAAAACCGCAGCTCCATCCCCACCTTCACCCCCCCCCCCTCCCCCACCTCCCCCGACACACTACTAACTGCATTGACCTCTGATTGGTAGCAATTTCTCGCGGTGTTGTCACAATCCATTGAGGAAGTGGCCGAGTTCCTGCTGGTATGTTCACAACGTTTGGTACACGTAAACAGCCCTAGCAGTTCCTTCCACTTACAGTGAGAAACTGTTGTTGTGTGTGTGTGTTTTTTTTTAAACTAAATTCGATGTACAGCCAAAGAAATAGAGGGGCAAACTGCGTTGTAGAGACAGGGGCGAGAGGTGGCGAGAAGAATTAAAGGAGGTGGGGAGGGGGGGGGGGGGGGTAGGATTATGGTGTTACAATTCAACTTATTGACGCACGTCGGTTGAGACTTGTGCAGTGCGTGTGACGCACGTGCAGTTTCCTTTCCACGGATAGCGCGTGCGAATAGCGCGCGCGAGCGCATGATCACAATGACACAGGCTTTTTTCCCCAACCGTTCCATCTTGCACCTCGAACGTGTTCATTCCAAGTGGAGCAGTGGATGTGACAGCTGAGATATCGGTTTGGTCACAGTGGAAACAAAGAGCTGGTCAGCTGACCGACAACGTTCAAGCCTTCAGTGTCTCTCGCCTAATAACGTCAGTCACAGTGACACAGTAACCTTGGTGGTTTATTTGTCTCGGTGACCGTGGCGTTGTGTGCAACCTTTCTTCTTCTTTTCCGATGTTGTGGCAGGCATTACTACATGCACTGACCAGAATCCGCTGTGAGGTGGCGGGCGCACACACAAGAGAAAGCTGAATCAAAGTGCATGAATTATGATGATGAGTACAAGCTCATTCTCAAACCCCAACCCAAGGTAGGCAGCCCAGTGACTGTGACGATCTCCAGGCATAAAATTCCACTGACATGATGCCATCTCTCACTGGCATTTCAGAGCAAGCACGCCTGTTCACTGAAGACTTCGGGGAGCATTCGGCATTCACAAGTTGAAGGGTCCGTGCCAGCTTTCTATGCGCGCCCTGCGGTGGCTGGAACACCTTGCTTCAGAAACCTGTGTTGGAATGGAGTGCCGCACACTCGTAAGTAGTAGTGGTGGTGGTGGTGGGTGGTGGTAGTAGTGTGGTGGTAGTAGTAGTGGTGGCAGTAGTAGTAGTGGTGGTGGTAGTAGTAGTAGTAGTAGTTTTAGTAGTAGTAGTAGTTGAGGTCGTTGTGGTAGTAGTAGTAGTGGTGGTGGTAGTAGTAGTAGTGGTGGTGGTGGTGGTGGTGGTAGTAGTAGCAGTAGTAGTAGTGGTTGGTGGTGGTAGTAGTAGTAGTAGCAGTGATAGTAGTAGTAGTAGCAGTGGTGGTAGTAGTAGTGGTGTAGCAGTAGCAGTGGTGGTAGTAGTAGTAGTGGTAGTGGAGGTAATAGTGGTAGTAGTAGTGGTGGTAGTAGTAGCAGTAATGTTAAGAGTGCTTATGTATATGGCGCCTCTACTCGGTGACTGGGCAAGCTCTAAGTGCTTCACAATCCACGCTGTCCTTCACTTAACGCGATGCCTACCAGGGCAGAGCAGACCAAAGATCTGCCTGTTTGCGTTACATTCGACCGTTCCTTGTGTCATTCAGCCTAATATTGTTCAGTCTGTTTTTCATTCATTCTTTCCATATTTCGGTGCATGCTTTGTTTACACTCGTTATCCACATCAACGGACAAATTGGCCTTTTCTTCCTAAAAGTTGATTATGGGATTTTTGCGTATGTGCAAAATGTTATGTACGCGTTTACATGTGGAGCCTCGGATAAGTCTCATTTGGAGGACAATGGAGAAGTCGAGTCAGACCCAGTGTCCCGTGCCGAAACGGCCTGGCGGAGATTCGAACCCGCGATCTGGGGGGGCTCACCGGATCCGAGATGGCGTTCTTCCAACTGGGGTGTTCCTGGCCCATTTTTGATGCTGAAGCGTTGGCCATTTCAGCTCCATGACGGTGAGTTATCGCCCCCAACCGGCCCAGAGTAGTTCGTTCCGTCATCCCCCTTCCCACTTCAAGCCCCCCCCCCCCCCCCCCCCCCCCCCCGCCAGTCTTTTTGCACGCAGAAATCGGAACCTTTGGTATTGACGACCCCCTATCTCGCCCTTCCCTTTTTGTCCCCCTTTCTAATGACACTTCTTCTTCCATATAGGGCCGCCATCACCCGGTTGAGATTCTCCATTTGCGGGGGTCTGTTAGAACGGTACAGGGGTTTTCAAAAACAAACAAAAAAAATCACTTTTGTTGGGGTAGGTTTTTTCAGTTGTTGTTTTTTTTTGTGTCTTGGTAAAAGACCCCAGGGATCCCCAAAACGCCGAAGTACTTGAACACTAGGAAAAAAGCACAGCAGCGATGAGAAATTAGTGTTGCCCTTTGTTTATTACCCCGACGGGGGCAGCCACACTCCGACTTCGGGAGTTTTTTGGGATGATGGGTTTCGTAGGGCTTTCACAACGAAGGCAACCCCGCTAACAGCGAGAAAAACAACATTTTGATGGCCTTGGTGTTCGCCAGTCAATTTTTTCCCGAAAAGCCTTAACCCCAAAGGGGGAAGTGTTTTTTGTGGGGCCCTTACCGAAATGTAACGATGCCAGGATGACATTTTCCAGGTATAGGTTCCCCGTCCCTGATGGCCTTGGGGGAAGGGCCCTGTCGTCCGGGGTTTTGCAGGGAAAAGAGGGCAAATTTTTTTGGGCTGTCCGGCATACGTGTGGGGGGTTTCAGGTCTTTCAAAACCCTTATGCCCCCCCCCGACCGTTGTTTATTTTCAACAGGGGTCGAAAAAGGGGGGGGGGGGGGGGGGGGGGGGGGGGGGGGGGGGGGGGGGGGGGGGGGGGGGGGGGGGGGGGGGGGGGGGGGGGGGGGGGGGTTTTTTTCCCTTTTTTTCCTTTTTTTCCCCTTCCCCTTCAAAACTTTAATCGCTTTGCTGACAGTCCATCGCCGCCCCAAAAGAACCGTTAGGACGTTTCAAACATGGGGTTAGATTTAAAACACGGTTTCCCGTGCAGGGGATGCAGAAAGGAAATTTTTGGTGGGAATCGCCGGGGTTATTTTTTTTTGGTATTTTCGGAAAATTGGTTCAAACTGTCTCACTTAGTTTAAAGTGAATGATGATGGGGAAAAAAGCAAAATTTGAAA
>CM065738.1:9785751-9808251 GCA_033310375.1 Conus canariensis
TCAATTCAAGTCACATGAAAATGCATGAGGACCCATCAAGTTGAGGTTGTTGTACATTATGTTACTCAACATGTTTAGACTTAACACTGTTCTGTCAAATGTGCGTGGTATGCCTTCCTAAATGACAAAAGGCTTGGTTTGCATTTAATATGGTCATGTATATCATTCCATACTTTGCTTCCAGAGTAAATGAGAGCAGACATAAAAAGATTAGTTCTTGGGAGAGGAATGCGGATACTACGTTTGTTACGAACATTATTGATGGGAAGTTTGTTGTTGAGATAAGCAGGCGTTAAATTAACAATTTTAAACATGAAAACAGCTTTGTTGTAACGTCATTTAAGACTGAAGGGAGAATGCCTAATTGTTTATAATCAGTAGGGACAAGAGAAGAGGACTGAAGAAGAATTAGCTTGAGAGAGCGTCTGTATAAGCTGTCAAGAGGTTTTAAGCAATTTTGACTGGCCAGATTCCAACATGTTGATGCATAATCAACATCTGGCTGGATGTATGCTCGAAAAAATAGCTTCCTGGTATGTTGATCAAGAAAATGTTTTATTCTATTCAACTGGAATGGGTTTTTTGTTTTTGGAAAGTCTTTTGCAAAGCATAGAAATATATTTGGACCAGGATAGGTTATTATCTATAGTAAGTCCTAGTAATTTGTGAAAACTTATTTCTTCTAATGCTTAATCACTAACTTTTAACTCCGGTAATCTATTCTTAATGTTCTGTCGTTTCTGTCTAGTTGCAACTTGCATGAATTTGAATTTATGAGGATGAACTGCCAAATGATTTTCTTCCACCCATGAAACAAGTCTTAGTATATCATTTTGTAAGGAGGTGCATACTGCATCAGAGCTTTTATTTTCATCTTCAAACCCCCCCCCCCCCCCTTTTTTCTTTTTTTTTTTTTTTGTAAATCTTTGCCAAGTCATTACTATAATGATGGAAGAATTGTTAGCCTGCACTTGTTTTCCCCCACTACTTAATTGTTCAGCATTATATTGTTTGGTCAATCAGTGGGCGATTGCATCTCTTAGGAGATCCAAGTAAAGGTTGTTCTGCACAATTCTTAGCCGCTGCTTAGGTTATTGAACAGCAGAGCTGACCACTCAAACTGTTCCATATCTTTTGATCTCTCTTGCATCCTTGAATGGATCCTCAAGCATAGGCTCAAAGATTGTCTCCTACATTTTATACTGTTTGCATAATGGTTTTAGTTTTTCAGCAACTTTTTTCCTCTTCACACTTTCCTCTCTTTTCTTTTAGTTACTATCTTTCGCTGGCTGCTTTGGGGGTGCTGTTGGATTCTTTTCTTAACCCTTGGTGGTGAGAACACCACAGAATTATGGACTGTGGTGTGTCTCTATTTGACGCCAAGAGCACAGACACAATCAGCCGTGTCTCCCTGATGAGTCCGATCCAGCGGACGAAAGGCCTAGGAGCAGGCGATACATATAGATCTGCCTTCGAGAGGGATTACGATGGTTCCTTCATGCAGCTAGTGAAGGGTTTTCGTATTTATTATATATATTTTCACATTTTCTTCATCTTCAACCCCCCCCCCCCCCCCCCCCCCCCCCTTTTTTTTTTTTTTTTTTTTAAATCTTTGCCAAGTCATTACTATAATGATGGAAGAATTGTTAACCTGCACTTGTTTTCCCCCACTACTTAATTGTTTAGCTTTAAAAACGATATAGGACCTAGAACCGATCCCTGGGAAACTTCATATTTTTTCGAAATAACAGAAGATAAAGTAGAATCTTTAAAGACTGCTTGTCTTCTGTTGTGAAGAAAAGATGCTATGAGTTTAAGGAATTGTTTAAACAGAGAGAGAGAGAGAGAGAGATGTGAACTAATGAGATATACTGTTTTTCGAGTCCATCGTCGTTCACTTTCCAGAGGTTCGGATGGTCCGTTGATGGGGAGTCGCTCCACTCTACCGATAGACGAGTAGACGAAGAGAGAGAAAGGGCAAACGGTGACTGGGTCCCTGAGTCTTTCCCCTCCTCCTCCTCCTCTTTCTCCTCCTAACCCCCTCCCCCTCACGCCCCATTTCCCCGTCCCGGTGGTCATTTTCTTCTTTTTTTCTGATGTCAGTGGACTTCGTCTCCACTGAATCCACCCTAACAGCCCCTATCCCCCATTCGACATCCACCCCCACCCCTGCCGCCGTTCCTTTTCATCTGTACCCCCGCTTCAACAAATGTTCTCCGCAGGGCAAAACGGTACATGCAACGAGATTCTCCGCAGAGCAAAACGGTACATGCAACGAGATTCTCCGCAGGGCAAAACGGTACATGCAACGAGATTCTCCGCAGGGCAAAACGGTACATGCAACGAGATTCTCCGCAGGCAAAACGGTACATGCAACGAGATTCTCCGCAGGGCAAAACGGTACATGCAACGAGATTCTCCGCAGGGCAAACGGTACATGCAACGAGATTCTCGGCAGGGCAAAACGGTACATGCAACGAGATTCTCCGCAGGGCAGAACGGTACATGCAACGAGATTCTCTGCAGGGCAAAACGGTACATGCAACGAGATTCTCCACAGGGCAGAACGGTACATGCAACGAGATTCTCCGCAGGGCAGAACGGTACATGCAACGAGATTCTCCGCAGGGCAAAACGGTACATGCAACGAGATTCTCCGCAGGGCAGAACGGTACATGCAACGAGATTCTCCGCAGGGCAGAACGGTACATGCAACGAGATTCTCCGCAAGGCAGAACGGTACATGCAACGAGATTCTCCGCAGGGCAAAACGGTACATGCAACGAGATTCTCCGCAGGGCAAAACGGTACATGCAACGAGATTCTCCGCAGGGCAAGAACGGTGCATGCAACGAGATTCTCCGCAGGCAGAACGGTACATGCAACGAGATTCTCCGCAGGGCAAAACGGTACATGCAACGAGATTCTCCGCAGGGCAAAACGGTACATGCAACGAGATTCTCCGCAGGGCAAAACGGTACATGCAACGAGATTCTCCGCAGGGCAAAACGGTACATGCAACGAGATTCTCCGCAGGGCAAAACGGTACATGCAACGCACAAAAATGAACAACGCCTTTTTTTCGGCCATGGAAATAACAAGATGCAAAGCATATAAACGTTCTCCCAGTTTATCTTGAATACGACGTCACAATCAAACATGTGTTATAATGTATTTGGTCACCTCGGCATATGACGCAAAGAAGCTTTGACGTCATTTTTGTTTACGTTATCATTTTCTAGATAGTCCATAGAGAAGAAAACCCGTTTTGGGCCGTTATAGCCGTTAGTAACGGCTATTCTGGTAAAATAAAACATCGGGCATCATCCATGACCCAAAATGAACATAGTACAAATTTTCAGAAAGACCGGCCCAGAAGTTTTGTCTGGAGCGAGTGGAACATATTTTGACCAGGACAGACACACAGAAACACACAGACAGACAGCATTTCTTCGTTCCCGCCCTAAAGTACTCCCTGTTCCTTAACAACTGGGAGTACAAAAACAGCTTTTTGCGGGGCACCGGTGATCAAGTTGAAGCGTTCAGTTAAGCCGATTCCAACGTCATCACACTTTGCAACATAGCAGTAATGGCAGAAAGAGCACGTCGCGTATTAAGATCTTACACGCGTCTTTGGGCAGAGGAACATGCACAAAAAAAAAAAAAAAAAGAAAGAAAAAAAGCCAGGCATGCACTGGTTAGAGGCATTCGGTTAACATGAGCTTCTAGGGTTTTTGAATGTGGACAAATTTGAAAAATTATTGATAAAGCACCGCAAAAAAAAAAAAAAAAAAAAAAGTAGACATACGAATCACAAGACAAAACACGACACGCGTTTCGACCTCTTAGGTCTTCTTCAGGCAAGATACACATCACTCAGGACAAAGAAAATGAACGAGCAGTCACTTATCTTCATCCAATGCGGCACAAGATAGGCGTTGAAATTTTGAATGTCTTTGATTAAAAAAGAAAGTGCACTTTTGAAATCCTTGTCATCAAGCTGTTGATCAAATAATTTACAGCACAACACGAAAATGTAGTTCGTCCTCCACGACGTGGCATGTCGTGCATATAGCTTGTCTTCTGCTATCGGGCAAAAAAAAAATATATATATATATATATATAGCTTGTCTTCTGTTCCCGGGCAAACGAAAAAAAAAAAATAATAATAATAATAAATGAGTAACAAAAACGGAGGAAGATAACGCCTGTCTCCATTGCGAACAGAGTTACCTTTTCTCAGTTTATGACCGCAAATAGATGTGGACTCAAATATTTGATTGGAAGCACACTCCAGGATAGCGGTCGGGACATCGACTGCTTGCATTACAGGCGCACCGTTTCACAACCCATGTTTCGCCATTTCTCTGACGGAACCGTTCCACGGACTGATGGGGTAACATTGCTTTACAGGCTCACTCTTGCTGAACGCCAGAACTGGCACAGATTTCCGCACCGGTTGCACAGAAAAATTTAATGCGCCAAAGCCTTGCTTAAGGAGACGAGTATTTATAGACAGGCACGATTATATTGTTTTGAGAATTTTTTTGTTGCGTCTGAAAGTTGATTTCCCTTCATTTCTTTCGTATGCCTATCAAGGTACATACCAGGTGGTTCCAAGCCTACAGATTAAAATGATAGGAGTGGGCGAGGAATGGGAATGGGAAACCACCCGGTGCAAAAAGAACTATGGTCACGGGTCAGTGCGAAGGCCTGAAATGTGATGTCAGGCAAGGGGTAGCTCATGTATTTGTAGTGTGGGAATGATGTCATGGGCAGAAATCGCTAAAAACAAGTGAAACGATTGGTAGGGGGCTTGTTCGTTTAATCTAAAATCAGCTCAATGTCAGATTCTTTGGCTCAGATGTATGGTACGCCAGAAAACACTTACATAGATACATAGTGATTTGGTGCATAGATACATAGTGATTTGGTGCAAGATCCTTACTCTGTCGTGTGGCTACATCGTCTATGGAACAAGATATGATCTTCGCTTCCCAGTTTAAAAGTCAGTCTCGAACTTTCTGAGCGTGAAAACTTCCCCAATTAGAAAGGCACTCTTAAATGAGGCCAGGAACAGTAAACAGTAAATAACAAACAGGAAGGGTAACTTTTCACAAGAAAATGTAGCTTGTTTTGCTCTTTCATGATTTTCTTTTGCTTCTCAGATGGCACCATTGGTTGGTTTTTGAAAACTCAACAAACATACATACATAATGCACACCAGCCTTTTTCTGGGATAGCATTCTTAAAACCGAAAAGGCAGAGGAGTCAAGTTACCATTTTCCGCGATCACTGAGGAGAAACGATCGGGTTTCGAAATACCGGTATCTGACCAGGAGTTATATGTTAGTGAGTTTCCTCTTCATTGGAGATTGTCTCCCCTTTGGAGACTATAAGCTTGCTGAAGGCGCGTTTTGAGAAGCATTTATTAATAATAATAATAATAACGTACATTTATAGAGCGCCCTTTCACACTAGAGCTCACAGCGCTTTACAATATTTAACTATAAACATGTACCTACACCTACACAGCAACAACAACTGAAGCAATGGACAAACATAAAATTCACGTTTATTCAAGACTGGTACGGCCCTTTTCATCTTGTATATAACAGTCCAAGAAACACACGGACGATCCGTTAATGTACATAGGTAACCCCAAATTAAGTTATCAGCGTGAATCCGTCAAGAATCGGTTTCCAGTGCCTGCATTCGGACGACATTCAGTAAACGAACTATTTCTGTTCCGCATGCTCAACACACTCTGCGTGTGTGTATTGAAACGGGCGCGCACTTACTCCGTGTTTCACAAGAGTGTGTGGGATTGGGTAGGGGGAGTAGGCAGTAAGGGATTTGGAGAAGGAGGGGGGGGGGAGGAGAGGGGAATGCGAGAAGGGAGGGGGTACGGTATTGCTGAAGGGGGGGGTGGTGGAGGGGGGCAGGAGAGGGGAATGCGAGAAGGGGGGGGGGGGGGTACGGTATTGCTGAATGTTATACGCGATTTTGTGTAATCAGACAAAAACTGGGCCGGGTTTTTGTGTCTGTGTGTTTTTTTAGTTTTTTTTTTGTTTTTTTTTTGTGGTTGCAGGCGGGGAAAGGGAGGGGGGAGGAAGAGGGTTAGTGGGTGGTTTATGATGTTCGTCCCAGTCACAGGTAACTCTCTCCCTCCTTCTCCTTCCCTCTCTCTCTCTCTCTCTCTCTCTTTCCCTCGCTTTTTCTCTCGTTTCTCTCTCTCTCTCTCTCTCTCTCTCTCCTCTCCTCCCTCTCTCCTTCCCCTCTCCCACTCTGTCTCTTTCTGTCCCTCCCTCCCCCTTCTCTCTCTCTCTCTCTCTCTCTCTCTCTCTTCTCTCTCCCTCTCTCTCTCTCTCTCCTCTCTCTCTTCTCGTTCCCAATCTCTCCCGCCCGACCTCCACATTCTCTCTCCTTCCCTCCCTCGCACTCCCTCTCTCTCTCTCTCTCTGTCTGTCTGTCTGTCTCTCTCTCTCTCCCGTGGAACGTCTTGCGATCGGTAGAAACAGCCATCGGCATTCACTTCTTGTCCCCCCCCTCGCCATAACTCAGTCTAGCTGCTACACCTTCTCCCCGTCACCCCCCCCCTCCTTCTCATCCACCCTCTCCTCCACTCCCCTCCTCCTTCCCTTCTTGTCCCCGTCCCTTCCTCCCTCCATCCAACCCTTCATGTTCCTTCCCACACATCTCTCAAAACTCCCGACTACTTGCTGTTCACGCCATCAGTTTGTACAGAACTTGTGCACAAGGGAGACATATATATTGTCGGTGTGTCCAGGACTTGTGCACAAGGGAGACATATATATTGTCGGCGTGTCCAGGACTTGTGCACAAGGGAGACATATATATTGTCGGTGTGTCCAGGACTTGGTGCACAAGGGAAACATATATATTGTCGGTGTGTCCAGGACTTGTGCACAAGGGAAACATATATAGTCGGTGTGTCCAGGACTTGTGCACAAGGGAGACATATATATTGTCGGTGTGTCCAGGACTTGTGCACAAGGGAGACATATATATTGTCGGTGTGTCCAGGACTTGTGCACAAGGGAGACATATATATTGTCGGTGTGTCCAGGACTTGTGCACAAGGGAGACATATATTGTCGGTGTGTCCTGGACTTGTGCACAAGGGGATAATATTATTGTCGGTGTTGTCCAGGACTTGTGGCAAGGGTGACATATATATATGTCGGTGTGTCCAGGACTTGTGCACAAGGAGGACATATTATTGTCGGTGTGTGTCCAGGACTTGTGCACAGGGGGACATTATATTTGTCGGTGTGTCCAGGACTGTGTGCACAAGGGAGACTATATTTATTGTCGGTGTGTGTCAGGACTTTGTGCACAAGGGGAGTATTTATTGTCGGTGTGTCCAGGAGCTTGGTGCACAAGGGCGAGCATTTATTGTCGGTGTGTCCAGGACTTGTACACAAGGGAAACATATATTGTTGGTGTGTACAAGACTTGTGCACAAGGGAAACATATATTGTCGGTGTGTCGTTGTCATGTTCTTTTTCCAGTGGGGGTTAAAGTTGAGTTCCTGAGTTTGGAAGTTCGGTCTCGCTGAAAAGGTGTGTTTGGGGGCTGGCTATACCTGGGTATGTCTGCGAGTGACACCTTTATTGGAGGCTTTTAGTTCCGCGCGCGTACGCGCGCGTGTGTGTGTGGTGTGTGTGGCGCGCGCGTGTGTGAATGTGTGTGTGCGCGCGCGTATGTGAATGTGTGTGTGTGTGTGTGTGTGTGTGTGTGTTCGTATGCGCGCGCGCTCGTGTGGTGTGTGTGTGTGCGTGTGCGTGTGTGTGTGTTCGTTTGCGCACGCGCGGCGTGTGTGTGTGTGTGTGTGTGTGCGATGTGTGTGTGTGTGTGTGATGTATGTGTGGTGTGCGCGCGCGCGCGTGCGGTGTGTGTGTGTACGTACATGTTTGCGCGCGGCCTTCGTAACAAATGCGAATCGGTTATGTGAATGCGACCTGTGGACATAATCAACATCACCAACGACAACATCAACTACTTGGGCGCACAACTTTTCAGTTGTAGACGGTAAAAGTCACCACGGTTGCGTTTATGAAAACGTGTGTGTCGCATATATGAATCGATATGAATCGGCGTGGTCGAGCATGCGCGCGCGCGCGCGTGTGTGTTGTATGTTGTGTGTGTTTGTGTGTGTGTGTGTGTGGTGTGTGTGTGTGTGTGTGTGTGTGTGTGGTGTATACTGCATGTTGGTTCGAAACTTGCTGCTCAGATTCTCTTGTTTCTTTTCACCCTTCAAACTGCAAACGTTTTCAGCAGCAGGTTCTGCTCAGCTGTGTGGCCGAGACTGGAGTAAGATATACGTCGGCTTATCTGATTCGCCCAATTCTGTCCAACTCCTTGTCATTGGTGCCCAATAGGACTGCGAGTCATGTGTCGGCTATGAAAGAACAATACCGTGGTCATCCGATTTGTCCCAAAAGCCTGATTTGTCTAACAACTCTGTCTGCCTGTCTGTGAAGGAAACCCGGATTTCTGGGAGTTATCTTTGATCAAAAACTGGACCTCAAAAGTCACATCCACTACTTAAAAACTTCATGTCAGAAAGCAGTGAACATTCCGAGAGTTGTGGCACATACGGATTGGGGCGCTGACAAAAAAAAAAAAAAAAAAAAAAAAAAAAAACTTCTCCACCTGTACAGGGCTCTGGTGCGCCCCAAACCGGACTACGGTAATGTCATATATGGTTCTGCCAGACCTTCCTACTTGAAAAATCTAGATCCCATTCACCATCAAGGCCTTCGACTCTGGGTGCATCCTGCACCACCCTCGTTCACAGCCTGCATGCTGAGGCAGGAGAACCATCCCTCCCCAACCGTCGGCTGAAACTTACTTTGAACTATTGTTTGAATCTCTTTTCTGAACCCCCAAACCACTGCTTATGGTAGTGTCTTTGACCCGAAGTCCGAAAAGAAATTTAATGACCACCCCAGTTCCATTCCACCCTTGGGAATTCGTGTTCTTCCCCATTTGAACAATGCAGAGACAGGTCTTGGAGTCGTGTGTGAGTCGTTCAAGTTTTCTGCTATCGCACGATGGTTTTTCCGCAATGTGGACATCCGATTTGATTCCCGATTCATGTCAAGGACACAGACAGACAAAGTACAGGACTAGAAACAATGCATTTCGACCTCTTGGGTCTTCTTCAGGCGAAAACAAATAACATTTAGGACAGTGACAAGAAGAACATTGTTTTCGCTTGAAGAAGACCCCAGAGGTCCAAATGCATTGTGTCTAGTCCTGTACTCTGTTTGTCTCTGTCCTTGGCGGTTACTATCCCCCTCTCTTTCCAAATTTTGCTTCATTTTCCGCCTTCAGTTACTCCGTTTTGAAACTCAGATTCATGTCGTAAAGATACCACAAGCTCCTTGGCGTACACGTTATTTTTCGCCGAACTGTGATCTAAATTTCCATCCTTCAGAAGATTTTTTTTTAACCGGTGGCTCTAAATCTGAAGAGGGGTTTCCTCTCCTGTGTTTTGCGGCACAGGTCCTTCTCAGAGACGTTCTAAAGACATTCCCAATGACAGCTCCATCTACACTGCTGAGTTGTCAGCCTTGGTCCTGGCTCTTCAGATGGCCTCTAAATCCAAACATAGAGATTTCCTCATTCTGTCCGACTCCCTGTCTGCTTTGGAGGCCATTGCCGGCCGTAATCTCAAGCACCCTGAACTGATGAAATTGTTTGAATTAAACGCCTCCCTGAAATCTGATGGATACAACATCGTTTTTGCTTGGGTTCCCGGCCATGTGAGCATTCGAGGCAACGAGTTGGTTGATCAACTTGCCAAGAGTGCCACAAAGAAAGAGTTGAGCAGATTGTCTATCCCACACACTGATATGAAACCTGAAGCCCAGGCTTACGTCTAAGACACATTGCAAGAGGAATAGAACTCACCGACGAATAACAAATCGTTAAAATCCGTCCAAGCCTGAAGGTATTTTTACTATGTTCCGAAGGCGGCCGTAAAGACAAAACAGTCTTGTACTGTTTACATACAGGTCACTCCTTTTACCCCCATTTTTATCTTTTAAAAGGTGAAGAAGCTTCGTGGTGCATTCCATGTCACGTACCACTCACAGTGAAACATTCTTTTAGAGTGAAGAAATGTTGACTGATGTACCTTTTCCATATAACTTGAAAATATAGAGGTAAAGAAAAAAGGTACCTTTCAGAGAATGCTTCAACGTTTCGTGCTGTAAGCACTTGGTCACGAAGTGAAGTGTTGAGGTCGTAGGGGAAGCTGGCAGGTTTCTTGTGACCACAGTTCAGCCAAAAAGGTAGGGGAGGGGGTGGGGAAAAGGTGAACTGTGTTAATATGGTCAACAAAAGGGGTGGGGCAAAGAGGGGGTGGGGAGAGGTGGGAGGGAGAGGACCATCTGAGTGGTGGTTTACAGAGAAAGATGAGGGGGTGATGGTAAGGAAAACATAGTATAGAACATGGTATAGAACAGGGGGGGGGGGAGCAGGAGGGAGGGAAAAAGGGGGGGGGGTTGCAGCTTGAGAGAAACAAGTTTATTCCCTGACATTGAGTCCATAAGGACTCAAAGTGCCAAGGCGTTGTATTAGCTGGCTTTCCATGAATTTGCGGTATTGGCCCTCTTTTTGTCCATTGCGCCAAAGCGCTGCCACTCTGATGTGCGACAGGTTATGGTGTTCAGAAGTAAAGTGGTTTGCCACTGGTGTATCTTTTCCTGTCAGAATGTTGTCCCTGTGTTCTTTGAAGCGATCATTGAGTGATCTGTATGTTTCTCCTACATACATCATGGCACACAAGGTACAGGTCAGGACACAGACAACATTTTGAGTTTGACATGTGAAATGGGATTTCACCTGAAACTTATGATCTGATGGGCCTTGGATAGTTGTTGCAGGGTTAATAAAAGTACAGGTTTTACATTTAGGTTTCTTGCAAGGGAAATTGCCAGCTTGAGCAGAAGGGTGCGTAGAGTGGAAGGCAGCATGCACAAGATGGTCACCAAGGCTTTTGTCCCTCTTGAAAGCCACAAGTGGAGGTTGGTTGAATGTATCTTTCAGTGCCTGAAATGACGTGGTTAGGTGTAATGTTTTGATTGAATAGATTTTACTGTAAGATCACTGAGAAAGAGAGCGACAGACAGACACACACACACAAAACACAAAACGCACACACATGACACGCACACACACACACACCACACACACACACACACACACACACACACACACACACACACACACGCACAACACACACACACACACACACACACACACACACACACACACACACACACACAGAGCTACCCAATATACACTAAACGCGCGGCAGTATACGCAGCAACTTGACACCGTCATAAAACAGACGGCACGGGAAACGGCCATGTTGCCCACGCAGGGACAGTGAAAGCAGCCCGTAGCCAACGCCATGTCCGGTGACAAGCAGCCGCCGTCCGGCAAAGAGGCGAACGGTGACGTGGTGGAGACTGGCAGAGAGACGGTGACGCGAGATGTTGATGACGTCACTGCGGACGGTGACGACACCTCGGACGAAGCGCGGGACAGGCAGACGGAAGCGGTCATCTATGGCGTGAATGATAACCCGCCGATCTTCATGGTGCCAGTGTATAGTTTACAGGTGAAGGAACTATGAGAACTCTCTGCCTGCCTGTCTGCCTGTCTGCCTGCCTGTCTGTCCCGTTCTGTCTGTCTGTCTCTCCCTCCCTCCCTCCCTCCTCTCTCCTCCTCTCTCTCTCTCTCTCTCTCTCTCTCTCTCTCTCTCCCCTCTCTCCCCCTCCCTCCCTCTCTCTCAATGTTACTCGAGAGTTTGTACAGACGATCTGTCAATTCGTACTTCTTAAAACATCTTTTCAAGTAAGTGATTAGAAATTAATTAATACTCTCCCTTTTTAGTCTAAGATGTCGATTCAGTAAATCTGTTATGTATGAAATCATGAACGAATACTACCTTTGCGACAAATCACCGGTGAATAATGTACGAGATAAAAGTAAATTGTTTCAATATATTCCTCGCTGAAGAACAGATTTGTTCTTGACATCCCTTACATGTTCGGGTGGGAAAACTATGGAATGAAAATCATGATCTCTAAAGAACAAAAATAGCGTAGTCCCATTCAAGACAGCCCATCACAAGTAATTTTTTGATCATCATTTAACAGCCCAAGCATTTTGATATTGTAATATTTCTTCAATGTATGTCTATGTAAATACATACACTGCTAGATATCTGTCAGTTTACCTATCTGTCCTCTTCTCTTTTCCCCTCTCTCTCTCTCTCTCTCTCTCTCTGTCTCTGTCTTCTGTCTGTCTGTCTCTCTCTCTCTCTCTCTCTCTCTCTCTCTCTCTCTTCTGTCTGTCTGTCTGTCTCTCTCTCAGCATATGCATTTACTTACGTCAGATCACTCCTGTTGAGAATGTTTATATTTTTGTAATGAAATACCTTGTGTATTTATGTTCATTATTACTCACCCCCCTTCAAATGGGGCTGTGTCCTTTTCTCGAATTATCGTTCTCTCTCTCTCTCTCTCTCTCTCTCTCTTTTCCTTCTCCTCTTCTCTCGAATGTATCTTGGGGTTCTTCTCTCTCTCTCTTCTTCTCTATCTTCTCTCTCTCTCTCTCTCTCTTCTCTCTCTCTCTCTCTCTCTCTCTCTCTCTCTCTCTCTCTCTCTCTCTCTCGCGCGCGCGCGCGCGTGTGTGTGTGTGCGCGCGCGTAAGGCGGGGAATATGTGTTTTCATTGTACTGATGTTTTGAACCGTCTTGATTTTCTGTATTTGATTTTCTGTTTCATGCCTTTTTTTCTCTGTCTTTTACTTGTGATGATTGTGCATTTTATGAGTGTTTATACTCTACATCCTTGGTATGTTTTTGGAGGGCATAGTGTAAAGAAGCATTCAGTTTGATTACCCTTATTAAAATACTCGTATTCTCTCTGTCTCTCTCTCTCTCTCTCTCTCTCTCTCTCTCTCTCTCTCTCTCTCTCTCTTCTCCTCACACACACGCACACGCACACGCACACGCGCGCACGCACACACACACACACACACACACACACACACACACACACACACACATATTATTGGTGGTTTGGATGTGGTTTATAGAAAGCCTTGATGACAGAATACTTAACTGATGATTTGGGCGTGGTTTATAGCAAGCCTTGGTGACAGAATAGTTAACTGCTGGTTTGGACGTGGGTAAAAGCAAGCCTTGATGACTGAGTAGTTAACTTTATGCTTGGATGCGGGTTTATTGCAAGCCTTGATGACAGAATAGTTATCTGGTGGTTCGGACGTGGTATAGCCAGACCTGATGACTGCACAGTTGACTGGCGAACTGAACACGGCTTGTAGCAGGTCTTGATGACTGAATAGTTAACTAGTAGTTTGGCCGTGGTATGTGCCAAGACTTGATAACTGAATAGTTGACTTGGCAGTTTGAATGTGGTGCGTAGCAGGTCTTGATGACTGAATAGTTAACTAGTTAGTTTGGCCGTGGTATGTACCAAGACTTGGTAACTGAATAGTTGACTTGACAGTTTGAATGTGGTGTGTAGCAAGTCTTGATGACTGAATAGTTTAACTAGTAGTTGGCTGTGGTTTATAGCAAAGCTTGATTGAATAGCTGTCTGGACGTAGTTTTATAGCAAGCTTTGATGACGGAACAGTTAACTGGTGGTTCGGGAGTGGGTTTATTGCAAGACTTGATGACTAACTAGTTGACCGGTGGTCTATAGGCTGAATAATCCACTAGCAGTTGCAGTCGAGATGAGCAGTTTGATGAACGTGGGTCAGTAGCGAGCCTTGATGCCCGGAGTGTTGATGAACGTGGGTTGGTAGCGAGCCTTGATGCCCGGAGTGTTGATGAACGTAGCTTGGTAGCTAGCCCTGATGCCCGGAGTGTTGATGAACGTGGGTCAGTAGCTAGCCCTGATGCCCGAAGTGTTGATGAACGTGGGTCAGTAGCGAGCCTCGATGCCCAGAGTGTTGATGAACGTGGGTTGGTAGCGTCGAGCCTTGATGCCCGGAGTGTTGATGAACGTGGGTTGGTAGCGAGCCTTGATGCCCGGAGTGTTGATGAAC
Source organism: Conus canariensis (assembly GCA_033310375.1). Taxonomy (NCBI): domain Eukaryota; kingdom Metazoa; phylum Mollusca; class Gastropoda; order Neogastropoda; family Conidae; genus Conus; species Conus canariensis. The sequence goes on from CM065738.1 coordinate 9,799,873, forward strand.
GTAGCTTGGTAGCTAGCCCTGACGCCCGGAGTGTTGATGAACGTGGGTCAGTAGCTAGCCCTGATGCCCGTAGTGTTGATGAACGTGGGTCAGTAGCGAGCCTTGATGCCCAGAGTGTTGATGAACGTGGTTTGGTAGCGAGCCTTGATGCCCGGAGTGTTCATGAACGTGGTTTGGTAGCTAGCCCTGATGCCCGGAGTGTTGATGAACGTGGGTCAGTAGCTAGCCCTGATGCCCGAAGTGTTGATGAACGTGGGTTGGTAGCGAGCCTTGATGCCCAGAGTTGATGAACGTGGGTCAGTAGCGAGCCTTGACGCCCGGAGTGTTGTTGACTGACGGGGGTCGGGGTGTGGGCGTGGGTGGGTTGCAGCAAGCCATGATCTCCATGTCCGCCATTCTGATGGTCTCGTTCCTGGTGTCCGGCAACATCTGCGCCGGCAGCCAGCTGGCGGAGGTGCGGGCCGAGCTGCTGAGCATCGCGTTCTTCATGTGTGGGGTGGCCACCTTCCTCCAGACCCTCGTGGGCGTTCGGTACGTTTGAGGGTCTTCTGGGTCTCTTTGGCTTTGTCTGTGTGTCTGTCTGTCTGTGTCTGTCTGTCTGTCTCTCTCTCTCTCTCTCTCTCTCTCTCTCTCTCTGTATCTGTCTCTCTCTCTCTCTCTCTCTCTCTCTCTCTCTCTCTGTATCTGTCTCTCTCTCTCCCCGTCTCCCCCCCCCCCCCTTATCAGACATGTTTGAGGCATATATTGTAGCATCGTGTGTTACTTCAGTAAACGGTCACGAATGAAATAATGGCTTACTTAAACCAACACTTTCATCATTGTCACAAAACACTCTGTCTGCCTTCCTCCCACTCTGTCTGTCTGCCTCCCTCCCTCCCCCCCCTCTCTCTCTCTCTCTCTCTCTCTCTCTCCTCACGTGTATTGCCTTTCTAGCTCTCATTTCCATGCGCATTTTCCCATAATTCCCTCGAAATGTCTCTAGTGTACCACACATACACGCATACGGAAACGCGCCCGCGCGCGCGCGCACACACACACAACACACACACACACACACACACACACACACACACACACACACACACACACACACACACGCGCACGCGCGCGCACGCGCGCGCGCGCGCGCGCACTTGAACACCAGTGACCAAATAAGTTTTCTTTAAGTGATTTGCCTTGTACTGAGCAATAACAGCGACAGAGTCAGTGTTCACTCATCAGCCAGGAGTCGAGTTCTGGAAAACTTAATTTTGGGGGAAAGGACAATATAAACTGCTGTTTCTGTAGGAAGAACCAACCAGGGGGAGAAGTTGATATCAGGCGGTCTTCAGAGAAGGAACCTCCCTTCAGACAGGTGTCCCCGCCCTGATGACCTTAACACTGTGAGAGGGTCGAGCCACATCCAGGTCATGACTCCCTTATTCGATTTACTATCCGCACAGTGTAGTCATTTTGATATACAACATTGTCAGAAACCTGCTGGTCTGAAAAGGATTCTAGCAGTATTATAGGACCCCCCCCCCCCCACCCCCATCCCCCCCACCCCTCGCCCTCCACCCTCCCAACTTCCGTCCTTCCATCAGACGAGACGGACAAAAAAAAAAAAACTCATACACACCCCACACACACACACACACACACACACACACACACACACACACACACACAGAGAGAGAGAGAGAGAGAGAGAGAGAGAGAACTCAGAACTCAGAAGCAGTTTAATGTACTTCGGCCTTGGGCCACAATACAATACAATCGGGAGGGAGGGGTAAGGGATGATAAATGGATTAAATGGAAGGGGAGGGGGGGGGGGGGCGTCAAAGCAATGGTCATAATATTTTCATCTTGACAGCTTAGAATCCAAATAAGAATACGAACGCAAAGACACATTTTATAGACTGCACGATTATCACACAGTTTAACTTGTTACACAGCCAATGCCGTTAAGAGTAGTGGCCTCTGAGCAAATTAAACTACTGAATTGGAGCGAGTGAAACAATACATCAAAAATAAATAAATGTAAATGTTCAACCTTGAGAAGTCATTTTCTTCCTAATATTATTAGCATGAAACACATACCTAGACAAATTATGCCTGTGGGTGGCATTATTTACTTTAAGCAAATCAGGGAGTGGTAAAAATTTACAATCTCCCAAAAACTTTATTCTAAGGTCATCATACATGAAGCACTCGAATAAAAAATGGAATTCATCTTCAATTCTGGTATTACAAAAAGGACATAACCTATCTTGGCTGTTATTACTATATCGATGGACATTGTTGTTAAGTGGCAAAGCATTTAATCTTGCTTGTGAAACAGCGACTCGAAAGCAATATGTATCCATGCAACTGATATATTTCTCTTTTTCGAAAATGGTTTTAAAGGATCTGTAACTATCATACCTATCTCGATCTCTAATAGATCCAGTCCATTCCTGAATAAAGAAATCCACGAGTCTTTGTTTAAATAGACATAAAAAAGCCTTAACATCTCCAACACCCTGCTGCAGCCACACAATGTTAAATCCAGTTTCACATAGAATTTGTCTTATCTGAGAAGCCCAACATGTCTTTCCAGATTTATCCACATCAAGCAACATTAAATAAGCATTGTATGGGAATCTGTCAGGATTCATTCGTAACAGTTTAAACCAGTATCTAAGGGAATTAGTGTAGGAGTTAATATAAAGTGGGTATCGTCCCAAGTCACCATACACCATTTTATTTGGTGTCCTTAGTGGTACTCCCAGAAATCTTTTGCAGGCCATCAAATGTACTTTCTCTATTTCCTCTAATCTTTGTAGGCCCCATATTTCAGAAGAATATAACAGAATGGGTTGGATTCTTACGTCAAAAATCTTAAAGAACGTGCTTGCATTCATTTCTTTATATTTCTGGAAAACTCGATTTAACTCCACAACAGCTTTCTTACCCTTGGTCACGAAATGCTCTGTACCTAATTTAGCACTGATTTTTGTTGTGAAACAGAAACCCAGATAGCAATAATTATTAACTACTTCCAATCTTAGGCCATTGAAATACCATCGCTCGCGTTTTCCAAGAAACCCACCTTTCCTAAACACCATTACCTTAGTTTTTTCAATGTTAACAGTTAACTGGATGTCATCACAACAAGACTTCAATACATTTAATTGGTTTTGTAAACCCCATGGAGTTGTAGAAATTAGAGCTACATCATCAGCAAAGAGCAAAATAAATATTTCCATAAGGTCTGGCAATAAATGAACGCCATGTCTTCCTCTTTCGCTCATATGATCTGCTACCTGGTTGATAAATATTGAGAACAATGTAGGGCTCAACACGCATCCTTGTCTCACACCAATCGGGCATTCAAAGAACTCAGATATATCAGAATTTGCACGAACACATGAAAGTAGGGATTCGTACATTGCTGTTAAAGACGCAAAAAACTTCCCCTCTACTCCTTTACTTCTGATGCAATCAATTAACTTATCGTGTCTAACCGAATCGAAAGCTTTTTTAAAATCCACAAAAGCAACATACAATTTTTTACCTTTTTTGCTCAAACACTTCTGAACAATCGCATACAGATTGAAAATCTGGTCAACGGTGGAGTAATCTTTTCTGAACCCAGCTTGGCTTTCTGATAATAACTGATTGTTTTCCAACCATGTGTACAATCTCGTGTTCAATATAGAAGTGTAACATTTGGATAAAATACTTAGCAAAGATATACCTCTGTAATTATCTACATTTTTCGGATCTCCCTTTTTATGAATTGGAATTATAACTGCTTTTGACCAATCTTTTGGATAGATGCCTTTATCAAAAATTGAGTTGAACAGCTTTATAATAAAAGAGCGAACCTGTCTGCCGCCATTCTTCAGCGTTTCAGCTGTAATTCCATCTAATCCACACGCCTTTCCCGACTTCAGTTTATCTATTGCTCTATTTACCTCCTCTTCCGAAATACTTCTGTTTAAAACATGGTCCAGATGATCCGTTAAATCTATTTCTGGGCCTAAGTAGCCAGTATGTGCAGCTGTGTCAGTTTGGAATACAGCCTTGAAATGATTAACCCAATCCACCGTTTTTATGTTATTCGTGGATTTATCTCTGTTGCCATGTCCCATATTTTTAAGCTGTTTCCAAAAACATGATGGATTCAATAAATTATTGGCAAGAGATTCTGCTTTCAACTTCCTGAACTCTCGTCGTTTAGTTTTCAGTAAGTGCTTGTACTTTTTCCGTTCTTGGACGTAGATCAGTTTGTCTGTTATTTCCTTAGTTTTTCTAAAACGGTTCAGCGTTCTTCTGGCTTCTTTTTTAGCTTGATCACATTCTGTGTCAAACCATTCTGATCGCTTGTTCTGATCAGAACGAAATTTAAAGGACATGCACTCACTAGCTTCAGTTAGGCTTTGAACAAACAGTGTCAATGCATTATCAACATCGGAATCCAACAAATTAAAAGCCAATATAAGTTTGTTCTGTATGTTATTACTATTCAGCCTGTTGACAAAAATATCCTTTTTGTCATCGTTCCACCTGATTCTTTCTATTGAACTACTTTCATCTTTCATCATTTGTTCATTGCACGCTTCAGTTCCAACAACCTTCAGATCAACTCGCATTACAACTGGCAAATGATCTGAGTCTACAATACTTTCTACATCAACTGCAGCAATATCAATGAATAAAAATAGTTCACTTGATGCTACAAAGTAGTCTACTGTACTACAGCCTAGAGATGAGATATAAGTGCAGCTATCATCAAAATTCTTTTCACGTAGACCATTTAAAATAACACAATCAAATATATTACAAATTTCAAGCAACTGGTTACCAAAAACATAACACTGTCCTGAGAATTTCTACAAAATTCATTTACAACAGAGGCATTTGGGCCGATGAAATCTATATTATCTTCTACAGAAGAATAATTGCAACACCCTGTTCTGGAATTGAGATCTCCAGTTAACAGAATGTAGAAATCATTGTAGGAGTGTTGAAGGTCTAATATGATTTGTTCCAAAACTTCCAAACCAAAACCATCGTATTGGTCTTTCCAAAACACAGAATCATGTGGATGAATATATGAACAAATTAGCATTATATGGCGATCAGTTGAAAACAGATCTTTATGAACTTTAATAATGACAGCATGAGGGCTTTGTATTTGAATTTGTTCAACGTACTTTTCAAATTTCTTCTTAATCATAACAATTATTCCACCAGAGTATCGACCTTGATGGGAAAGCTTCTTTGCTTTTATCGAAAAAATTTTGAAGTTACCAAACAATGGGGAATTTAAATCATTTGCCATAAATGTCTCAGTTAGGCATATAAAATCGTGTAACGAAAGAAAGTTGGTAAACTCGTTATTATCCAGTTTTGGTAGAAGGCCATTGACGTTGTAATTGAGAAATTTTACTTCTGATTTATTTATATTATCTATATTATTCACAATACTACTTTTCTGCTCTTTTTCAGCCGATCTATCAGCCCTCGCAGATTGGGAGGTTTCATCGTCAGTACTTTTGCTCCATGATACTGTGGCCCGGCCGATTTCCTATTTTTTGTTACCTGGACGACTGTTTGATTTGCTGCGTTTACAAGCCTCATTTACCTTGGAGCGATCATTAGATGATGCTCTCAACAGAGAATCGAGGATGCTGCTTTGACTGCCTGTCCTCTGTGACATAGCTGATTTATTTGGACAGTCTGTTTGTCTGAGTGAGGCAGTTCGTCGAGGTGGCCTGTCCTGTATAGTTGTCCTTGATGAGACAGCATTGTCTTGTTGTTTATCTTCATGGACTGTTGTACCTTGAGTAGTTTGTATTTCTTGCATTTCTGACAAGCCAATGTCGGTGCATGTATCTGTCACAGTATCGTTTGGATTGTCAGCTAGAACCGAATCAGTCTGTGTCGATATTTTGTCTGTGTCATCTTGGCCGTCACAATGTGCATTCGATTCTCTGTGTTCATCCGTCTGTCCCTGTCTGTCGGTGTTAGAGATTTTCTCGTCTGTAATCTCTACTCTGTTGTCTATCAATTCTTGTCTGTTGTGGATTGAGTCCTGGCTTTGTGCGTGGGCATCATGAACATCGTTTAACACCACACCATCCTTCATGCCAGTTTTGTCTTGGATTTCATCAGCATGGAAATCTTTGTTCTCATCGCACAGAGCAATGTCATCATTGTTATCGACATTCCTTTGAAGCACAGTGTGGCACCCTTCTGTTGGTTTAGAGACAAGACAATCTCTGTTATGACTATCCTGGTCACTATTGTTGGTCTTCACTGGAGTGTCAGGTACTTGAGTGACGTTCTGCACTCTCAGACTGCTCGGGACTGTGCTGGGTGGTCCGTACCTCTCAGATATTCTGCTGTTCTGGTCTTTCACAAACACTGTCCTCTTGTATTCAGCCATACCTGGACCTCCTTGTCTCACCACCTCGCTAAACAAGCGGTTGCCTGGCACCACAGGCACTGCATGTCTCTGGCTGTGACTCCGGGATGAGGGACAATTCTGATGTTCCTTGTTTCTGATAGATCTGGTGCCCATGTGGTTACCTCTTGTTTCCAGATTTGTGTATGAATGAGGCTGAGATCCGGTGTTGATGACATGTTCCTGGCTGTTGTCGGTGGATGACTGGTAAGGAAAGTCGTTTTTATCATATTCCAGAACCAAGCGCCTGGTGTGTCTGGCTGATCGGTCACGGCTGTCACTCCTGTGACCTTGCACGTCGGTGTACTGGGTAGAGTCATGGAATTGCCGTCTTCTGGGCAGGGAGTACCGTCGATCCCCACCATCATGGTGCTGATGAAGATCATGATGCTGGTGAGGATCACGGTGCTGGTAAAGATCCTCCTTGTACCGAGCTCGTGTTGACTCTCTCTCCCTCACTTGCAGTTTCCCATTGTAAATATAAGCAGTCTTTCCCAAACTGCGATAGTAGTCAACCCTATCTTTCTGGCGAGTAGTAAGATCTGATGATACTCTGATGCCATCCTGTCTCATGTTATCTCTGATTTGTCTGTCACCCAATACCGCCATTTTGTCGGCCCATCGGCAAAACTGTACAAGGATTGGACGAGGGTCACTTCCCTGAGGACGAGGTTTTCCTAGGCGGTAGGCCTTCACAATGTCTTCCTGTCGCCAGGTGCTTGCAGAGTCGTAATAGTTTAGGGTTTCTGTAATAACTTGTATCGTCGTGCCGTTGTCCTCTCTTCTGTACTCTTCAACATTGATGAAAATAAGATTGCACGCTCTTGAGTTTTGTTCAACGTTTTCAAGTTGGTTTTCCACTTTGTCTAGTCTCTCCACCAGAATCCGTCTATCTTCTTGTAGATCTTCTATGTTCTCTTTGTTTTCTTCCACACACTCTTTTACCTGACACATGTCACTCAGAATGCGTTTAAAGTTGTTATCTATGCTTTGTATTTTTTCGTCCATATTGTTCTTTATGTAAGCAGAATGCATTTGTAGTTCATGTTGCATTCTTTTAAAATGCCAGTCAATAAACTGAATAATATTTGGCTGTAGATCCGGATGCGACATTCTGTCTGGCGCCTATGTTACCTTCCCGATAAACTTGACCACGTCACAACAGTACTTGCACAACAAAGTTTACACACGGATCACGGGAACGCACAAAATAACAATTTCACATACCTGTGTAGCGACCCAGATAGCTCCAATATGTTTACCTACACAACTTCCAGAACCAGAGCTGAAGGAGGTGACGACCTCTCTGCCAGCCAGAGACGCCAGTACAGTCACTACCAGCCACAGAGACGCCAGTACAGTCAGCGGACAGCCAGTGCTCGGAACCATCCGTGTTTTAGTGCACAGAGCGACACATGGGGGGCCGGTCCGACATCGTGGAGCACAACATGGCAGTGAAGAGGGGAATGCACAATAATCCAGCACAGGAGTCACACTAAAGCACAACACATCGTAGGATGACCAGTGTGAAGATCACAATGCATGGAGTGGGCCGGTAACAACACAAATATGCGGGATGTGATCAACGAAGACTGCAGCAGTCAGTCACATCAGTCCATCCAGAAAATTAATCACATCACCGGCACATTTTGGCACAAATTTTATATCTTCGTCTGCAGAATGATGTCAGATTTACAAATTTGCAGAAGCAGAAGTCGATTGCACTTACTATCGCGCGTAATTAAGCAAACAATTAATAATTTACGCAGAGCGGCAAAAATACACCCACCACCAACTCTTGAGAACAACTCGAGAGAGAGAGAGAGAGAGAGACTAAAATAAGGTTGATATCGTGGTTGGTACGTTTGTTTGTAACCTCTAATATTAGATATACTAATATGTTCGTTATTTCTTCTTCTTCTTCTTCTTCTTCTTCTTCTTCTTCT
>CM065738.1:9818251-9830751 GCA_033310375.1 Conus canariensis
TTGAACTTTTGACAAAGCGAATCTATGACCTACTGAACTTGAGACGTAGCGAATCTATGACATGCTGAACTTGGGACGTATCGAATTTGTGACATATTGAACTTGGGACGTATTGAATCTGTCATATTGAATTTCGGACGTATCGAATCTGTGACATATTGAATTTGGGACGTATCGAACCTTCCTGTCATGTATTAAACGTGTGACTTGAATCTGAGACATATCGATTGTGAATTATGGAAACATCCTGTCTTTTTTTTAATTCGTAGATAAAAGGGGGAAAACTTCTTGCGTGTGTTGCACCTGCAAAATTGGTGCGTGGATGACGGGTAACAGCAATGTCGGTTACATGAACATCAAGAGCAGAAAACCAGTCTGTTTCAAAACCTGAATAATTTTGCTAAATATCACCATTTGATCTTTTAATTTTTGTTGAAGGTTGTATACGTCGATCTCTCTGTCTGTCTGTCTGTCTGTCCCTCTCTCTCTCTCTCTCTCTCTCTCTCTCTCTCTCTCTCTCTCTCTCTCTCTCTCCCTCCCTCCCTCCCCCACGCTCTCAGTGTCTCTCTCTCTCTCTCTCTCTCTCTCTCTCTCTCTCTCTCTCTCCCCCTCCCTCCCTCCCTCTCTCCCTCACTCCCACCTTCCCGCCCTCTCCCTCTGTCTCTCCCTCCCTCCTTCCCCTCTCTGTCTGTCTGTCTGTCTGTCTCTCTCTCTCTCTCTCCTTCCCTCCCCCCTCCCCCACCCCTCTCCCTCTCCCCCCCCCCCCCTTCCCGCCCTCTGCCCGCGTCTGGCCTTGTCCTGTTCCAGATGACACAGCGGGTGGGGGGATGACTGAGGGGTGGGGGATGACTGAGGGGTGGGGGGGGGATGACTGAGTGGTGGGGGGATGACTGAGGGGTTTTGTTGCCGCAGGTGTTGTTGGCCCTGGGCCTGGGCTGGCTGTTCTGCTACGTGCTGACCGTGACGGACGTCTTCCCCAGCAACAGCACGGCGCCGGCCTACAGGGCCCGGACGGACATCAACCTGCACGTGGTCCGCACGGCCCCGTGGTTCAAGTTCCCCTACCCCTGTGAGTGTTTAATTTCATAAAAGGAAAAAAAAAAAAAAGGAAAGAAACCTCCGCAGCCGGCTCTCGTCCCTGTTTCTCTCTCTGTCTCTGTCTCTCTCTGTCTCTGTTTGTCTCTGTCTATCTCTATTTCTGTGTCTCTCTGTCTGTCTGTCTCTGTCTCTCTGTCTGTCTGTCTGTCTCTCTCTATCTCTCTGTATGTCTGTCTATCTCTTTCTCTGTGACTCTGTCTGTCTCTCTCTGTCTCTGTCTATCTCTGTCTCTCTCTGTCTCTGTCTATCGCTGTCTCTCTCTCTCTCTCTCTCTCTCTCTCTCTCTCTCTCTCTCTCTCCTCTCTCTGTGTCTGTCTCACACACACACACTGTCTTTCTTTCACTCTCACTCTGTCTTTCTCAATCTCTAACACTCCTCTCTCTCTCTCTCTCTCTTCCTCTCTTCTCTCTCTCTCTCCTGTGCTTGTGACTATCCCCAGACCCCCTCGTCTATCTCGTCACTCGATTCGTTTATTTCTTCTCGAGCTTCTCTCCCAAATGTCACACTCGCCCGCATGCCTTCGCCCATGCACATGACATCCCTTCGCCCATGCACATGACATCCCTTCGCCCATGCACATGACATCGCTTCGCCCATGCACATGACATCCCTTCGCCCATGCACATGACATCCCTTCGCCCATGCACATGACATCCCTTCGCCCATGCACATGACATCCCTTCGCCTATGCATATGACATGCCTTCGCCCACGGATATGACATGCCTTCGCCCATATGACATCCCTTCGCCCATGCATATGACAAGCCTTCGCCCATGCATGTGACATCCCTTCGCCCATGCATGACATGCCTTCGCCCATGCATATGACATTCCTTCGCCCATGCACATGACATCCCTTCGCCCATATGATATCCCTTCGCCCATATGACATCCCTTCGCCCATACATATGACACTCCTCCGCCCATATGACATCCCTTCGCCCATATGACATCCCTTCGCCCATACATATGACATGCCTTCGCCCATATGACATCCCTTCGCCCATATGACATCCCTTCGCCCATGCATATGACGTGCCTTCGCCCATGCACATGACATCCCTTCGCCCATATGACATCCCTTCGCCCATACATATGATATGCCTTCGCCCATATGACATCCTTTCGCCCATATGACATCCCTTCGCCCATATGACATTCCTTCGCCCATATGACATCCCTTCGCCCATACATATGACATTCCTTCGCCCATATGACATCCCTTCGCCCATACATATGACATTCCTTCGCCCGTATGACATCCCTTCGCCCATACATATGACATTCCTTCGCCCATATGACATCCCTTCACCCATATGACATCCCTTCGCCCATACATATGACATCCCTTCGCCCATATGACATCCCTTCGCCCATACATATGACATGCCTTCGCCCATGCACATGACATCCCTTCGCCCATGTGACATCCCTTCGCCCATACATATGACATGCCTTCGCCCATGCACATGACATCCCTTCGCCCATATGTCATCCATTCGCCCATACATATGACATGCCTTCGCCCATATGACATGCCTTCGCCCATATGACATCCCTTCGCCCATACATATGACATTCCTTCGCCCATATGACATCCCTTCGCCCATACATATGACATTCATTCGCCCATATGACATCCCTTCGCCCATACATATGACATCCCTTCGCCCATATGACATCCATTCGCCCATATAACATCGCTTCGCCCATACATATGACATTCATTCGCTCATATGACATCCCTTCACCCATACATATGACATCCCTTCGCCCATACATATGACATTCATTCGCCCATATGACATCCCTTCGCCCATACATATGACATTCCTTCGCCCATACATATGACATTCCTTCGCCCATACATATGACATTCCTTCACCCATGCGTATGACATCCCTTCGCCCATGCATATGACATCCCTTCGCCCATGCATTTGACATTCCTTCGCCCATATGACATCCCTTCGCCCATGCATATGACATTACTTCACCCATGCATGTGACATCCCTTCGCCCATGCATGTGACAATCCGTCGCCCATGCACATGACATCCCTTCGCCCATGCATGTGACAATCCGTCGCCCATGCACATGACATCCCTTCGCCCATATGACATCCCTTCGCCCATGCACATGACATCCCTTCGCCCATATGACATCCCTTCGCCCATATGACATCACTTCGCCCATATGACATCCCTTCGCCCATGCAGATGTCATTCCTTCGCCCATGCATATGTCATTCCTTCGCCCATGCATATGACATCCCTTCGCCCATGCATATGACATCCCTTCGCCCATGCATGTGACATCCCTTTGCCCATGCATGTGACATCCCTTCGCCCATGCATGTGACAGTCCTTCGCCCATGCACGTGACATCCCTTCGCCCATGCACATGACATCCCTTCGCCCATGCACATGACATCCCTTCGCCCATGCACATGACATCCCTTCGCCCATGCACATGACATCCCTTCGCCCATGCATGTGACATGCCTTCGCCCATGCATATGACATGCCTTCGCCCATGCATATGACATGCCTTCGCCCATGCACATGACATCCCTTCGCCCATGCACATGACATCCCTTCGCCCATGCACGTGATATCCCTTCGCCCATGCACGTGACATCCCTTCGCCCATGCATATGACATCCCTTCGCCCATGCATCTGACATCCCTTCGCCCATGCATCTGACATCTCTTCGCCCATGCATATGACATCCCTTCGCCCATGCACGTGACATCCCTTGCCCCATGCATATGACATCACCAAGCGTCCTGCCTTGCAGGAGAGAGATTTTCTCTGATATGTGGAGGGAAAGTCTTTTTTTTTTTTTTACTTGGTACCATTGGTGATTTATTTTTAACATGTGTCAACCTGGTCATTTTCTGAGTATTGGTCTCGCCAATTTCTCGAATTCTGTGTTTCACCGATTTGTTAGTCCGTCGTGTCGTAAATGACCGGCATCGTGTGTGTGTGTGTGTGTGTGTGTGTGTGTGTGTGTGTGTGTGTGTGTGTGTGTGTGTGTGTAAGGGAGAGAGAGGGAATATGTATGTGTGTGTATGCGTGTGTTTGTGTATGTGGGTGTTTTTTTTGCTCCGGAGGCTTTGAATTTGTTTTGTTTAAAAGCTTTGAATTTTATCCTATCAATCGCAAGAGGGAGAGAGAGAGAGAGAGAGAGGGGGGGGGGAGACGTTCACCGAACCAGAGAGAGGCAGTCGGTGGTAAGCTGAACAACAACATTCTGTCCCACAGTGTGAGTGAGGATACACACACACACACACACGCACACACGCACACACACACACACACACACAAACGACCTCTTTTTTTCTTTCAGATTTTGTGTGTAGATGTGGTGGTGGTTATTGCTGATGAGTAACAAAACTACTGCTCCTCAAAGCGACAGCATTCATCTCCTTCAGTATTCAAAGCAAAGGCGGACACGCGTTGCGCTTTCGTTCTTTAAAAGCAAAAAAAAAAAAAAAAAAAAAAAGCAAAACCGCCTTCAGAACTCCCGCGGTGAGCGTCCAAAAATGACAGATGATTTGAAAAAATCCCAGGTGCTTCTGAAGGTGGTTTCGAAGCACCCCACTTGACGAGCCTGTCGACATCCTAGGCGGCACTTGAGCGAACGTTTTCAGGCGTGGTCCTCGGAGTTTCTTTGCGGAGAGAAACAGCTCTTTCAATCGAACACTTATGAAACGCTGGTGTTGTGTTCTGTGCGAGCGTATGAATATTTCGTGTAGGTGTTGGTGGGCGCGTTGGTGACGATGGTGGCGCTTGGTGGGTGTTGATTAAATCGTTCTGTCAGTCGGTGCTTTACCAAAAGCTTCAATCAAGGTCCAATGTATGCTCTCTTCATTCCTCCTTGGTATCTGTAAATGGAGTCGGAGAGATCACCTCGTACACTTTAGCTGCTTAAGAGCCTAGGGCATTTCGACAAGCAATTCTCGCTCAGAGTGGTAAGGGGGATCCGTGGGGTGGGATGGGGGTGTGGGGAAGGGAGGGGGGGATCTCAGCGGCTTCACCTCTCCCTCCTCCCCCTTCCTACTCTCTCGACACTTCCTGCAAGCTGTGCAGTCATGTATCTCGTCAATAATCCAGATCGAAAAGTGTAGGCGTATGCCTCACATAATGAACGCCTTTTTTTTTTTCTTCTAACGCATCTGTGAACACGGGTGAATATAACGTATTCACGATGTTAACATACTGGCTCAACAAACGCAGAAAGTCATAGGCTACGTACACCCATCAACTGGCTGGCAGAAGGAGATACGTTCCATCTCAGTTCCCCTTCCACTACCCACCCTCCCCTGCGCATCCACTGACATGTTAAAGTTTGTTGGGCCTTGTACCAGTCTGACAAGCCAGCACACCCAAACAGCACCCTTGTCCTCCCTCCTTACGCCCATACACACACACACACACACACACACACACACACACACACACAGCACAGTGAAACGATGAACATCAATGATGGGGGGGGGGGGGGGAGAGAGAGAGAGAGAGAGAGAGAGAGAGAGAGAAAGGGGGGGGATGGGGTAGGGGTGGGAACAGGGGAGAAAGGAGGACAGACCAGATCTGCCACAAAAAAAATTAATGAAGATAGCGACAGTAAAACCCTTTTAGATCACATACAGTGTAGATGTGTGGACAATATATGCGTAGCTTTACATTGTAGAGCAAGATTTTCAAACACTTGATTTCCACAAAGAGAAAAAAAAATGTTGTGCGCGCAAGCGTCTGTGTGTGTGTGTGTGTGTGTGTGTGTGTGTGTGTGTGTCTGTCTGTCTGTCTGTCTGTGTGCACGCGCGCGCGCGGATGTATGTGTGTGTGTTCGTCTTCTATTTCACGCTTCTGTTGGACGGATGAATGGTGACAGACGAATTATTAAAAAAAATAAAAAAAATAAAAAAACAGAACGGAACAATTACAAGGACAGGGTAAGAGCGCGCAAGAGAAAGTGGGAGGTCGGGGAGGTGTGGAAGGGGGGTGGGTTGTGGGGGACAGTGTGATGGGAAGGAAGAGCGATAGGGGGTAGGCGTATGTGTTCAAATAGGGGTAAAGGTGTGGGGGAGTGGCACGGAAGGGGGAAAAGAATGCAGTGAAAACACTAGGCATAAAGCAGCTGAATAGTATATGTACGTGCTGCTGTCAGTGTTAAAATGCGCGTCTTTGTGTGTGTGTGTGTGTGTGTGTGCGCGCGCGCGCGCGCGCGCGCGCGCCCGTGTTGCGTATGTTCACGCACGGGCGCACGCTTTAGTTTTCCATTTAATCACTCGTTTATTTGAGACGGTGTGTGTGTGTGTCTTTCATTTAACGTCTATCCACTATTCGTGATATTAGACAAATTTGTTTATTTGAGACGGTGTGTGTGTGTGTGTGTGTGTGTGTGTGTGTGTGTGTGTGCGCGCGTGTGAATGCGCGCGCGCGCGCGCGCGCGTGTGTGTGTGTGTGTGTGTTTGCAGGCGCGCGCCCCTCTTTCAACACACTTTTGAGTGTCTGTGTATACGAATTAAGTGAAGTTGAAGCGTGTGTATGATGTATCCCTGTCTGACAGTATTGAAAGCAGAAAACAAGCAAATAGAAACCTATCGAAATTAAACAAACCCGCTGTTGTGAGAGTTGTCCTGCGGGCCTCAATCGTGTGTTTGCTCTGTGTGTGTGTGTGTGTGGGGGGGGGGGGGGGGGGGGGGGTCTGTCTGTCTGTGTGTGCGAGGTGTGTATGCGTGCAGGTGTGAGTGTGAGAGCACAGAAGCGGGTTTTATGTTTCCTTTAGATCTGAACACAATCATGAGAGCATATCGGCTAGGGCTCGAGTGTTGCCTGTCGATCTGAGCGCAATAATGAAAGCATATATTTGCAATGGTTGGAAACAGTCGGAGTGAGCTGCTTCAGCTGCAATCGTTCTGATTACCAGTTCGCTATCGGGTACGTGGGATTTTATCTTGTCCGTAGAGTGCACATTCAGAAAAGCTGCCAACTCTGTCGAAGTACTACAAAGTATGGATGTTTGCATAAACATCCCATCCAAAATGGTAGGTTACATGAGAAAGGTGGTGTGTAAGGTTTAGTAACTGTGTACCCACGACTTGCAGCGAGGCATTGGTTCTTCACAGAAAGCATGGGTAACTTCGCATTCGGAACACACGGCAAGGCATTGTTCCTTTGTTCCTTTATAGAAACCATGGGTTAATTGTACACCCGTGATTTACATTAAGGCATTGTTCCTTCATAGAAACCATGGGTTGCTTTATACCCATGATTTACATTAGGGCATTGTTCCTTTATGGAAACCAAGGGTTACTTTACACCCATAATTTACATTAAGAAACCTTCTTAGAAACCTTGGGTTGCTTTACACCCGTGATTTACATTAAGGCATTGTTCCTTTTCAGAGACCGAGGGTTACTTTACATCCGTGATTTACATCAAAGCATTGTTCCTTTACAGAAACCATGGATTTCTTTACACCCATGATTAACATCAATGCATTGTTCCTTTACAGAAACCACGGGTTACTTCACACTCACGATTTACATAAGGCTTTGTTCAATCACAGAAATCATGGGTTGCTTTGCACCCATGATTTACATTTAAGGCATTGTTTCTTTGTTCCTTCATACAAACCATGGGTTACTTTACACCCTGGATTTACATAGGGGCATTGTTCCTTTATAGATACCATGAGTTACTTTACACACTGGATTTACATAGGGATATTGTTCCTTTATAGAAACCATGGGTTACTTTACACCCTTGATGACCATAGGGGCATTGTTCCTTTATAGAAACCATGGGTTACTTTACACCTTGGATTTACATAGGGGCATTGTTCCTTTATAGAAACCATGGGTTACTTTGCACCCTGGATTTACATAGGGGCATTGTTCCTTTATAGAAACCATGGGTTACTTTGCACCCTTGATTTCCATAGGGCATTGTTCCTTTATAGAAACCATGGGTTACTTTACACCCTGGATTTACATAGGGACACTGTTCCTTTATAGAAACCAAGGGTTACTTTACACCCTGGATTTACATAGGGGCATTGTTCCTTTATAGAAACCATGGGTTGCTTTGCACACACGATTTACATCAAGTCATTGTTTCTTCACAGAAACCATGGGTTGCTTTACATCCATGCTTTACATTAAGGCATTGTTCCTTTCCAGAAACCATGGGTTACTGTACACCCATGAATTACATTGAGGCATTGTTCCATCACAGAAACCATGGGTTACTTAACACGCACGACATACGGCGAAAAATATTGTATTTTCATAGGCACCATGTGTTACTGAATACCCACGATTTACGTCAAGGCATTGTTCCTTCACAGGCTGAACACCAAAAAATTAATGTGCCAAGGCCTTGCGTAAGGAGTCGAGTATCTATAGACTGTGGCAATTAGATTGTTTGAAGAATTTTTCTTGTGTCTGAAAGTTGATTTTCCTCATTTGATTTCATGCCGTCAAGGCACAAGCCAGGTGGTTCCAAGCATACACATTAAAAACAAACGAATGGGACTATTTGGGGGTTTCCAGCTGGCGCAGAGGTAGGGTGACGGGTGAGTGCAAAGGCTTGAAATGTGACGTCAACTAAGGGGAAGGTCATGATTTGAAGATTGTGATTTCATCGGTGAAAATCCCCCAAAACAAGGGAAATGATCGGTGGGAAGTTTTTTTGTTTTTTTTAATCAATTGTCGATTCAACATCAAATGCTGGCTCAAATTTATGGCAGGCCTCAAAACACTTACATGGACTTTAGTGCAAAAGCCTAATTGTGGCGTGTGGCCACATACGGCAAAGAGCTGATACTTCATAGAAACCATGGGACAGTAACAATAAATGCCGGCAGCTCTCCCTACCAATCGCAGAGCAGTTTGCGGAACTGGACGAGTCATATCGCTTGACAAATACATTATTCATAATGAAAGAGACAGATGAAAAACGGTGACAATGTTTAACGCAACCTAGTTTCTAATTTATTCATCTTCTTTGCGTTCAAACTCCACTTCGTTTTCCGTACAGAGAACCGCAATGCTGGCTTCAAGGTGCTATTAGTCGGAGAGATTTTTTTTTCTAACAGTCTTCAGCAGTTCTATAACTCCCCATACACCCAGAATAATATCAGTGAATGTTCTTTGATAGTGCTGGGCACCTTCACGAAGCACGGGGCGCAACAATGTAGCCGACATTTGAAGAGAGCGTTGAGAGTTGCTTCCCTTTGGTCTTTCATCGCTGCCTTGCTTCCTCCATGTCATATTGAACATGTTTGAGGTTTGGGTAAAGAGAGAGGGGGGTCTGCGTGTAGGCAGCAGGAGGTTGATGTGACCATCCTATCCTGATCTTGTGCGCAGTTGAAGCACTGCGGAGCAGTTCTTTTGTTTGTTTCTCCGTCTGTCTGATTTCCACACATCTTTTTTTCCTAACGGTGAGGATAACCCCAAGCCTCATACAGCGGCACAGTTCATCAGTGAAAGCTTTTCATCTGGTTATATAGCCTGCCTAAAATAAGGGGTAGGCTGGGTTTAAGGTCACGGTTAGGCTGAGGTCAGGGTCACGCATTCAAGAATGGGGGAGTCTCCTAGTTCTCTTTTCCAAGTTCTGATTCACACTGCATGAAGGAGCTGCCATTTGGCCGGTAGTCCCGTCTTACCGCGGCTTGACTGGAGAAGAGAGAGAGAGAGAGAGAGAGAGAGAGAGAGAACGAGAGAGAGAGCGCATGTGAGCGTGTCGGCAAGATGACTCAAAATCTTCCGAGAGACAAAACCCTTTCAAATGTCACGATTAGGTTTGTTACGCCGATGCGACTGTTGAAATCCTCAACGCCTTAGCCAGAAAATGCCGGCGACGGGGTAAAATGTTATAAGCCGTTGACTCCGATCGAAAAAAAAAAAAGAAAGAAAAAGAATTGCAGAGGAAAAAAACAAACGGTGTTTCTGGGGAGATAATAGGTTAGAAGGTTGGTTTGTTTGTCATACTTAAATTTGAACTGGCTGACACAGTCTCGGGGATGAGAGAGTAGATAGCTCAGAGGGTGTTGGGTGTCAAAACTCTACAGTGTAACCTCTTCTGGGTTCAATGGAACTCGATCTGCACAGCAGTAGCCAGTGGCTGCACACCAAAAATCAACGCGCCGAGGCGTTACTTAAGGAGCTGAGTATTTATAGACTGGCGCAATAAGATTGTGTGGAGAATTTTTATTGTCTGAAAGTTGATTCTCCTCAGTTCCTTTCATATGGCCAAGGTACAAGCCAGGTGGTTCCAAGCGGACAGATTAAAATCAAAGGAATGGGATTATTTAGAGCGTTTGAGGCTGGCGCAAAGATAGGGTGACGGATGAGTGCAAAGGCCTGAAATGTGTGTCATCTAAGTGGAGGGTCGTGTATTTGAAGATTATTCGTGATTTCGTCAGTGAAGATCCCCTCCAAAAATAAGGGAAATGATTGGTGTGGAGTTGTCCTTTTGATCAATTATCGGTTAAACATTACCTGCAGGCTCAAATTTTATGGTAGGCCTCAAAACGCTTACACAGATATATGGGCAAGCTTGGAGCATCCTTTTTGGGGATGTTTCCTTGTTTGTTATGTGTACTCTGTGCTGTCATGTCTGCTAGACGATTCGGTGTCGTAAGCAGCATTCCTTTGGAGTTATGTTTTCTTGTGGGAGCAAGAGTTACCCTACTGGTTTATTGTTTATTGTTTACTGTTTCCTGCCTCATTTCATATTTAATTTCGGATAATATAGTGTTTAAGAGCAAAGTCTAAATTGTGGCGTGTGGCCATTACGTCGTCGAGTCTAGCGCCGTGTTGGTGTTGTGTCTGCCGCAGTGATGTTCGGCACCCCGACCTTCAGCCTGTCGGGCTTCTTCAGCCTGTTCCTGGCCACCATGTCGTCGGTGCTGGACTCGGTGGGGGACTACTACGCCTGCGCCCGCGTGTCCGGCGCGCTCCCGCCGCCCCCTCACGCCATCAACCGCGGCATCGCCATCGAGGGTTTCTGCAGCATCCTGTCGGGTCTGCTGGGCGCGGGCCACGCTACTTCCTCCTACAGCCGCAACATCGCCGCCATCACCGTCACGCGGGTAAGGGAGCGCTGGTGGCCACACACCGCAATTGAGATACCCACCCCCACTCTCTCTCTCTCTCTCTGTCTGTCTGTCTGTCTGTCTGTCTCTTCTCTCTCTCTCTCTCTCTCTCTCTCTCTCTCTCTCTCTCTCTCCCCCGTCCCTCTCTCTCTCTCTCGCCGTCCCCCCTCTCCCCCCCCCCTCTCTCTCTCTCTCTGTCTTTCTCAAAATCGTTGTTGCTGTAATCTGCGTAAGCGTTTTGGGAGGCACTGTGTGGTCTTATAAAAAACGAAACCAAGGAGAAATTTTCTTTCTTACCCACCTCTCTCGCCTGTTGCTGTACAAGAGTTTCTTTCTGTCGAAATACTGAAGGTGATATATTGAAGCGTTGTATGTTTCCATCATTTGGGGCAGCCGAAAAAAAAGGGGGGTTGGTCTTGACATACATGAGGGAAACAAGCATTTAATTGGCAGGGGAGGTGGGCGGGTACGGAAAAAAATGTACAGAGAGTTTCGTTGACCATCATAGATTTGTCACACTTATAAGGTCTTCCTGATCCCGAGTCTTGAACCGAGTCAGACACCAGGAGGAATCAACATTGACACGTTGTATTTAAGCTGTAACTTATCTGAGATAAACCTGCACCACCTAAACTGATTAAGAAATAGGGCCTAATGTATGTACGGAAACTACTCACTTTCGACTGACGCATTTCTTCATTTTTTTTTTTCTTTCTTCTTCTTTGTTTTCCTTTTTTTGCAAATAACAAGAAAATGTGGACGCAATTTTTTTTTTCTTCAAAGAGGAATTTGAACCAGTTCTTTGTGTTATGAAGGAGTGAGAAGGGCTACAGTTCTCTTAAACCACGAGGAACACTCGTCAGGTCCTGAGACTATAGGACTAGGAGACTGAAAATCCCGACTGCTTCATCCTCCGATTAGACAAGACGATTTCTATATCTGGAGCATAGTAAAAATAACGGCTGAATGTAATAATAATAATTAAAAAGAAAGGATTTCTCTTTCGAATCTCTAACCCTTAAAGACGTTTTTTCCCTTGTATAGAAGATTAAGAGGGTTTTAAACGGGGGGAAAAAACCCTGAATCAGAGAGTAGACTATTTGAATCTCGTCTGTTGTTTTCCTCTCAGTCTTTCTTTTCATGCTCACACTATTTCTGGCAAACGTGATCATTTTTGTGATTGGTAGCTGATAAGACCGGTATTCACCCGCTCCAGTGCGAGGATAGCTTTCACCTCTATCTTTCATCTGTGCTGAATATTTAGCTAACAACATCGGGCTGTCATACTGT
>CM065738.1:9833251-9890751 GCA_033310375.1 Conus canariensis
CACTGACGCAATCACAAACAGTCTTCAAATACATGACCTTCCCCTTATTTGGCGTCACGTTTCAGGCCTTTGCACTCACCCGTCACCCTATCTTTGCGCCAGCTTGAAGCGCCTAAATAGTCCCATTCCTTTGATTTTAATCTGTCTGCTTGGAACCACCTGGCTTGTACCTTGATGGCCATATGAAAGAAAATGAGGCGAATCAACTTTCAGACACAATGAAAATTCTCCAATCTAATTGCGCCAGTCTATAAATACTCGACTCTTTAGGCACGGCCTTGGGCATCCATTTTTTGTGTGCAGCTTGTACAGCCGTGAAAACTGAGGCTTCAAGACTGCCGAAGAAATCAGTTACCGTACATGCGATGACATTTCAAGTTGGTAGACATGTTGCCACCACACCTGCCATCGTGCGCAGCACACAGATATTCGCAGTGTAGACTTGCACAACGGGCTGCCCACCTGGTAGGGCCCACGAAGTGCTGCCTGCTGGCGCTATATTCAGTCGTTTCCTATATCACACGGTCAAAATTAGTCACTCAGCTTTTTTTTTTTTTCATTGTTTCTTTTTTCAATTTTTCGCGCAGAGCGAATGCTATGTGTAACGTGTCATCCATACCAACGACCAAACTGGTCTGGTCTTCCGAAAGTTGGTGACGGGTTTTTAACTTGTGTGCAAGATGTTAGGCGTGCGTTCACTCACGAATCCTCGGTTTATAGTCATATTCGAAGGGCATTTTATTTAGAGAAATGAAGTCAGAACCAATGTTTAACTCTGTGACAGAAAAAACAAGATGCAAAGCGTATAAACGTACTCCCAGTTTGTCCTGAATACGCGTGAGATACTCCATAAAGAGGAAAAACCGTCTTGGGCTGGTGTAACCGTTAGTAATAGCTATTCTGGTAAACATCGGCCATCATCTGTGACCTATAATGAACATAGTTACACATTTTCAGAAAGATCGGCCAAGAACTTTCGGAAGCTTTTCCATAAAGAAGAAAACCATTATGGGCAGTTAGTAACGGCTATAACGGTAAACTTAAACATCGGGCATCATCCGTGATCCATAATGAACATACAAATTTTCAGAAATATTGCCCACGTACTTGCTGAGATATTCCATGAAGAAGAAAAACCGTTAGGGGCCGTTATAGCCGTTAGTAACGGCTATAACGGTAAACTAAAACATCGGGCATCATCCGTGACCTATAATGAACATACCTACAAATATTCAGAAAGATCGGCCAAGTACTTTCTGAGACATTCCATAAAAAAGAAAAACCGTTAGGGGCCGTTATAGCTGTTAGTAACGGCTATAACGGTAAAATAAAACATCGGGCATCATCCGCCGCCCATAATGAACATACCTACAAATTTTCAGAAATATCGGCCAAGTACTTTCTGAGATATTCCATTAAAAAAAAAGAAAAACGGTTAGGGGCAGTTATAACCGTTAATAACGGCTATAACGGCAAACTAAAACATCGGGCATTACCCATAACCCATAGTGACCACACCTGCTAATTTTCACAAAGATCGGCCAAGTACTTTCTGAGATATTCCATAAAGAAGAAAAACCGTTACAGGCCGTTACAGCCGTTAGTAGCGGCTATAACGGGGTAAACTAAAACATCGGGCATCATCCGTGACCTATAATGAACATACCTACAAATATTCAGAAAGATCGGCCAAGTACTTTCTGAGACATTCCATAAAAAAGAAAAACCGTTAGGGGCCGTTACAGCTGTTAGTAACGGCTATAACGGTAAAATAAAACATCGGGCATCATCCGCCGCCCATAATGAACATACCTACAAATTTTCAGAAATATCGGCCAAGTACTTTCTGAGATATTCCATTAAAAAAAAAGAAAAACGGTTAGGGGCAGTTATAACCGTTAATAACGGCTATAACGGCAAACTAAAACATCGGGCATTATCCATAAACCATAGTGACCATACCTGCTAATTTTCACAAAGATCGGCCAAGTACTTTCTGAGATATTCCATAAAGAAGAAAAACCGTTACAGGCCGTTACAGCCGTTAGTAGCGGCTATAACGGGGTAAACTAAAACATCGGGCATTATCCGTGACCCATAATGAACATACCTGCAAATTTTCACAAAGATCGGCCGAGTACTTTCTGAGATATTCCATAAAGAAGAAAAACCGTTATGGGCAGTTACAGCCGTTAGTAACGGCTATAACCGTAAACTAAAACATCGCGCATCATCCGTAACCCTTAGTGAACATACCTGCTAATTTTCACAAAGATCGGCTACGTACTTTCTGAGATATTCCATAAAGAAGAAAAACCGTTACAGGCCGTTACAGCCGTTAGTAGCGGCTATAACGGGGTAAACTAAAACATCGGGCATTATCCGTGACCCATAATGTACATATCTGCAAATTTTCACAAAGATCGGCCAAGTACTTTCTGAGATATTCCATAAAGAAGAAAAACTGTTCCAGGCCGTTACAGCCATTAGTAACAGCTATAACGGTTAACTAAAACATCGGGCGTTATCCATGACCCATAATGAACATACCTACAAATTTACAGACAGATCCGCCAAGTACTTTCCGAGATATTCCATAAAGAAGAAAAACCGTTACAGCCGTTAGTAACGGCTATAACGGGGTAAACTAAAACATCGGGCATCATCCGTGACCCATAATGAACATACCTGCTAATTTTCACAAAGATCGGCTACGTACTTTCTGAGATATTCCATAAAGAAGAAAAACCGTTACAGGCCGTTATAGCCGTTAGTAACGGCTATAACGGTAAACTAAAACATCGGGCATTATCCATGACCCATAATGAACATACAGATTTTCACAAAGATCGGCCAAGTTCTTTCTGAGACATTCCATAAAAAAGAAAAAACCGTTACAGGCCGTTATAGCCTTTTACTAACGGCTATAACGGTAAACTAAAACATCGGGCATCATCCGTCACCAATAATGAACATACCTACAAATTTTCAGAAATATCGGCCAAGTACTTTCTGAGATATTTCATAAAAAAGAAGAACCGTTATGGGCAGTTATAGCCGTTAGTAACGGCTATAACGGTAAAGTAAAACATCGGGCATCATTCGTAACCCATAGTGAACATACCTGCTAATTTTCACAAAGATCGGCCGAGTACTTTCTGAGATGTTCCATAAAGAAGAAAAACCGTTACAGGCCGTTACAGCCATTAGTAACGGCTATAACGGTAAACTAAAACATCGGGCATCATCCGTAACCCATAGTGAACATACCTAGGGCCGTACATACATATCGTAGGTGACGGGGAAGTGACCTCCGTACCTCGTTGTAAGCTCGAAGGGCCGTTACTTGGGGATCCATATTTCGAGAGTAACCTTTAACCTCGTGTTTAGCAGTGGGTGAGGGGTGGGTAACGTACAACGAGGACAGGGCATGAGTTCGCCGTGGGTTAGATCAAAACAAAGCCATTGGACACGTTCAATGATCACGAAAAGTTAAGATTTCGTCGTCACAACATCTTCCAGCTGACAGACACTCTCCGAGAAAACATTGAATTTGATTTGCACAGACTGAGACACGGAACTCGGCCTCCTGCTCTGCAAGTGTGTGTGTAGCTCCCAAGGTCGTCTGCTACGATAGCTGGCTTAGCTCTTGGTGTGTCTGTGTGTGTGTGTGTGTGTGTGTGTGTGTGTGTGTGTGGTGTGTGTGTGTAGGCTAAATCGGTCTTCGTGCCTTTGTGTGTCACTGTTACTTTGTGTCAGTGTGTGTGTGCGTGTGAGCGTGACTTCATCATGTTTATGGCCTTTTAATAGTTTTATCAAACTTGTTTTAGTTCAGCTGCTTTTTCAGTCTTTGTGTGTGTCTGTGTCAGCGTGTTTGCGGGCATGCGCAGAAGGTTGGGGATTATTCTAGACATGCGCAGAAGAAGGGAATCCCTTATTTTATCTGACCTTCACCCTTTGATTTCTGGACACTACGTAGGTAGAAACCGAGACAAAACCCAGAGAATATAGATACGAAAGTAGATTGCGCTGAACCCACACGGTTTGTACCCAGGTGGTCATCTCGTTGTAGAAGTAAGTTTACTGACGACATGTAACTACGGCCCCTGGTAATTTTCACAAAGGTCGGCCAAGTAGCCTACTTTCTGAGATATTCCATAAAGAAGAAAAACCGTTACAGCCGTTAGTAACAGCTATAACGGGGTAAACTAAGACATCGGGCATCATCCGTGACCCATAATGAACATACCTGCTAATTTTCACAAAGATAGGGCAAGTACTTTCTGAGATATTCCATAAAGAAGAAAAACCGTTACAGCCGTTAGTAACGGCTATAACGGTAAAGTAAAACATCAGGCATTATCCGTGACCCATAATGAACATACCTACAAATTTACAGAAAGATCGGCCAAGCACTTTCTGACATATTCCATAAAGAAGAAAAACTGTTACAGCCGTTAGTAACGGCTATAACGGGGTAAACTAAAACATCGGGCATCATCCGTGACCCATAATGAACACACCTAATTTTCACAAAGATCGGCCGAGTACTTTCTGAGATATTCCATAAAGAAGAAAAACCGTTACAGCCGTTAGTAACGGCTATAACGGTAAACTAAAACATCGGGCATTATTCGTGACCCATATTGAGCATACCTACAAATTTACAGAAAGATCGGCCAAGCACTTTCTGAGATATTCCATAAAGAAGAAAAACTGGGTTTCGTGGAGCCAGCAGACATCTTTGGTCAGGGTATTAAGTGGCCAAGAAGAAGAGGCTCCCACACGCTCAACTTTTTTTTTTCCTTTCTGAAGTAGTGCATGTTCATGGCACCCAACGACCTTCATTCTTCCTTCGTGGCTATATAGTGTGTGCTAGAGTTCATTCTCTTTTGGTCTGTTCGATATTTTTTGTTTCAAAGGGACTGTTCTCGATTTTTTTTCCCTTCGAAAATACCCTGTAAGTAGCTCGTCTGATGGTGTGATTTGAAGGAGGTGTAGGCATTTCGTCATAATTATTATCGTCTCTTCTGCCATTGTATGTCTACTTCAGTTCGGCTGTTTGGGGTCTCTGAGCGAGAGTGCTGCTGATACGGTTCAGAATGCGCGTAGAATAGTTAGTTTTTGACATGAAAATTTACGTTCGGATTCACAGAACAGATTATCACTGCAACTTAACTGTATCCCCTTATCCGCCTCTCTCTCTTCTCTCTCTCTCTCTCTCTCTCTCTCTCTCATAGAATAGTTCGTTTTTGACATGAAAATTGCGTTGAAATTCACAGAACAAATTATCTCTATAACTTAATTGTACCCTCTCTCTCTCTCTCTCTCTCTCTCTCTCTCTCTCTCTCTCTCATAGAATAGTTCGTTTTTGACATGAAAATTGCGTTGAAATTCACAGAACAGATTATCACTGCAACTAAATTGTATTCTCTCTCTCCTCTCTCTCTCTCTCTCTCTCTCTCTCTCTCTCTCTCTCTCTCCAACACGGAGCTAGCAATATTGAAACCGATAACCTGTCAGTTCTAGGACCTTTGTTGATCACTTGGGACCTCTGATAATCTGAATAAAAAGAGGTTTGCCTTTTCCCTTTTGTCTTATTGATAACTATTATCAGTTGCTTTAATCTAAAATCGCCACCATGGGTAAACAGACTAATTAATTCATGAACTAACCAACGATTTTTGTATACAGAAGGACACAACACAACGGTTGTCAAATCTGGTCGACATCCAGCACCTTATTATTATTATTATTATTGCTATTATTAGTATTATTAATATTATTGTTATTATTACGATCATCATCATCATCACAATTATCGTTATTATCATTATTTATTTTACTGCATTTTGTGATGACCCAGAGCCACAGGAATGTCATCACGTCTCTTTTTGTTTCGTTCGTAGTGGTTTGAGTCGGGTTCATGTCATGTGCCTGTGTATTTTACTCCTTGTCACCTTTTTCTGTATATAGGTACTGCTCGATGCTCACACCTGTGAACGAGGGCGTTTCTCCATGCGCACGCACGTATGTCTGAATGAATATGCATGCATGCCTGCATGAACATGTATGTAATTCTGAATGGACATGCATGTATTTCTGAATGGACACGCATGTATATCTGAATAGACATGCATGTATTTCTGAATGGATACGCATGTATGTCTGAATGAACATGCATGAAATTTTGCCTGCCGCTTGAGGTATAGTATGAATATTGACGATGAACTTGAACACACTGGTGAGCACATACATAATCGTATGTGTGTATGTGTGTGTGTATGCTTGCGTGCGTGTGTATGTGTGTGTGTACGTGTGTGTGTGCATGTGTGTGTGTGTGAGCATGTGCGTGTGTGTGTGTGCATGCGCAGGGAGCCAGGATGCTGACCAGGTTCTCATGGTGTTGCTGGGAACCCCTATGTTTGTTGGAGGTTTGGTGGGTGCTCTGCTGGACAATCTGACCCCAGGTAAAAAGCCTTGGATACCAGAGAACGAGAGATCCTTATCGTTACAGAATAACATGATCCAACAAGAGTGTTGGCGCGCGCGCACACACATACACACACACACATATGCACGCACATGCACGCTTGCATTCTCTCCTCTCTCTCTCCTCTTCCTCTCACACACACACACACACACACACACACAGAATTACGCATACATACATTCACACTCACAAACACACACATGCAAGCATACGTACGCTCGCTCACTCTCTCACACACACCACCCCATATACACATGCATACGCAAGCTTGCTCTCTCTCGCGCACTCGCACAACACACACACACACACGTGCGCGCACACACACATGCACGTGCGCAACACACACACATACGTGCGTGCACACACACACGTGCGCGCACACACACACACGCACACATACACACACAAACGATACACTAACATCAGTTCATCAGAACCGGAGTACGACCACGTGCCCCCTTCCTGTCCCACCAGGCACCACGGAAGAGCGAGGCATCAAGCAGTTCCAGCAGACGGTCTCCCCCTCCAAGATCAGTGACTCCGACCAGGCCAAGGAGCAGATGCAGAAGGAGATCAAAGCCACTATGACCTGCCCCTCATCTCCGAGGCACTGCGCAGGATCCCTTGCTGCGGTTACGTCCCTTTCCTTCCACCCTTCAGGGGTTTCTGCCGGAGAAAACCCCAGGCGGCGGAACCAAGCGACGGCACGGCGATGGCTTATGACAACAAGTCTTATGAGCGCGACCCAGTCCCTTAGGCGACTCCTTTTTCTTTGTCGTTGGGTACTTTGCAGAGTTATGTTGTTATGTCTTTGTCTGTCTGTCTCTGGCTAATAGTTGAAAGCACCTGCGGGAAAAAACAATGATCAGGATATGGATGTAGCACATCAGGGTAGCCAGTAGTTTGACCACCATCTTCAGTGCGAGAGGAGAGAGAGAGAGAGAGAGAGCAGAGCACCCACAATTCGGTGACAGGAAAACCGTGACAGAGAACAAGTGATTGGTTGAGAGGGATGAGGGTGGGGACGGAGGGGGGAGCCAGGGTGTGTGTGTTGGGGAGGGGGCGGGGAGACACCACAACCACCGAATAGCAGTGCAACTTGACAGCTGGAGGGGAGGGGTGGGGAGAGAAGGCGTGATGAAGAAGGGAGGAGACGAAAAACAGGAGTGAGGGAGCCGAGGTTAACGGGGTGGGGATTCGGGGGCCGTAGAGTCTGGCTCAACTGCAGAGTTAGTGTCTGCACCACTGAGCTACAATATGTTTAAGGTCTAGACAGACTGTGTGTGGCACACGAGCAGGGGGAAGAAGCACTGGCCACCTTGTTGGCACAGTGCCATCGCAGATGTGGTTCACAGCAGCTCTCCCAATTTGAGGCTGATCAGTGCAATTTGCATGGAGTTCATGCTCGGAAAGTTCGAGTCTGACATAAAGCGGCTATAGAACACGCCAACTAATTGCAGACCAGAGTGTCATGTCACTTTGACGCGATGTTGGTGCAAAAAAAAAAAAATCCCTGAGTATTATAATTGCCAAAATTGATCGCATTTATCAGTGACAGCCTATCCTGTTATGTGTGTGCTGGTGTGAGGTTGCTGATATTGCATTCCTTAAAAAGGTCATAGACTTTGGCAGGTGTCACTAACTAGGCTTGTTTGGTGTCACAAACAAACATATGGAATCTGTACTAGGATGTGGGAAAGGGGAGGGTGGAAGAGGACGGCAGAGACCTAGGGGAGGGTGGGGATGAGTCGGGCACAGAGGCAGAACGGACTTATTCTGAAAAGAAAAAGTGTATGAAGATGACAGAACAGATGATACAAAAGAAAAAAAAAAAAAAAAAAAATTTCCCACTCTGAAAAATTTAAATAGAAATGAGCCAAAATCATTTCAAAGATTTCATCCTACAATCGTTTCAAATAGAGCAGATTACTGAAAGAGAGAGATGTGAAATTTGGTCAGAGTTGTATGGGGAGTTGTTTCAGCAGACAGTGCTCCTGCCTTTAGAGCAAGGTCCATCTCTAGAGTCTCGCACCTGATCCCTCCTCGCCCTAGGAGTAATGGTCTGATGGCAACTGGGTCATCTATGAAGGAAATTATCGACAGGCAAATCTGACAGGTCAACGAAAACTCCTGCACCGGAAAACAAGGAGGTAAAGTTCAGAGCGCAGTGAGCTGTGGCAACAGGTACGCTTTCCCTGAGGAGAATCGAACACAATTCTCATGTGGAGAAATGTGTAGATGGGAAGGCTGTAAATGATGTTTAGAACTGACTTAGCTTTGCATGCAACTCGGTCAGTACAGGAAATTCATGACAAGCTCTGCAACCACATCATAACAGCGCACATATTGATATATGTGTTTGTATTGTACATATCTATAATAAATATATGAAATCTGCAGCGAATCTTGACTTACATGCATGTACCTGTTCCCTGTCCTTCTTCAACTACTAAATTGTGACTTTTATCCAACTACATGACAAACAACAAGCTAATGTGAATGCTTTTTTACAGCTTGTGTCGGAAACATGACCAAAAGATATTGATATAGAGACGAGTACAAAGTGAGAGACACACAACAAGTGCACACGTCATGAAAGATAAATCTGATGAAAACTCTTCCATACTTTAACATTCTGTTTAATGTAAATCACAACAATCACACTAAAAATTGTGCTTTTTCTGGTACTGACATTAGACAAGTACCAGTACCCAGCATTTTCAAACATAAATATGTGAAGAAAAAAAATTAATTAAGACTGATGTTTGCTGACTGTTCATGTAAGTTACTTTTTTCCTAAACTGGTACATAATGTAAAATTCACAGGTAACTTTGACTTGCTTGCCACAAATGGAAAGACATGTTAAACTGACAAGACATTACAAAATATATCCAAGCAGGACTTTTCGTTCAATGAATATGCTATATTTCCATTTCCTGTAATTGGAATCAAAACCAACTCTGGATTGTAAACTTTGTATGAAATCGAGTTACAAAATGACCAGTTTGCTTCGACGACAATGGGCATCACAATTGAATTTAAATGAAGAACAAATATCTTGGAGAGGGGTGGTAGCAGGTGCTTTTTCTTTCATTGAATGTCCATTTTGATGATAGTTCAGACATTGCTTTGGGCTTAGAGTGCATCCCACAGAAGTTATTAATAATTTCTATTCCAGACTCGCAGAGAAATGCTCTCTACATCCCACAAATGTTCATGCAAGGTATGTTGATTCCAGTCACTGAGGAAATGCTCATTTCTTTATTTTGTTCTTCATTCCTTGGCTAGAACTTGGATTCACCACTTGAGGTTTTCGCAAATGTATCAATTTGTAATCGCGCCATGCTCCATCGTTGGAGACGAGGTTTAGACATATTGCCAAGGCACCTTTTTTTGTTGGTTTCTTTTACTTTTTTTTTTCAGTTATCATTATCATCTTACAGGTGGGGGGGGGGGGGGGGAATGCATCCATCCTGTGGCACATGATGGCCTCTTCGAAGAAGGATGAAATATTTCTTTTTCAGTTTTGTTTAAATAGTAGCATATCTAACACAGGACCTCAGTATAAATCTTAAATATGAAAGACCTGGAGTGGCCGACTCCATACAGAATTAATCGCAAAGTGAGGCAACTGCAGGCAGAAATCTAAACAAATCTTAAAAGGTTTACATGATGCGTTTTGACCTCGTAGGCCTTCCTCGGCAATGTTAACCTTTTCACTCATTGATCATTTCCATCCCTTTCCAGCCATTATTAGTATTACTAATATTACTACATTTATCATTGCTACTATCATTATCATCATCATCCAACAGTGCCGTTTATTCATTGATCCTTTATGCTCCTTTCCACCAATTATTATTATTACATATTACTTCTGTTATTACTATCATTACTGTCATAATGACAATCATTATTACAACATTACTATATTATTACTGTCTATTATCACCACCATTATACTTATAATCACTATGTCCTATTATTACTAATCCCATTGCCAGCATTAAATGTAGAAGTAATAGTAATACTTACATACAATAACCTAAAAAAAAATGTGTGTTTATGTGTATGTATGTCGCCCCTTCCACCCCCCTTTTTTTTTTTCTATCGATATTTTTTTTTTCATTACAATAATCCCTCCCCTTCTTCCCTCCATCCTCATAGCATCAACATCCAAAAGTAGCATGTACCTATCCATCACTGCAACATCAGCCCACTGCATTCCTCCACACTACCATACCTTCCTCCCACTATTTACCTCGTCCATAAGTTACAGCTAACTTCCTTTCCCCCCTCACTTCACCTTCCTCAGCTATGTTTTCTAAATTCTTATCCACTCCCTTTTCTTCATCTGCTTTTCTTTTAATTTCATATACTTTCTCCTCTACAAGAGTTTCTCTTCCCTCTTTACTGTGCACATGTGTAGATGTAGCTATGCGCCACGCACAACGCAATGCACAACACACACTACATGTACACGCGCACACACACACAAAGGTGTGTGGTCCCCTCCCCCTCCTCTCTTCCCTGCTCCAATAATCGAGTAATACTGTTAACCTTTCACTCATGATCATCCCTATTGCCTTTTCACTTCTGTAACATCATTCACATTGCTCTGTCCTCGCCACCTTCTCCCAGCTCCAGCAGCACGGTCAACTTTTACTCACTGACCACATCGTTCCTTTCCACCAACTGTCACCAATATCACTTATTATTATTGCTGTCAGTATTTGTCATTATATCATTATCACATAACAAAACAATTACGTCCTCAATTAGTATTAACATCACCATTACCATCATCACAATTATGATCACTACTATTATCACTTTTTTTTCACATTACTATTGACATCAATATTACTGTTGTTACAACTTCATAACTGTCGCAACTACTGTATTTACTACTATTATAAATATCATTATACTTTACAATATTTCTTCATACATTCCAACCCACCACTTTCCAAGCCTCCTGTATCATCAGTACCATTACTATATGGTTAAATCATGATTATTATTAAAGCTATTAATATACCTATAAGATTCCATCCTTCTCATAATTTGTATCCTCCTTCTTTGCCCTTCCTGCCCCCCCCCCCCCCCCCCCCCCCTTTTTTTTTCCTCCTTCCATTAGCATTATTAGTACAAATATTAGTACTATTATCATTTTATTATTATTTTTGTATTGTACATTCCTTTATCATATTATATTATATCATTTGTAGTATTATCATTACTACCATTATCTCACCACTAACACTGTTGCCATGACAACCATGCTGTTTGACAATCCACAAAATCTCTCTTTTTCCCATGCTACAACTGCTATTGTCATATTATCCCCCAAAATGGTAGTAATCCTCTCCTTATCATTTTTTCAATATTTTCATTATTATTATTACGTTATCATCATCATTACTATTTTAACTTGCATTGTCTCCTTCCCACGGCCTCATTTTCATTCGATGCCCATCTTGCACCGATGCACGTTCTTCATTTTCGTTGTCTCCAGTGATGTTTATCTTGCCTGAAGAAGACCTCTGAGGTCAAAACGCGTCGTGTTTTTGTATTGTGATTCATTTGTCCAGGTGCAGTGCAGTAATGATTACTTTAAATAAAAGTTTCCATACAGAATGTTTCCTGAAGCCCTGCAGCAGAGACAAAACCCAGGACTCTTGGATGAAGAACAAACCTTTAACCACTGGAACCCTCAAACAACCCTGTGCTCTCCTGAGCAGGTTGCCAGGTCAGACAAATTTGAGGCAGAAGTAACAGGAATGAGAAGTGAAGGGAATTTTCAATAGTTTGAAAAGCAACAAAGCAGTCAAGCAACCAATGCATACTGCTCTGGGCATAACAGATTAAGAATCAGTTTGTTGAGATCAAGCGTACTTAAACCCAAGAAAACAATACAAAAAATGTGGGCACAGCCAAATGTACAAAGTTGATATGACATTCCCAGAATAAACACTACCTAGAATGAATCACTCGTCCAAAAAATATTCACCTGTCCAGTGCAGCTAGCCACAGCACGTAAAGTTCAAACATGAAACATACACAGCGACACACACACACTTTCTACTGACCACTTTTTCTGCACCTATCAAGAACTGACCTGGATTCACTCATATTACGTGTTCTGTTGATGGTTCACTAAGATTTGAGACCCGAGGAAAAGTAGCACTGAAATTATGCCAGGAGACCCAAGAACAGACGGAACACAAAAATGGGCAGATAAGTAGCCAATTCACACACATCCAAGTACTTGCTGCCGCCGCCATCAGACACCACCAACAAACATGAAGTGCCAAGTAGTGCCTCCCCTGCAGACAATGAGCATGTTGCTTTGAAGGCAGCTCAGCAGTAGAGCTGACGTTGGGATGAATCTAAACTCTTCCTGCATACATCACCAGGTGACCCCTAAATGTCTATCCCCTTTATAATTCTGTTTCCATTCTTAAAACAAAAACGTGTCTAGCTCTTCTCCACGTCTTCCTCCACACACGTGTGCATTCCCTTCAAGCTTACCCAATGGCAGGATTCCCACGGAGCAAAACCAACAGTCCCTTGTACTCCAAGTGGATGTGGGGACCTGTCCCCTTTCCCTCCCAAGTCTACACCCCCACCCCCTTGGGAAAACCTGAAACTATTCAAAATGGTACAATCTAACGCAAATCCGAAGCATCAAGTGATGGAACATGGTCGTTTCAGCGACATCTAGGACCTTTCGTCCAGCTTCACGTCATTTCTGTAGCGTCTCGCCGATACATGAAGTCACGGTGTCACATTTTGCCGACAACCAGGGAGAGGAAATGACAAGTGCCAGCTACCGCGTAGAAATTGACACAAATTTCGTAACGTCAGTGTCAAAAGCTAGCATACCAAGAATAAAACTAGCCATCCGCAGATTCCAGTACCACTCCCCCCTCCTCCCCAAGATTCATTTTTTCTGAAATGTTTCTTTTTGGTCAGTTTCTCATGTTTACCTTTCTCTGAAATCGCCAGTTCACAGAAAAATGGGAGTTCTGCCAAAGCAAAGTTTCAGGGCTGTCGACATGCAGAACAAGTCTGGTCAAACAAACTACAACATACAGGTACACATAAAACTGCGCACACCAATCGACATCATAGCTTCCAACATTCTTAAGGCATCAGCCATGCCTCTTAGATTTTTTTTGCCCCACATAATTAAACAAAAACTGCACACAAAAAAATGCATAAGAAGGCCATACTGGCAACTACACACTGAAGAATGAAGAACTAGTGTTGCTCATGAGCGTTTTCAGTCCCATTACCTAGATTTCAATCACATTCAAACCGAAAAAAGTTGGCATGTTAAAAATTGTCACCAAAGAGCGAGAGAGAGAGAGAAAAAAAAGACTTTCAAGAAAAGTGGTGACAAAGACAGGCACAAAGGCAGGAAAATCTTGGACGGCAGTGAAGAAAGAACAAAACAAAGGCAGAGTCAAAGAGTGACCAATGAAAGGGGAAAGTGCTGAAGATAGGGACAATTCTCAGGATACAAAGTTATACTGACCGACCCCCTGACATCTTGAGGGAAGTATATCTCCTTCCCCTCTGCACACATCTCAACACACACTCGTGCTTCCCATAAAACAAATCCCAAAGGAATCTGTGAGAGTTCAGTACCAGTTGAGTCAAACATACGCAGATGTTGATCAAAATCAATCTTTGAGACTTCAGTACCAGCTGAGTTAAACACATACAGATGTCGATCAAAAGCAGCAAAATTTGTCAACTGCTGTATCAAAAAAATTCTCCTCCTGACAAATCTTCCGACTGTGGTGGGAAAATCTGAAAGTGTTAAGGAAATGAGGCAAAATGAATGGCGTTCAGCAGGTAAATATGCAAGGTGGTTTATAGAATTCGGTTCAACAGGTAAATATGCAAGGTAGTTTACAGAATTCAGTTCAACAGGTGAATATGCAAGGTAGTTTATAGAAATCAGCAAACCGGATAACTTGACATACATGCAACTACACTGATTATAGAGAGAGAGATGAAAAACTAAGATGGAATTTAAACATCTATTAAAAATCCTGCAAATCTTCAATAAAAACAAGCTAAAGGTAATTTAAAGGCCACAGGTAAAAAGGAAATCTTTTCCAATTATGTTCAGCCGTTAAGTTTTGTCCCCTGCACCAAAAAAAAAGTAATGTACAGGAATTGGTTCATATAATGCACTGGGTTATCGCTCTCATTCACTTGTAACCATCTTTTTCAATTAAAACCAGTTCAGAAGTAATGATTCACATCAATCACATGTGACCATCATCAACTGTGGTTTCTATGAAAAATTAATTCATGCTTTACAGACATACATTTTCTGGTAGTGGTAAATTTCATCAGCGATATTCTGGGTTTGTACTCTTAAAAAGTGCGTCAAATTTACAAACTCAGAAACTTTTGAGGTCTGTGTGGATTAAATTTCCAAACTCAAAATAGACCTAAGACTACTTTTCATTCCTTTTATCTAAGGAAAGGGATTCATGCTATGAACAAACACCTGTACACAACTTTCCTTTTATTTAAGGAAGGGAAAGGGGGAGGGGGGAGGACAGGTGGCAGCGGCTATCTGCTTCGATCAAAAGTACCAAAGTGTGCTCAACATTATGCTATAGTGGTAGAGTTCATTTCCATTAAGCATTTCAAAATAGCTAAAAAGGTCCACAAGGCAATCTTTGAATTCAAGTTGGAAACTAAATTCAATTGCAACAACCACGATTTAAAACAAAATTTTAATAAGCAATTATTTTTTTCTGAAGGGGACATTATATTTCCATTTTTATAAAGAACCTGAAATGATTTGTACAGGCCTTTAAAAGGGTGCCTCTGTTTTATTTACACTTTTCCAAACCTTTTAATGGCAAAAGCACTTTAGCATTTCTCAACAAAGATAGTGTAGATTTTCTCAAATAGTTGTACGCTTTGAAAACTTAGAAAGAAGACTGCATTTACCACAACCATTCAGTTAGAAGAAAAAAAAAATGTATCAGAGACTGAAGAAAACCTAAACATAATTAAGTTTAATACCTGTAACAATCTTCAGTGCTATGAGCGCCAAGACCCTCCAGTCTCCATGTCAATCCTATAGCAATGGCAACTGGCTACCTGAAGATGCAGACATTCCTCACTGATTGCTTGGCGGCATCGGGTTCAAATTAAGCAGTGCACAAAAAACACCAAAAAAATGCAATCACTTGTGACAGTTGTTGGTTGAGGGGTGGGGGTGGGGATAGGTGGGCTCAAGTCGGAGAAGTAAAATCACGCCCCTTTCTCCATGTCTCCTCTTATCTCTGTTATATCGTGGCAGCCAACATGCATTCCATGATACACGACCGACTGCTTTCAGGTGTAAAAATAATATGCTCTCTGAACACCCCCTCCCCCACCCAACTTATCATCAGTCCTGCACGCAAAAAATGTTTTTCTTCTAATTGTAAAGAGACCTCTGTAAACCACATCTGTTTCATCCCCCAGTACCTCTTACATACACGCATGTTTCCTTTTTGAAAAGGGAAGGACGATGACCAACAAGGATGGGAGATAATAATCCACAGGTAGCATTATGCCCTATCCTCTTTTCGCTCCCCGAGTCGACATGGGAATACAAAGTTCGACCCAGCAGGAATAATGAGGTATTCTGACCACAGCTTTACAGAAATACTGTTACACAGTAATGTTGAAGGACTGTTAAATAAAAAAAGAAAAAGCATTTTTTCTTTTAGTACAAAATCCATTTTTCTCGCACAAAATTTATATCCTGTCCATACATCTGACATGTTTCAGACGGTGACGACAAAACTATGTGTAACTGTATACATCTAAGGACCAGTGATTAACAGGCCTTTAAAAATGGCCTTAAAACGTTCAGTCACATTTACTCAAAACGAACAATGGCACATGTTCCTTTCGGGGATGAGGTCACCATGGTGCCAAAAAAGCTATGAAAACAGAACCCAAACAATAAATAAATAACAGTTGTCGATGGCCTATGCTCACCCTTGAGCTATGGGCCTAAGTTAAAAAACGTAAGTAAGATGGTGTTGTGATAAGAAGCAGAATATAAACCTGCCTTTTTTTTTTCTCCAACAAACTGGCATCAACCAAAAAAAAAAAA
This sequence comes from Conus canariensis, assembly GCA_033310375.1. NCBI lineage: Eukaryota > Metazoa > Mollusca > Gastropoda > Neogastropoda > Conidae > Conus > Conus canariensis. Next base: position 9,849,893 of record CM065738.1, read on the forward strand.
AAAAAAAAGGAAAAATGTAATACTGTGGTTGTTATTCATTAACTTTAACAACAATCCTCTTCAGTGCTTCAGTCAACAGGGATTTATCTGGCACTATACTGACACCATCAGATCACCTCCATGTCAAAATGGAAAGTGAAAATGCATACCTAGGGGACAGCACTCTGACTGAAAACCTGGCGCCCTGCTAAATGAGCTCATCAGGCAACAAACTACAAAGAAAGGGATTTGTGCTTATGCGCGCGCACATGCACACACTCATAAACATTCATAATTTTCACAAAGTCTGTCTGTCGCATGCATACACACTACCACAATCATGAAAAACTGTTGCATGCATGTGACAGAAACTAGTGATTGTCGTTGCACCAACTTGCCTTCACAGTGACTAAAACGCACACACACACAATATTTACACAACATGTGTATAAGAATGCTGAGTACAAAATATTTCCCCAATCTGACATATGAACAACTTTGCAGTTGTTGACCTGCTCAAGAATAAAGTCCGATTAAATAGGCATAAATGTAAGAAAATGACAAACCCAAGAACACTGACAAATTCTTGATTATACACTAAATGTAAGAAAATGACAAACCCTAGAACACTGACAAATTCTTGATTATACACTTAATGTAAGAAAATGACAAACCCAAGAACACTGACAAATTCTTGATTATACACATCAAACACATGAGGACCATTTTACGTACATGGTGAAATAAAACTGGAGACATGTAAAAAAAAAAGTGAATAAAAACCTGCACGCAAGCGCGCATGTACAAGTGTGTTGCGCGTGCGAGTGTCTGATGGAGGGAAAATAATGTGTGCAATTTCCTAAACAACAACAAAAATTAATAAATAACTGCCACAAAAGGTCATGATCCCACTGAAGCATTTTCTTAAAAACCTATCCACCCAATCAGCCGTGAGGTAAGCTGGCAGACGTCATACACAACCAAACCCTCCCTACAACTGGCTGCACCAGCGCCCAAATTTACTCCTACTGCAGCCCAGCTGACAAACACATGGCGCTTCGAGGGCTGTCACACACGTGATGAAAAAAGAGTTATCATGAAAAAACAAAACAAAGGTTAAACATGGCTCTTTGAGGGTGTCACACATGTAACAAAAAAATCTTTTAAAAAAACACAAAAAAACGTAAATACAACATGTTGCCTACAGCAACTGGTAACACATTCTGACGTCTCTGGCATATTATCAATGGGAAAAAAATGAGAAAAATGGTGTGAAGACTGTCCAGAACAGACGGCCAAATGGGTCAAAACGGTAAAGCAAAAATGGGCGCGAGTAAAGGTAGGTGACAAAAAAAAGGGAAAGAAGAAGGTAGAAAGTCACAGAAAAGGGGAAATTACAAGAACCGATGTTTCCAGAAGCAGGGAATATACAATTTATGCTGAAAGACCCCCATAAAATCCCCACAGTGCTAACCCATGCCAGAGACCACAACCACCAGCTAGTATGAATCCCTGTGTATATCTGACATTGAATACAAAGACAGCAAGAAGAAGGGGACACTGAAGCGTCCAAATGCAATAATGAAAACAGCAATTCTCCTTGAGGAAAATTGTGGAAATGTGGAAAACGGCCATCACTACCGTTATTCCTGAGGATCACATTGTTTTCCACAGAATCACAACTTTTTTTCCTCGGCTTTCCTAAGAATGATGTTTAACATCAGGATCACATTGTTTTCCATAGAATCACAACTTTTTTTCCTCGGCTTTCCTAAGAATGATGTTTAACATCAGGATCACATTGTTTTCCATAGAATCACAACTTTTTTTCCTCGGCTTTCCTAAGAATGATGTTTAACATCAGGATCACGTTTGCCTTCCCTATTTTTCTTTAGGATAATGATTGCTGTCCCAGTTTTCCTGAATAAAACGGGTACTATCTCGAGGAAAATGGCAATAATTGTGTGAACAGTTGTGAATACGATTTTTCGTGACGGGCATAAGCTCTGTGGTATCGTTCAATGATAGTTATGGGCATTACTATGTGGACTGCTGGCTTGAATTGGGAACAGCGAGGTGATCTCTTGCATCACAACTGTCTTCCCTATTTTCTCTGTTTTCCTTGAAGACGATTATTGTTTTGCCTGTGAAAACTTGAAGAAAAAAAAGAAAAACCAGTTGAGCCACTCAGGCATAATATGACAGTGACTGTTTTCCTCAGGAAAAACGAATCTATGCCTGGGGAAAACAAGTGTGATCTCTTAAGAGAACAACTGTGAAAACGTAAAATAGATATCATCCTAAGGAACACTGCAGTGATCCTTGGGTATAACAGTGCATCACTTTCTCTGAAGGATAAAACCTGTGCACCTCAAAGACAACAGCCACTGTCAGCTGATGAAGCTTACAGACACTAGTATGGGACAGAGAGACAGTTCCCAAAACTGAGTCAGTATATGACGGAATTGTAAATGTGACGACATATAAAATGGAACAAAGCAACAACCAACTTCAACCACAGAACAAGAGGGAAAACATGACTGGTTAATGATGTAAAAGCACTGAATGTATACCTGAGGGAGCAATGAAGAATCCAATGTGCAGTCAAACAATGCAAAGTGGGATGGGCGGGGAGTTGGTGGGGAGGTACTCTTCTCACTGTGACATGTTCACAAGCTGTTTGCATTCACACAACACAATCACAAAAATAAAATCCATGAACGAGGATCTGCCATTCACAAACATAGCATAGTAATAATCAAACGTGCCGAGTATCGTGGCTCACACTGTGCATGTCTAGAATACTCCGAATATACAAAATACAGTTTCTGTATATAGAAGTGTTTCAAAATATAATATCAACCTGAGTAATGGATCACATTTTCTAACAGACAGCTGCAAGTGCACTTTATCACAACTACATACGGTGTTCACAATAAAGCAAGGGAACACTATTTCAAACCAAATACACAATTCATACAAAATAAATTCTGGGAAAAAGATGAGAGCATTTTCATCCTATACAGTAATACAATCGTTAGTTTTCAATTCTGTATCTGTACAATAATGCTTATACTTGATTAGTGTTCTACAACAACAACAACAAAAACGACAACAAAACATACTGGAAACTGAAGACTTTTGTTTCTCTTTGTGTTTTTCATCATACCTTAGGTGGGAGAGGGACTGTGTGGAAAGAGGAACAGCAGGGACGTGGATGGGAGTGGGAAGGGTGCACCAACAGTCCAATCAGGGAGTTGCATTAGAAACTCAACAACCCTCAACGCTTTTTTCTTGGCACGCATGAATAAAGCAGACACCTTAACCTTCACCTGGTGTGGCTCGACCACGCTGTCCCAACAATGCGGGTTGTCCATGACCCCATTCAGTTTACATAGACTTTGTTGTGTGTTTTCACGGTGTTTATCTCCCTTCCTAGAATACCAGCTGTGGAGGGCCCACAGTCAAAGAATCCTCAAGAGGTGACACTTTAACCTACAATGCAGGTCGCCCATGATGCACACTTGGTGTGAAGCATGGGTCCCCTCTGAGCCACATTCTTGGAAGTGTAATGTTCAAATGACGCAACAGATCATTTCCTTTCAACCCGGCCAGAGAGATACAGACACCTGGACATTTGACCTACACCCTCAACAATGTGTCCAAGTCGGAAGAAACTTGACTACATGGTTTCAGTCTTCTCAACTGAGTCTGTAGCACACCCACCTCTTGGTAGACGATGGCTGGGGGCCGAAAAAAGATGGGAGTCGAACCTACAACCACCCAGCACACAAGTCCCGGAAACTGACCACAGAAACTTGTTCCAGCCCACAAGTCCCCAACGCTAACCACAGCAAGATGAGTTCATGATATTTCATGTCTGGCTGGATCTGTACTAAGTGATGAAGGTGAGGCCAGGAGCAGGCAAAAAAAGGCTGCATGAAGTGAGCTGAATGGCTGCTATGACTATTCTGTACATTCAAGGTCCTTTACAGACATCCATAGGTACCTGGACAGGTATACATAGGTACCTCGACAGGTATGCATACGTACCTTGACAGGTATGCATAGGTACATGACAGGTACAGATAGCTACCTTGACAGGTATGCATAGGTACTTTGACAGGTATGCATAAGTACCTTGACAGGTTTACATAGGTATGTATAAGTACCTTGACAAGTATACATAGGTACCTTTAGAGGTACACCTAGGCACAAGGCTGTGACTGCTGCTTTACCCTGGGTAAGTGTTCTGAGCATGGTCAGATTATCAAAATCAATAGCAGCAAAAATGCAGAACATCGTATATTGACGATCAAAGCGACCATGATTCAGCTTTCTACCAAGTCTACCTGCCAACCACCTTTCATCTACACAGAATGAGAACAGGAGTAAACGATGTTTACTGGCAACAAAGACAACATATTGAATGTGCAATGCTGGTGATAAATTTCACGCATCTGAAGATTCAAAAGTAATGCAACCAAACATTCCTAGTGCACAAAACATAAGAGATAATGGTACTGACCATGCCTTACCCATGGCAGCCGTTGTGCAGGCAACCTGCGATGTGCTGGCAATCCAAGACAGGCTGTCCAATGCTGTATGCATGTCGCCCTGAGTGCAACAAGTTGAACTGGTGAATCTCATGACTGACTGGACCAGAATAAACAGTTCTGTTCCACACCTCCATACTCCCTTTCTCGTTATCATTAACAGAATGCTGCTTTGGAATGCATTTATCGCCGAAAAAAAAACAAAACAAACAAACAAAAAAAAAGCTTGTGTCACACCCCTACATCCCTATCTACTTCACACACGAGGCACACAAAAATAGTTAACTCCTAGAAAAATGGATACTCCTTTTTGTAAGTTATATAGAAATGTTTAAAAAATCTTGCATACTATGGGTAACCATTATCCAAAAGGCAAATATTCACTATTACATCCAGTGAAAATGTTTTACTTGAAGAAATAAATATATCACTTTATGCAGAAGGCGTGTCATCTAAGCTCATAAAAAAAAAAGTACAAATATGTAGTTATATCCCCCATTTAGGGCCATGAACAGTGATGAAATCAGCGTTAACATGTTATTCCACAAGCGCAATATGACACTACACCACTTTAACACTTCAGACTGCAAACAATAATGCCACAGCAAGTAACCGACAGTCGGGAGCCCTTGGAACTACCCGTTCATTGTTGTAATGGATGAATTCACAGTGCCTGCAGTCTTTGTAAGCAAGGAACAATTAAGGCCACCTCAAAGGAAGATCATCACAACATTTTCCAATTAAAGGTAACCCAGAAACAGATAAATCCTAATTAAACAACAAAGCACCTATTTCTGGATCGAAAATGATAAACTTGAAACTCTGGTCTCATTCTGTCCATTTTTTACTCTTCCCTTGTTCGTTTCTTTTTCTTACCAGTCTTCCTCTGGGTAAAAACGAAAAATATCTTCCTCACACAATCATGTCATCACTGAAATGCACACTGTTTTTGTCCAAGTATAGGCCAGAAATATGTATTCCATAAATGGCATCTCTAAACAGTCAATAACAGGTGCGTTTCAAATATACATCATCAGCTGTGAGATGTTCTGCTCTTTTGGTTGAGGAAAGTCACACACCTCGATATGAAGAATACCCAGTCTGAACCTTCAGCTTTCTATATCATGGATAAGATACCACTCATTACTTCAAGTGTGTTGCATATTAGCACTTGTAAAAGAATCTGTGGCGACACAGGCACTGCTCCTGGCTAAATTCTGCTGACAAATCCACTTTTACAGGTGAAGAAAACCAATACACAGGCAGGAAAAAAAAAACTGTGGGAACTGAGAATGGCACACCAAAACATGTGTTACAGAGGATGATGATGCTATAGAATACAACAGAATACCATAGCTGCCAATCTTCTGGAGTAGCAATTTAGGAAGGGGGTGGGAGGAGTAAAGAGGGGGCAGTTCGGTTTTTGACTTGAGACTGTTTCTAAACCCCTTATGTTTCAGTTTACAGATGTGGGATTTTTTTTTCTTTAATCATTTTTCACATTCATAGTTGTCAACATCCATGGGCTTTATTCTACAATACTTGATCATCTCTATTAAAAAAATAATGACACCTCCCCCCCCCCCCCAACCACCACCACCATCCAACCCCTCGTTTTTAAACAAATTTTCTAATTTTTTTTCCCCATGAAATTCAGGATTTCTTGAATAATTTCTAAATCAGAGGAATTTCTTTAAAATTTGCAAAGGTTGGCAGCATGGATTACAATAATAATATACATACTATTATTCTTAGTACAAATCTAATCATATCATGGTTTCTACTTGTTTTGGGACTTTCTGCATATAAAAACCTGTTTTTGTACAATGTTCAAAAGCATTTCCAGCTTCACTCAGAAAGGGCCCTGAAGAATGAGAGCAAGAACAACGTACACAAGAAAATTATGCAAACAGTGACAGTATCAGAGTAGAAAAAAAAAAAATGCTTCGTTGTTTGCAAAGAATTTTCCGGTTACAAGCCAAAATAGGTGAGTGGTATCAGTTGATAAAAGTTTGCATAAAAAAATGTTCACAACCATTTATCGATAATCACAACATGGAGGCATAAAATGGCAAAGTTAGTAACAATGGGAAAAAAACATGGAAACGAAACCCATACTGATGAAACGGAAAGAAACATGGAAACAAAACCCATACTGATGAAACGGAAAGAAACACGGAAACAAAACCCATACTGATGAAACGGAAAGAAACATGGAAACAAAACCCATACTGATGAAAGAAACATGGAAACAAAACCCATACTGATGAAACGGAAAGAAACATGGAAACAAAATCCATACTGATGAAACGGAAAGAAACATGGAAACAAAACCCATACTGATGAAACGGAAAGAAACATGGAAACAAAACCCATACTGATGAAAGAAACATGGAAAAAAAACCCATACTGATGAAACGGAAAGAAACATGGAAACAAAACCCATACTGATGAAACGGAAAGAAACATGGAAACAAAACTCATACTGATGAAACGGAAAGAAACATCGAAATAAAACCCATACTGATGAAACGGAAAGAAACATGGAAACAAAACCCATACTGATGAAACGGAAAGAAACATGGAAACAAAACCCATACTGATGAAACAGAAAGAAACATGGAAACAAAACCCATACTGATGAAACAGAAAGAAACATGGAAACAAAACCCATACTGATGAAACAGAAAGAAACATGGAAACAAAACCCATACTGATGAAACGGAAAGAAACATGGAAACAAAACCCATACTGATGAAACAGAAAGAAACACGGAAACAAAACCCATACTGATGAAACAGAAAGAAACATGGAAACAAAACCCATACTGATGAAACGGAAAGAAACATCGAAATAAAACCCATACTGATGAAACAGAAAGAAACACGGAAAACAAGTCCATGCTAACAAAAGGAAAGAAAAAAAAGCTGTGCATACCAGATAACAATCCTGACAATGTGTTGAAGAGGAAAACATTAGTCCGCAAACCTCCAACAAATACAGAGCAACAACAAAAAACAGAAAAACAAAACTTGTAAAATAACCAGGCTACTGTCACAGATGGCGCCACCTGACTAACAGACATTAGCTAAACGAACACATGGCACGAAATAAGTGCTGTCAACAACAACAAAAGGATAAAATCAAAAATGGGAAAAATAACCGCCAGTTAGACTTAAATGCTTCCTTTCTTTGCAATACAAGAGGCAGCACATATCTTTGAGCATAATTTTTTGTGTCTTTATGATTCTGAGGAGGAGTCGGGTTGAGGGAAGGGGGGGTGGGGGGGGAGGACAAGAGAAGCAGGGGCGGAGATAATGCAACACAAAAACAAACAAACAAAAAATGCACACCCAATCTGTAAAAGCGAAAGTTCCAACCAATCTCTGGTTCTGATTAAGCCTCGCCATTTGTTCACCCCTCAACGTCTCCTCTTTGAAAACAAGAGGCAACCTTACCATGAGCATTTGAGGGAGGAATTTGAATACTTAAATGTTGAGAAAAAAAAAAAAAAAAAATACAGTGCAACCTCTCCATAAGGACCTCCAGATATCCTTAAAAAAAAAAAAAAAAAGCATTGTCAGCCAGAAAGGAATCTTGACCTTTTATCCACTAATCTGCTTGTATCCATTCCTTTATCTACATATCCACCGTTTTCCCTTAAATAGTAATCCACCTGTTGAGGATGACCTTTCACTTCATTCCTGTACATCTTACTAGGAAAAGGGTTGAGCATGATAAAGACACAGTGTTTTGAGCTGAAGGCTTTAGGTCCTGAGAGCACCACTGCATGTACTTCAAAATAAGACAAAGGTCTGCAATTTTGTCCTTCACCTTGTATCAGGTACGACTGGCAAAAAAACAGTATGTCACACTGAAAGAGGACAGACCGTTTAACATGACTCGCCAAAATGTGACGGCCTACATCCCTGAATCGCTCACCCTCACATCACTGTAGATAATATGGATGTGTTAGAGGTCAACTCGAAGGTGAGTGATGATGACTTGGCTGACCAAGATGAGGTGAACAGAGTCGATGACTGGAGCAGCTTTTGGTTGTTTTGGAGCGCAGGTGAGTAACCACACAGGTAGGTCACCGACACCAGCAACACAAACACATGCATATCAAACTACACTATTTTCATGGGTGTAGTCTGGGTCTTTTTTTTTTCTTTTTTTTTTTCCCCCTTCCAAACAGTATCCAAGTTCTACAACTTCGTCTTGTGTTCTAGGTTGTACTAACATGGTACATTTCATAAAAAAAAAAAAAAAAAAAAAAATTTCATTGATTATTCGGCGGTTTTCAAGAAAGGCCATTCAACAGAGAAGTTTTTAAGTGAGAGGTTTCACTGTACCAAACCCAACACGACCAAACGAAGACATTACAGTGGTCTACCCTGCTACAGCGCCGTTTCGTCCTTGGGAGTGAAGTGGGTCAGCCGGCAGGACGCGTCCCACAGCTTTTTGCAGAGGTCGGGGTCGTTGGCCAACGGGTTGACCTGTCTCTCAGCCAGCTGGCACAGGGCAAAGTACTTGCCAGACATGTCTTGCACTTCATCTGCCAGGGCACAGTATAAGGTTGTCTGGGCTCCCTCAATGGGGGTCTGGAGACACAGCGAAACCCTCCTCACAGTTAGTGGGAAAACTGGCACATCTAAAGGATCTTATTACCTGAAATATGGAGAATCTGCATGTCTAAAGGCTGTTTAACCTGAAAAGTGGAAAATCAACATTCCTAAAGGGCCCTTTAGCCTGAGAAGTGGAAAACTGGCATACCTTAAGGGCTGTGTAGCCTTAAAAGTGTCAACAGTGGGATGCGCGAACAGCTTTGTGGCCTTAGAAGTACATAACTGGCATGCCTAAACTGCCTTGTGGCCTGAAAAATATAAAAACGGCATACCAGAAAAGCTCTGTAAACTGAAGTTGAATATTTACATACCTAAAAATCACTGTGCACTGAAAAGTAGAAAACTCGCATACCTTGTATGCCTTTATAGCCCGCAGAGTGTATACCTACGGAGTTTTGTTCACTGAAAAAGGGAAAACTGGCACATTTTAAAGGCCTTGTAGCTTGAAAAGTGGAAAATCAGTGCATCCCGAGGGCCTAGCATCCTTAAAAGCAGAAAACTTGCATGCTTGAAAAGTCCTATAGATTGAAAAGGTGGAACTCTGGCAACACCTAAAATGCCTTGTTACACAGCAATAGTTCTAGCCTGAAAAATACTGGCATACCTGAGAGGACATGTTGACTGAACAGAGAACAGAGGAAACTGGCGTACTTTTTTTTTTTTTTTTTTTTTACTTCTTGCTGAATCTTTTTTTTTTTCTTCTTCCCCTTGCAATGAAGGTTCTATTTCAATTTCAGACATTTTACATTATCACCCCAACATATCAATGAGATGGACAAATGAAAAGGCAATTACATCGAAGTCAGTGCCAATTATACAACTATACATAGGACATACCCTTCAGCATACCATCAAGTATATCTGTAGTGTAAGAAAGACTGCAAAAAGTGTATTTGATAATGCATTGGGGAAAAAAAACAAGCATCGAACTCAGCAAATATTTTTTAGAAACAAACAAACAAATAATGCAAACAAATGAACAAGAACGCTAAATCAAGGGGAAGTACACACACATTAATGTATATATACATGTATATATACATACACACAACACACACACACACACACACACACACACACACACCACTAGCAGGAGCACCCGGCGTTGCCCGGGATATGAACATTCTTTGCAATACTCACGTGACGGCAAACATGAATTAATTGTTTTGATTTACAATCAACCCCCCCCCCCCCCATCTTCCCACCCCCTCCCCCCACACAAATACACATTCTCTCTCTGTCTCTCTCTGTCTCTCTCTCTCTCATACATTCTATTGTTTTCACACACGCATGCCCCAAACCCACTGGATCAAGATGGATTCTGACCAAATTTTACTGTTACTGGACATACGCATACCGAATTTTATCAATAACGGTGTAAATTTAGAAAATGACGGTTTTTAACGGTCAATGTTAAGTTTTGGTTCGGCATGCTCGTAGGAAAAGGCTGCTTTTAGCCATGCAATGTTCTTTGCAGCATTAGCATTGGCTCGTGATCTCCTGTTTGCTTGCTGCCATGCTTGCGTCTCATGTGGTTCTTCCCGGGCACGCTGAGATGCAGTCTGGACACGGTCTGCTTCCCATCTCTGGTTCCTTTCCTCTAGATCTTCCCTAGCACGCTGAGATGCTTCTCTCGCTCGATTTTCCGCCTGCCTCTGGCTCCTTTCCTCTGGATCTTCCCTAGCACGTCGAAATGCTTCTCTCACTCGATTTTCCGCCTGCACTTGCTGTTCCCATTTCCATTCTTCTGATTGCCCTTAATTTTGTAGGAACAGACTTTGTGCAGAAGTAGTTTATTTAGGTTTTGCTTGAGTTAATAAACAGGTCTGTGTCTAATGTAAAAATAGTGTATCAGGCTTTGCACTGTACAATCATTTTTCTGGCCCCTCTCATTCCTCCCTTCTGATCCCCCTACCCTGTTCCATCCATGTTGCAAAATTACTTACCGTTACTGGATATACGCATACTGAATTTTATCAATAACGGTGTAAATTTAGAAACTAACAGTCTTTTAACGGTCAATGATAAGTTTTGGTTTATAAAATTTCCGAAACATTGTTCAGCACTTAAAACTTTACGTGCATACGTAATGTTATCAAGAACATTGTAAATTTCGAAATTTAGAAAATAGCGGTTTTTAACGGTCAATGTTAACTTTCGGATCTTAAAAATTGCATATCACTGTTTAGCATTTAAAACTGCACATGTTTATCGAATTTCTTCAAGAATACTCTAAATTTATAAAATAACGTTTTTTAACGGTCAATTTTAAATTTCGGTTGGTAAAAGTTGTATATCATTTTTCAGTGTTTAAAACTGAACATGTATACTGAATTTTATCAAGAGCAGCCCAGATTTTGAAAAGAACGGGTTTTAACGGTCAAATTTAATGGTCATAATGACTATCTAATAACCCTATGCTACCTGCTAGATGTTCCTGTAGGCTTATGTCAAGTTTGGTGGCGATCCAATGACTCTCGTGGCCGCCAACCTCAGAAGATCGGGTTTTAAACAGTTTTTATAGGGTTTGGTGTTTTTAACGGTTTTTAACTGTTATAAATAACGTTTTCCAACTGCCAAATAACGGTTCTAATTTTTTAGAAGCAGCCCTGTACCTGTGTAATGTCACAATGGCTATTTGATGAAAAGCAAAGGAAAAAGATGTCTTTGAAACCGTTATAACAGCTTTTTAATGGTTTTATTTTTTTAGAGATTAGCCCAAAACCATCCTCGGGTCACAACAGATGTACCTGCCAAATTTCATTACAATCGGCTGAGCTGTTTTTGAGTCTATAGCGTACACACACGCAGACAGAATTTGCCATTTATATATTAGATATTTTATATATATATATATATATACATACATATATATATATATAAGGGCGAGCGCGCTCACACCCACACATACTCAAACGAAAAAGTCAGCAATAGACAACTAAAGTTGATTATGTCAAACAGATGATAACAAGGACATAGTACTTCGATTTAATCTCTTCTTTCATAGGAACTTTCATTTCACGTTGCAGTTTGTAAATCGGCACGCCAGAAGACTCAAAGCGGTGGTTTATCATCAGAGAAGTTTAATAATTTTTTGTAGCAGAAGATACCACTACTCACTTCGAATCAGAAGAAAACAAAAGCAAAACTGTAAACATTTCTTAATCTGGATTTTTATATATGATTTTTTTTTTTTTTTTTTGAGGGAATGCACAGTAAAAGTTAAGGAAAAATTTTATTTTGAGTAAACTGGTGTATGGATACCATTTTGTTTGGAACTCGTATTGCTTCATCTCTAAATCATGTGCATATTTTTCTATCTTGTATTTGATATGCAATTCTTTCAAAAAGACATGTATGTTTGGCTTTGTTTTGTTTATTCTGCATTTGTATACATGAAATTTTCCTAACAAAATAATAAGGTCAAATACTTCATCAGTTTTACTGTTGTCTTCTGTGCCGAAGAGGACACGTTCAAAGTTTAAATGAAGACGTTTGCAGTTTCCGCATTTTTCTTTCATGACTTTCTCTAATTCCCACCAAAAAAGACATGAATGTTGACAGGTAAATAAGTAGTGTTCTATTGTATCTTTCTCTTTTTGGCAGAAATTACACAAACTACTGTCAGCAATGCCCATTTTGCTTAAGACATTATTTGTCACCAGAATTCTATAGCATATTCTGGTTTGAAACCACTTTAATTTAACTTCTTTTATTTTCCTTATTTTTTTCAACACTGCTTCCCAATCAATCGGTGTATTATCGAATGTCTTTTCCCATCGCATGAAAGGCTTGATATTTAATATTCATTTTTTTCTAGAAGCAATTCACAGTATACCTTTGATCCTCTTTGTACATTAACTATCAACTGTACGGCTTTACTCACTTTTTCGGTTACATTATCTTGAATACGGATATTTCTACTCCTCTGATATTTTTTTATTGATTGTATACTGCTTGTGTATTCTAAAAAGTTTGTTTTTGTTCCGACTTTTTGGATAAATGATCTAAAAGGCAGGAAATTGCCGTTTTCATCCAGTAAATCCTTCACTACATATATATTATTTTGTGTCCATTTCTTGTAATGAAAAGTCTGGTGTACTTAAAATGTCTTGCCAACTGCTGTGGCAAAGTGGTTAGCATCGCAGACTCCTGGCCGGGAGCTCATGGGTTCAATTCCCATCAGAGCCACGTGGGATTTTTCTGCACCGACCAGCTCCTACCCAGAGTTGAGTCTTGCTTTGGGCTCATTTGGGAAGACTAGGATCACTTGATCAAGTTTCATCCAAATAATTGAAGCGTCTCTGACAGTGTGGCTCAGATTCCCTGACCAACACTGCAGGTGTCTGTATCTCTGGGGCCTGGTTGACGCCGGGTTATACTATGAAAGTAAATGTCGAGTACAGCCATGTCATGCAGTCTCAGACCAGAATAGAAATCCGTAGCATCATCTTCATATAAAGGACTGTCCATTAAACATGATGCTGCACAGCTGAACAGAGAACAACAGCTCAGAAACGAGCGTTAGATGTAAAGACGTGTTAATAATCCCTTCAAACTTCAGTGTATGAAATGACTAATCAGTGGGTAGTCAGTATCTCACGGATTGATTCCGGAATATCAGAATAAAGATCAATGAACACAATGATCTCCTATAAATAGCACACAAACAGACAACATACAAAATAATTTTTATACAAACTTAGCTGCAATCTGGACTGCATTTTTCTGTGCTTTTCAGTAAATCTTTTTTCAAACAACACCAATTCATACACCCCCCTGCTACTCTAACTTCAATCTGGCACTGACTGACCTAAACATCAGGTTAAAAAAAAGCAAAAACGCATGGTAAGTTACATCCTGAAAGATGAGACATCCCATAGCAGTACTGACCAGCAGAAATATTCTGAAGAGCCTCATGGGAAGACGGACATAGAAGGGCATGCTGTCCAGCAGATGTGTTCTCACTGACCCTGGATGCAGGCAGTGAACGGTCACATCTTCCCAGCCTGAGTGAAGTGAACATGACCAGTATCATGCTTCCATTGAAATGACCAATAGCTAAATCAGTGTGGTGTATGTATATTTATAATATATCATTATGGAAGCGTGTTCATGCTTCCATTGAAATAGCCAGTAACTAAATCAGTGTGGTGTATGTATATATCCAATATATCATTATAAAAGTGCGTTCATGTCCATTGACAAAACCAGTAACTAAATCAGTGTGGTGTATGTATATATCTAATATATCATTATAAAAGTGTGTTCATGTTTTCACTGAAATAACTGAATCAGTGTGGTGTATGTATATATCTATCATTATAAAAGTGTGTTCATGTTTTCACTGAAATAACTAAATCAGTGTGGTGTATGTACATGTACATATCAACATCATTATGAAAGAGGGTTCATGTTTTCACTGACATAACTAAATCAGTGTGGTGTATGTATACATCCAATGTATCATTATAAAGTGTGTTCATGTGATACGGGGTTTAAGGGTGGGTGAGGAAAGAAGATGAGGGGCAATGAGGGAGGGGGGTGAGAGGGGGAAGGGGGGACAAGGGAAGGGGAGGAGTGGGATGGGGAAAGACGGGATGAGGGGGTAATGGAAAAGGGGGGTGGGGGGTGGGGGTGGAAACAGGGAAGAAAGGGGAAGAGGGTTCAGGCCTTGCAGAACGAAAGGGGAGGGGGTGGGGGGGGGGGGGGAGAGGGGAATGGACGGGGCAAGGCCCACTAGTATATTATATACATATTATGCGTGTGTGTGTGTTTGTGTGTGTGTGTGTGCAAGTGTGTGCATGCGACTGTTGCATGTGTGTGCATGTTTATGCATGTGCATGTGTGCTTGTGCGCATGTGGCATCTTTGCGTGTGGATGCATGCCTCTGTTTATGTACATGTGTGTATTTGTGTACGTATGTGTTGTCTTTAGTTCCGCATCTTTCCACTTGGTGTGATATTACACACAAAATAACTGTGGAGAAGTGTGTGTGTGTGTGTGTGTGTGTGTGTGTGTGTGTGTGTGTGTGTTAACTCTGTGTGTGTGTGTGTGTGTGTGTGTGTGTGTGTGTGTGTGTGTATGTGTGTGTGTGTGTGTGTGTGTGTAACTCTGTGTGTGTGTGTGTGTGTGTGTGTGTGTGTGTGCATGTGTGTGTGTGTGTGTGTTATGTGTGAGAATGTGTGTGTGCGCGCGCGTGTGTGTGTGTGTGTGTGTGTGTGTGTATGTGTGAGTGTGTGTGTGTGTGTGTGTGTGTGTGTGTGTGTGTGTGTGTGTGTGTGTTATGTGTATGTGTGTATGTGTGAGAGTGTGTGTGTGCGCATACACATGTGTGGGAGTAAACTGTGCAAAAACTATGGAACCACTTAAAACTTGGTGGAAAGTTTGAATGTAAACTAAGGAAAAGCCCGTACAAAATCTAACTTGTATCCAGATCAAAGGGCAGATCCAGCATTTTTTTCTCTCCACTTTCTTTCATATTGTTTCAATGTAATGCATCATCTCGATGGAAAATAACAATCAGGCTTCTTCGATCAGCTGACACCTATGAATGATTTGGTGCCCTTGGAGTTACTCATGTACCATTCGATAAAGAAACAACACATGCCAATGTTTGGTTTGGCAAGTTAAAATGTTTTGCACAATTTGTGTTGAGAGAATCGGATCACACTTTTTACGGCAAAACATGAAAAAAAAAAAGTGATATGCTGTCTGCAGATATGAAAAATATATGTGTGTGTGTGTTAAGTGTGTGAGTGCACGCGCAGGCATGCAAGTGTGTGCATGCCTGTGTGCATGAGTCTTTACACGTGCCCATGCGTACGCATGTTTGTGTGCAAGTATATGTAGATGAAAAAAAACTCTAAGCAGTTGGCAAGGAGCAGGTATGGGGGAATGATCACATAAAAACATATAACCTCATTTGGAAAAATAAAAATGTTATAGACAACGCTCTTTCGTTGAACTGTACATGTCCTCCATAAAACCCTATTCACCTGTAAAAGTCCTCCTTAAAACCCTCTCCACCTGTACATGTCCTCCTTAAAACCCTCTTCACCTGTACATGTCCTTAAAACCCTCTTCGCCTGTACATGTCCTTAAAACCCTCTTCAACTGCATATGTCCTTAAAACCCTCTTCATCTGTACATGTCCTTAAAACCCTCTTCACCTGTACATGTCCTTAAAACCATCTTCACCTGTACATGTCCTTAAAACCCTCTTCACCTGTACATGTCCTTAAAACCCTCTTCACCTGTACACGTCCTTAAAACCCTCTTCACCTGTACATGTCCTCCTTAAAACCTTCTCCATGACACCTTCCATACACTCTTAAGACAGATGAAGAGAGAAAAAGAAAAACGGGGGGACAGAGAGGTGCATGCGAGTGAGAACTCTCACCTGAAGCTGTCAGCCGTCTGGCTAACTCCCTGGTGAACATGACATTGGCCAGTTTGGAACTGAAGTAGATCTCATGTGTGCTGAAGTACTTCTCTGCTTTTAGATTGTCCAAGTCGATCTTGCCCATTCGCTGCACTACCGAAGACACATTGATGATTCTGGAGGGAGCAGAGTCCTTCAGTTTCTCTGCAAAAGGGAGAAAAAACAAAAGTGAACTTAGTATGTTAACCTTTTTAGTGTGGGAAATGGGAGGCAGGGGTGGCGGGATGGGGGGGGGGGGGGTAGAGAGAGGGGAGCAAACAACTCTCGTCCCTATCATGTCCCTGCCCTGAACAGCAGTCCACAGACAAGGCACTGGGCATGACAACCTGACGATCCTGGATGTTGCTGTGTACGCAGGAATTGCAATCAGCAATGAAGGAGTAATCCAGAGATGCCAACCCCTTTGATCTATTTTTGGTTTGTTTTTTTTTAATTTGTAAAAGTTGAGAACATCTAAAAAAAATTTTATGAGTACTCAGCCCCTAAGCCTCATCTGTATGCATACACTTACTTATATAGCAAACATACAACGTTAACCTACAGTAAAGGCAAATTATATTTATTGGTACAACATGTGGACTTCAGGATGGATGACACCATACATGGTTACTTCTTGGTATATCTTGGCAAAAAAAATGTTTTGCTTCCACCAGTTTCTCAACAGTTACAAGTAAATTCACAGCCAGTGTTGCTTTAACCAAATTAGAACTTCCTCTGTCACAAAGCACGAAACAGCAAATGCCTGAGGTGACTTGACCAAGAATGAAGTCACACCTTTTCCTGTCTGGAAAACGAATCAGCTGACTGGGTTCACTGAACGCTGGTTCAGTTTGAATACACACACTGTCGGCTCAGCTTCACCACGACTAGCAGTATGACTCACTGTTCCAACTGTGATCAGTATACCATGTGTGCTGTGAAACTATCAAGCAGTTTACAACAGGAAAATGACCTTACCTAACCAAAGATGAACTTGTCTGAGTAATTCTGACGTTGGCATAACATCAGAACAAGGTCAGAAGTCACAAAATGCAGTGAAATGTTAACACTCAGAGATGACAAAAAACATCCCCCCCCCCCCCCCTTCCACCATCATGCTCCCCTTTGAACATTTATCCCCCCCCCCCCCCCCCCAACAACATTTTTCCTCTTCAAGATATTCAAACAAAATCTGATGCAATTTCTACTTGAATATTGGTGGGGGGAACTTTACTTTTTTTTTTTTTTTTACAAACAATATCGCAGTTGCATAAGATTGTCCAGCACTCTGCAAGACTGAGGTTTCAAAATAAGGTTAAAGTCCCCATAGCCTATCAGCCGTAGGGGCAATGACCTGGCAGAGGTTCATGTGTCTAGGGCACAGCATGATGGAAGGCAGGGCCCACTACCCTTCTTCCGCCGCCTTTAACCTTCCCTGAACTGAATCAGTTTACCAATTACTGCTGGATGGACAGAGACGGTTTTCATGCAAATAAAAAAATCCAACTCCACCAGTGGCTTGAACTCATAATCATCAGCTCCGAAGGCAAATGCTCTATTCAGTTGTCTGTGGGCCCCTCTAGATTACTGTGTTAATAATATAAATCCTAAGTAAAAAAAAAAAACAAACCTAAGTAGTTAAAAGAAATGGAAGACTTGCTTTGGGAGCATCTTCTTCTACGCCAGATTTACCACCCTTTAATTTTTTTTTTTTTTCCATGGAACATTTTTTAATTTGACTTAACAACACAAGACGGTATTGCCTGTGACTTAGAATATTCTCCTTTTCTACACACACACACACACACACACACACACACACACACACACACACACACATTACTTTTACCTCCCAATAAAGACTCTGTTATAAACAAAAATGGCCTGCCTTCCTTTAAAAAACTTGTTTTTCTAAGAAAGTTTTTATCTTTGACTAATATTTGTCTTCCAGTATTGATTCCCTACAAAAATATCATTTACAGAACATTTTTTTCTTTTTCTACTCTACTTATAACTCTAAACAAAGACTATTTTTTCCTCTAAAGATCCACTTTTGAAGGATCAACTATCTTTTCACTAAAGGTCCGGTTTTCAAGGATTTCTGGGGGTCGTTATTGACAGATTCCACTGCATGAAAAATTACTTCAGATTTTTTACCCTATTTCGCAAAAGCAACAACAGCAAAAACAAAGAAACAAACGAACAAAACTCACCAACCAAGATTTTAAGGGTTACAGCATGGTTCATGATTTTTCCTGAAGAAGACTTACCAGTATATCTCTAACAGCCAGGTTCAGTGCACGCGCGCGCGTGTGTGTGTGTGTGTGTGTTGTGTGTGTGTGTGTCACCAGCGCACATTTTTGTGCATGCATGTATGTGTGTGCGCGCATGTGTGTGCATGCATGACAGCGTGCGCATGTATGTCTGTGTGTGCATGGGTATATGCATGCATAACAGCCATTTTACCCAGTAAAAGGTTGGTCAACAAGAAAGGTCCGAAATGGTTGGTGGCAAAATTGACCTCCAGTCCATCTTCCGTCAATGAGTAAGGAAGACCTGAAATCACAATCAAAGAGTAATCCATTCATCCCGAGTCAGTGAGCAAAGAAGACCTTTAATCAAAACTGATATGAACTCTGACCTCCTCTCCACCTTCACAGTGTCAGAAGACCTGTGATCAGAACCAACTTAAGTATTAACTCTCAACAGTTTTTGAGATTTTTGCATTTTGCATGATGGATATTCTTTTTTTTTTGTATCATTCTGCGCATTATTTCTAACATAATAATATTTTTGTGACGAATGTGTCTATTTCGGGTTTTTTAGGCGATATATTGCTTCAGATAACAAAATGTTGTTTTATATACCATAATTCCGGGAAGAAAACCATCAATCACCGGTGATCGAAATTCAAGGGAAAGAACTGAAGTGAGTTAACGGAATCCGTCTGAGTGTGATGTGACACTGACAGCCGTCACCATCCACCCCTCACCCTCTCTCTCCCCTGCTCCCTTTCTCAGCTACATTCCTTAGTGTTTCCAGTTTGTCAATCTACAACATCAAATTTCATCCCCCTCACCCTCCTTCTCCTCTCACTCACTCCCTCCCCTGCATCTGTCTGGCCTGACTTTTGTTCCCCACTGACAAAGCGATAGGGCACAATGTTGACGACAGTGTCACAGGAAATTTTGTTGTAACTGTGCGCTGGTGGTCACCATCCCTCTTCTCCCTCCTTCCCCTTGTTATCTGTCAGTAACAGGAATTCTGGTTGGATGTTTCATCGCCACGAGTGTCTGCATTATCATGCAGGTGGTGGACTCTGTAAACTTCGTCCATCAGCGTACATGCTGAAAACCGCCAACATCTGAAGGCCTGCCACCCATGATCCAACCTGTGTCATACCACACTGCCATGTGTTGAGGAGTATTCATCTCCTTGCAGATGTGTATCCCCCCCGCCCCTAAAAATTTTTAGTGGATGGCATGTTTCTCTGACAAACTGTCAACCAGACAGACATCAGAAACATGATGGTCAGCTTAACTCTCTAAAATGATGGAACTTCTTCTTCTTCTTCTGCGTACGCAGGCTGATACTCCTGCGGACACTCCCTATATGGACAGGCAAGTATTAATCCCATCTAGCCAACAAAGGGAGTTGGAGTTTTGTGTGTATGACTGTTTTTTAATCCCACCATTAAGACAGCCATGCTCCATCTTCGGGAAAGGTGCATGCTATGTGTAACGTGTCATCCATACCAATGGCCAAACTGGCCTTCTCTTCCGAAAGTTGGTGATGGGATTTGACGTGTGTGCAAGATGTTATGCGTGCGTTCACACACGGAACCTCGGTTTATAGTCTCATTCGAAGGACTGTATGGGAAATGGAGTCAGAACTGTTAGCTCCGAGGGAAAAATCCCCCCGTACCGAAAAGGCCCAGCGAAGATTCGAACCCGCAACCCTTGGATTACGAGTCCGGCACTCTACCAACTGAGCTATTCCGGCCCCAAATGATGGAACAAGCCCAGGAGTTTCACTGACCCACCACAGGCCATACAGCTACACACAGACAATTTCCAGTGCATGAAACTCAACACTGGTGTACGCCAGAGAGGGGCATGTCCGTCTCTCCTACTCTGAGATCCTGTGTCAAGTTTTGATGATCAGCCTAGAAGAAATGTAAGTTGAAGCTAGTTCCTAAATCTTGAGACAATGTGTTGTTTCTTACATTTTAACAGGTTTGAACTTTATGCCAGTACTTCATAAAATCTGTTGAGACAATTTCTAAATACTGTTGATTGTCTAAATGCTTTGTAGTAGGTGACTAATTAATACTTCCATTTGCCTCAATTGTATGTTACCTTAATTGTATGTAAGTTGGTAATTACACTGCCCTAGTATTTGATTACCCTGAAGAGTTATTTCCCTTTAATTGTTTAGCTGTTTCTTAATGCATCATACCACTTACCAAAATGCACACACCTAAAAAAAAAAAAAACAGAGTGAAAAACTGAAATGCAGAATGAAAATTAAAGGAACTACATTTATGTTAGTCTTACTTTTGCCGGCTGAGATCTTTCACTTTCTCTGAAAGTCAGATGGCAAAGTGTGCAAACTCATCAAGCAGGAGTCTTGGCCACTCATACAAACACCAGGTTCTGTAATCTTCCCTGGGATCCCAGTACATCAACAAAAACTGGGCCAGCACACAAACAAGAATCCATGCTAGGACATGGCCATGTGGACGACCCACTGAGCAGCAGGCCCCCACCTTGTGGGAACAGTCACCAAACACTGGAGAGAGGGCTCTGTACACCTCTCCAAAGGGCAGCTCCAAGACAAGATAGGTCTTTGTGTGCTCACTGGACTTTGAACTCGAATCATCGAAAACTTCCCTCCCTTTGTGATGAGATAAAGGAGAAAAAGATCCTGCCCAATTGAAGAGACTGACTCTATTAAAGTTATGTTAATCTGTATAATATTCTAATCTTGTTTACACAAGCAAAGTTTTGTGTGTGAAATAGCACTTGTTGCAGTCTGTTTCATGCGTGACTGAACCTATTTCTGATTCTGTCTGTGTCTGGGAGCACAAGTGCATAAGCCTTGGGTAAATTACTCCAGAGCCAATCTTAAGTGTTCTTAACTTTCTCCAGACAAAAATAATAATAATTTGCGTGCTGTACAGTTGCTCCTTCCACCGCTAGTAAGAAAGAGGTTGGAGGTAAATCTTGATATAAAAGATATACTATGATTTTCACAGAGAAAACACTCTTGAGTCCTTCCCCTTGAAGACAACACCAGGTCTCACACCAGGTGTCACACATAGGAGCTACTGTTCTTGTAACTATCTAACCTGTTTCGGACAGAATCAGCATCTTGTCCTAACGATTTTTTGCCCAAGTTGGAGATGGCAGTGAATACTTAGGAACAAACTGCACCTAGTTCTCTGTTTTGTGCACCTACAAAGCCCGCTCAAACGATTTCAAGCTAGCAGATACGCAGCTTATTGCCTCATTCACAGTGCGTTTACATCTGAACTGTGAAAGCATCTTTCTGTTCAAGGGAACTGATTATGACTACTCCAAACCAGATGTAAAAAAGGAAAAAAACAGGTTGTTGCTGTAGTAGTGTATGTTCAGTTTTTGACTGCTCCAGACAGGTGAAAATCAAGTGTATGCCTCTGAAGGGACTCCAGAGGTCACAGCTGCATCATGGAGGAACACAATTACATTATTGAAAATGATCACAATGCTCACCACACACACACACACACACACACACACACACACACACACACACACACACACACAAACACGACATGATCATGAGGCACCAAGTCTGATCAAGCAGAAACATCCATGCACCAAGACACAGGTAAGTCGCAAGCGCCTGAAAAAAAATGGCCACAGACTGCTTTGCAATTTATTGCAGTGTTAAACTTAAAACGTAGGTGTGGAGATAATCTGAAAGCCTGAAACTTGGTGCCACATGAATAAAGAGGTACCTAGAGTGTGTGTGTGTGTGTGTGTGTGTGTGTGTGTGTGTGTGTGTGTGTGTGTGTGTGTGTGTGTGTGAGTGTCTGTGTGTGTGTGTGTGTGTGTGTGTGTGTGTGTGTGTGTGTGTAAATATAACGACATTAGAAATCAGTTTATACCTACAAAATTTACATGTACAAAGTCCATATTTAACTATTGTCATTTGCTTTGTGGAAGTAAGAAAGTGTTGCTAAACTTAGCGAAGTTTTTAAAACTTAGTAAAGTTGTGTAACATTACATTCAATGTGTTAATCATTGGGAAAATTTGGATGTTTAATTTGTTTCATTTCTATTTGTTTGATTTGTTTTAAGTCCTCCATGCCCCCAAAGGGGTCACATGATTAAAATCTTTGAATCTTTGTGTGTGTGTGTGTATGTGTGTGTGTGTATGTATGTATGTGCGTGTGTGTGTGTGTTCATGTGTACATGCATGCATGTGTGTAATCTGACAGTGTTAATCCAGCATATGAGACATGGATACACGCATACACACACGTCTATCCTAAGTCTGCTATTGGAGTACTTTTCAACAACAATGAGCATGTTTCCTACAACAATGAGCATGTTTCCTACAAACAGTGAGTGCAAAATTCAAAATTTCTGTGAAAGTGTGGGGTCAGGGATTATTTTCG
Organism: Conus canariensis; assembly: GCA_033310375.1. Lineage (NCBI taxonomy): Eukaryota > Metazoa > Mollusca > Gastropoda > Neogastropoda > Conidae > Conus > Conus canariensis. The sequence continues at coordinate 9,873,143 of CM065738.1, forward strand.
TTTCTTCTGGATACTATCCACCTGATCTTGCATCAACTACAGTAACAATAGGTTCTTTTTACCACAAATAACTTTCAAACCTGATTCATCAGCATACTTTGGCACAACCTCATACTCTCTCTTGCACGCACAAACTCTTGTCGCTTTCTGGTAAAACACCCTGCCATGGTAAGCGCAATTACCGTTCAAGCACTTCATCTCTTCAGTTTCTTTCAATGTATTTTTTTCGTCATATTCATTGTATTTTTGCCAAACATGTGTACAAACTATGGCAAAATCGTATCGGTAAACAGGTCAACACACACATACACACACACCCACAATGAACATGCCTAAATATGCATGCACACTGCATGATGATAATGTGTGTGTGTGTGTGTGTGTGTGTGTGTGTGTGTGTGTGTGTGTGTGTGTGTGTGTGTGTGTGGGTGTGTGTGTGTGTGTGTGAGAGTGTGGGTGGGTGAGTGAGTGAGAGAGTGTGTGTTGTGTGTGTGTGTGTGTGTGTGTGTGTGTATGTGTGTGTGTGTGTGTGTGTGTGTGCGCGTGCGCGCACGTGTGCATGCACGCTCGTGCACATGTATACAAGTGTACACGTGAGCATATGCGCGAGTGTGTGTGCAAGTGTGTTTGTGTGTGTGCACATGCGCACGCATAACTTTTAATCTGCTACATAACCGAGATTTTTGGGTGTATACACTTTCAGGGCGGTGGGCAGGGCGGATGGGGGATGTGGGTATAAACCACCAAAACATTCCGACTCCACTATTTCTCACCAATGACTCCCGCATTGTTCACCAGCAGGTTCACCCTGTCTTCCTCCCTGCAGACCTGCTCGCAGAACTGCCGCACCGACGCCATGCGACTCAAGTCCAGCTCCCTGACCACCACTTTGTCATTGCCTGTGGCCTGCACGATGGCGTCTCGGGCAGCCTCAGCTCGCTGTCGGTTGCGACAGGCCAGGATGATCCTGGCGTTCCTCTTGGCCAGCTCCTGGGCAGTGACGAAACCAATACCTGATGACAGCAGCAGAAGTAGTGATGTGATGAGGATGGTTTTCACTGGAAGTATGGCAGTATGGAGACAGGTGACGGGACAGGGGATGGAGGAGGGAGGCAGTGAAGTAGTTAGCCATACAGCGAAAGTTGATGACAGTAGGTAAGCCGCGGATGGGCATGGGGAATGGGGGGGGGGGGGGGGATGTAACTGAAGGAAGAGGTGGTGCTCAGGGGAGAGGGTGGGAGTGGGAGGTTCAAAGGGCAGCGGCAGCTAGACTGTGGCTGGGAAAAAAGAGTAATGGCCTGAGCATGGATGGGGTGGGGTGAGGTGGGGGAGGGGGGCTGGAGGGGGGGGGAGGAGGAGGAGAAGAGGGTTGGGGAGGATAAAGAAATAGAAATGTGGAGGTGGAAGTGGGGAGGCGGGGGTGGGGGGATGGTTTGTAGTGTGCATTCTAAATGATTCTTCCCTTCTGACAACTTACACACTTAAACTTTACTTCAAACTCTTCTGCCGTTACGCAGCTCACTAGAACTACATGCGAATCAGGTAAACATTTCAGCATGATTCACATAAGCAGTTCACAACATGACCCCGAAATGTTTTGGCGTCTTGGTGGATAGACTGTCCATCAAGAGACTGAGAACTTTCGAGGGCCTAAGGTCCAAATATGCTCATGTTGTCCCCCTCCCTCACCCCCATGCCCATCCCCCACCAACCAGCTGTCCATCAGACAGACAGTGGTGCGGCTGGTTGGCCAGTCTCTTGGTCAAAACCAGTAGTTGCACACATCATTTACGAAGTGCATGCGAAAGAATCTAAGGCAAAACAGTGTTGTTCCTGACAAAATGCTGCAGAAAAATCAGTAAAGGCACACAAGGCATGTGGACAATGTTCCAAAGGTATGGCAAAACCAGATCAGCAGATGCTTGCTCTTGGACGGCCTACCTTTTCAAACTAGTGTTGGGTGCTAACTTCAAACTAATGTCAGGTATTACACATCAATGATTTGATGCTTCAGTGTGATCCAACTAATGAGTTGTGTTTGAAGTATTATTATCATTTTTATGAATACTTATATAGCGCCTATCCTCAGCTAGAGACCAAGCTCTAAGCACTTTACAATCCACACTCGCTTACGCAACGGGTTGCCTACCTGGGTAGTGCTGACTGAAGAGCTGCCAGCTGGCACTTTATTCAGTCGTTTCCAGTGTCATCCAGTCAATATCGTTCACTCAATTTCCTTACTTCCTTCATTCTTTCCATTTCTCACGCAGAGTGCATGCTATGTATAACATGTCATCCATACCAATGGCCAAACTGGCCTTCTCTTCCGAAAGTTGGTGATGGGATTTTACGTGTGTGCAAAATGTTATGCGTGCGTTCACACACAGAACCTCAGTTTATAGTCTCATTCAAAGGACTGTACGGGAAATGGAGTCAGAAGCAATGTTAACTTCGAGAGAAAAATCCCCCTGTACCTAAACAGCCCCACAACCCCATGATCACCAGGACCAGACCAGACCAACACAAAGACCAGATCAGATCCACGCAAATTACATTCAACCTAAAGCTAAATAAACTGGCTATGTTAACACAGCAGAGCTACAAATCCGCTTTATTGTGTTTTAAGTGTCTATTTCCTAACAGACACTAAAATCCATTACACACTTGCAATTCAGAACTTCACATCAAATCTTCAATGAACAAACTGATGATCATATTTAATACATGGACCCCTGACAAAAATGTTCCCTCACATTAAGTTCTGGTGTTCCACCCTCGTAAAGAGTATCGATCTCCAGCACTGCATAGGATAGTAGGAATAATGAAACCTACCTTTGAACACCACAAATTTATCATGACATTGAAAATGCACACAGAGCAGTTAAAAAAAGGGGGGAATTTTACACTGCAGTTAGCTTCATGATACACTTCCCAGTCCAAACAAATGCCTCATCCCACTTGGCGTGAACAGTGCCATATAATCAGGATACCCGCCATCCACCCACCAAGAAAAAAAAAAATGATTGGGACAGCATAGAACTAATTTCACCTTAAAATGGTCTCCCTCTGGAGGTGAAATGTACACACACTCCCTCTAAAGGTCTCAAATAGATCAAGAGTAAGCAAAATCAAGCAAAGGTGAAACACTGGCAGGATCGGGAAAAGGAGAAAGACTGAAAAAGAAAGTGCTGAAGGTGCCAACTCAGGAACTAAAAAAAAATGAAAGAAAAAGCCTTACGCTTTCAATCATGTCCATGGCAGCTTGAACCAAGAGCCGAGACAAAGACGCACAGACAAAAAAGGCAATAAGAACTGGTAGGGTAGGTGAATGATTACACAAGCAACATCATTGTGGGCAAAATAGGCTTGTCAATGGCAGCTTGAACCAATAACCAAGACAAAAAATATAAACAAAATAGACATGTCAATGGTAGCATGAACCAAGACAAAAAATTGAAACAAAATAGACATGCCAATGGTAGCTTAAACCAAAAGCCAAGACAAAAATTTGAAACAAAATAGACATGCCAATGGTAGCTTAAACCAAGAGCCAAGACAAAAAATTGAAACAAAATAGACATGCCAATGGTAGCTTAAACCAAAAGCCAAGGCAAAAAAACACAATCTAAATCAGCTAAAACTGGCAGGGTAGGCAGATGATCAAGTGAGCAACATTACTGTGGATGTGTTGCTGCCCAGGCAACCATGCAATCCCCCATCCCCACCACATTAACATCAAGAAACCGAAATATTCTTTACTGTAACACAAAATGAACCACTTACTAACACAGTGCCATCAGAACCGTTCAATAAACATCAAATGATTTTAGAATTTTAATCTCTTTGTGTTTTAAATGTTTTGTGTAGGCTAAGAACAATAACTGGAGTTATTTCAGCACTAGTCAACATGAGAGCTTGGCAGACCTTTCATTCCCCTATGTCATAAATAGATAAGTTGTCTCCCCTGTATTATTCTTCAAACCACCCAGGTTTCATAACTGGAGTGTGTGTGTGTGTGTGTGTGTGTGTGGGTGTGTGTGTGTGTGTGTGTGGTGTTCCGTTATTCTTCACATCATCTTGATAGGTCTTAAGCCCATTTATTGTTGTTCTAGTTGTTATTATTCTTGACGTTTCATGATTTACATTTATCAGTATTTAATACATTGTATATTATTGTATTGTCATTTCATGCTTATAAGATGAATTAAAGATTTGCTCTGTGTGAGAGCATGTGTGTGTGTATGTGTGTGTGTGTGTGTGTGTGTGTGTGTGTGTGTGTGTGTGTGTGTGTACATTTATCTGTGCACTGTACGCATAAGTCAACTGTCCAAATGTATGTATGTGCATGCAAATGCATTACAAAAGTGCATGGATGTGTATATGTGTGCACATGTATACATGGAATACATAATGAGTGTATAAGCATTTATCTATGCATGTGACAATGCCCTTGTCTATGTAAATTCAAGCATGTATTTGTGTGTGTGTGTGTGTGTGTGTGTGTGTGTGTGTGTGTGTGTGTGTGTGTGTGTGTGTGTGTGTAAAGTGTACTTAAACCATATAGAATTAAACAATCGGAGGTATAGTAAAGGACTACAGGGTCGGTTCTGTCCTATTAACAAGTCAATCCTTTTTTCTAAAAACAGACAGAATATTGACAACTGTGTGAAAGAAGAGGTCCCAAATTCTGTATTCTATTTTAATCATTTCAGCCATTAATATAATTTTGTCATAACAGGTGCTTGCGTATGTGTGTGCATGCACACACACACACACACACACACACACACACACACACACACACACACACACACACACTCAAAACACACACACACACACACACAAGAAAACATCACTGACCAGAGTTTGCTCCTGTGATGATGCAGGTTTTGCCTGTCAGGTCAGTGTCGGTGTCAACAAACATGGGGACATCCTTCATCCACAGGTAGAAGGCCACCAGGATGACTATGGACACCAGCACCAAGGCCAACAACTGACCACCGCTAAGCAGCATCTTCACACGGAGCTCTCTCCTGTGTCCTTCTACGATGAAAACAACACACATTAGTTTAACAATCAAATCAATCAGTTTGGAAGGGTGTGTAAAATCATGGTAGCATGCTGAATATGAGCAATGCATGCATTGTGAAGGATGAGTCTATGGAGAAATGTGAAAAAAAAAAATCATACCAATGCAAATAAAGCTGTTTTCTAATCCTGCAGCTAATATAAAATAAACACCAGTTGTCATGAAAAAATACAGTATTTGCTGAATTGCGAGACACACATCCAAAAGGCATGACAAACGTTCAAAACAGAGTGCAAAGTAACACTTACTTGCTACCAAATACAAAACTTTCTTGTACGTGAATTTTCAATGAATATGTCTTCTTCAGACATCGCGCATATAACAAAAACAAACACACACATGCACACACACACACACACACACACACACACACACACACACACACACACACAAAACAATACTCTCCAGACTGCCAACAGGTTAATGCTGCTATCTCTTGCGACCAATCACAAGTTTAGAGAATTTAATGAGTCACACAGACCATCATACATTTGTCAATAACATACAGAAGAGACTGCTCTAGCTGAAGAAAAAAAACCAAAGATAAAAGTTTAAACAATCTAGTTTCTAATTCACCTTCTCTCCATTTAAAATCCACTACGTTTCTGATATGAAGAAGATAACAAATGTCTAGTAGAGTTAAAGGTCAAAAAGGACGTCTGTTCAAATTACATTCAGCACTTTCTTTTGTCCTCATGCACCAACAACCAATAATATCCTCTGACTGAATGAGCCATCGCCATTGTCACTCTCTGCAGCCAACATGTGAGTGTAGTGGGGACGTGAGAACTATTCAGAAACTGTGAACAGGAAAGGGCTACCCCTGTTTCCACTCCTGCACTCCATTTCCCTCGCATGCCCACTCCTCTTTAACGCATTGTCATTCTCATGCTGGTGGCAATCTGGGAAGTACTGTCTTGTGTGTGTGTGTGTGTGTTTTTTTTTTAATTTTCTTGTTTGTTCTTTGCAATGCTTGAGGAAGACTATATTTGTTACAAAATCTTGTCCGTTTTGTGTATTGAAAAAGCATTACCTTGTACTGTGTTTTGTGTGTTCATCTTATTTTGGCTTTTTTTCTATAACACTGCAGTCTGTTCCAGTTTTTACTGTACATATCACATCACCTGGTAAATTGCAATAACCTGAAGAAATGTTACAACATGGGGTCTTGAGCGAGAAGAAGTCTCTCTTGGAAGGTAAATCTAGTAAAGACACAACCAAAAGTTCCAGAAAAAAGCCTGTATAGGAAGTCTGGAGAGTCTTTATGGGAAGTGTCACTGATATAGTAAGATGTTAGTCACAGGGTCCATCACCTTGAAGGGGACAAAATGCGTTCAGTGTTACAGCCTCGGCATGAGAACAATCTCACTGGGATGGAGTTCCCACACAAAAAATTATGGTAGAACAAGAACACCTATGCTTAGTCATCACAAAAATGACTTTCTACCCTCTTCATTCTTCCCTCTTAAGCAACCAACACATGTGTACAAAGCTTGCCATCATTGATTTGCTTTAATCAACTCTGGCCATTCCTACCGTTTACCATCTGTCTTCTCAGAGTGACAGGTGAGCAAGCAGAAACTGAGGAAGCAGGAAGGCAGGTGAAAGGGATTCGGGGGAGGGAAGGGAAAGGGGGAGGAGGGAGGAGGAGAAAGAGGGGGGGGGGGTTAGGAAGGGGAGGGGGAACAGGGAGAGGAGAGGAGGTTGATTTGGGGATCTTTTTGTGCATGTTTTTTTTAATTATTTTTTTAATGTGCTTGTCCTAAGGACAACTAAAAATTGTCCAGGAATTTCTAGCTCAGTTGAGTTCCATGATATCTGCATCTTAGTCTGAAGGAACAGCGCCAAGTTCTCAGAACAGCTGAATCAGTTCTGTCAGACAGGCAGTGAGATACTCATCAATTCCGCTGAAAACCTCAAAAAGTATCCTTACCAAATCAACTCCTTGTACCATTCCTGGCTAGAGCCGCTCAAGAATCTGGTGGTCTGTTCAATGGATACCTATAGGTGACTCATTAAATGTGGCCAGAGCCGCTCACTGTAGCATCTCCTGGAATTAAAATAATTCCAGATTTGGCCTGTTGAACAGCTCTTAAAAGGATAAGCCCAGCCCATCACCATGTCATCATTCCTGGTGAGGAGACTGTCATCAAAGCAGCCAACTGCTGTCACGGCATTGGAAGAACCATTAATTTTCAGACCATCAAAGGACTTTTTGCCGTCATATTTATCTGAATAGATGAGCAGCTTCTGCCTCCTAGTCCAACCACCGGTCTTTCACCCTGCTGACAGATGCGCTTGAGAGCAGAGATGCTGAGAGTCACCATTTATCTTTGTTGCTAAGACAGTTATCAAATTTGATACTTACGCTAAGAAAAAAGGCTGCTTTTTGTTTTTGTTGTTGCTGATGTTTTTGTCAAGACAAACTTAATATTTCAGGAAGTATGAAATTAAAGCAAAGAGAAAACAGCAGAAATTCTTGTAAAAGTCTATGCGCTTGTGTGTGTGTGTGTGTGTGTGTGTGTGTGTGTGTGTGTGTGTGTGTGTGTGTGTGTGCGCGCGCGCAATCGCGCACTCTTTCATCTTCCAAATTTTTGTAAAAGAGGAAGATGGCGGGGAAGGGGTTCAACCATAACATAACATAGTGTTATCAATGCTCCATGCAGACTTTTCCTGGTACAGCAATTTGCCGTTTCTGGGATTTATTTCTATACAAAAGCTTTTTTTCTAAAAATCATTTTCATTTTCTGAGAATGAAACAAAAAAACCTGACCAACCTTTTTTTTCATTGTGCCCTAAGCAGAGGAAGTTCACGCCCGTGTTTTCTTTTCAGGTAACCAAAGACCTTGTCTTAAGAGATACAAACCGTATCCCTAAAGGCTTCCCAAACTTTCTCAAGACCTCCTTGAGAAGCCAGCTTCTGAAGCTGATTTTTAAGACCGGTTGCATGTGCTACCTTGACTTTAGAAAGAGGAGTCTCTTGCCAATCAGATTCCTCTTGGTGTAACCCTTCTAGAGCAGCATCAGATTTCTATCCTCCAGTAGGTTCCTGACAGTCTCTGAACCTAGTGATGCAATATGCCAAATGTTCCAGCATCCTGCGATCATACAGCATGGCTCAAAATAATATTGCCACTCATTCTGTAACACAGGACAACTGAAACTTTGGCAGACATGAGGTAATGCTCTTTCCAGTTTTCATTTACCTGAAGAGGGCAGCTCTCTCTTTTTCCATTGCTATTTATAACCTTGGAAGGTTGCAGCAATGTGAAAGTCCTGATCCTGATCCTGATCCACTTGTCCCTTTGGCAACAAGATTCAGTGCAGACTAATCACTTGTCCCTCCTCCTTTTTTTCTCTTTCAAATGTCCATCACGCTCCTGTTTTTCTCAGTAGAGTGTGCCTCACCAAGTCTTGATACGCTCAGCAGCAAGCACACTGTGTGCTTGGTCAGCATGGAGACAATAGTTCTACTGTTTGGTACTTTTGGAACAATAATTAGCATTCTTCTTATTTCTTGGTTGTCAATCATATCCTCTTTGCCTGTAATGTATACTATTTGTATCATGAATCATATCTGTCTGCTGACTTGTCATTGTGCTAACGGTAGATACACTTATCATACACATCTTCACTCTGGGATACTTCACACTGCAATAGGATTGGGGGTAGGGGAAGAGTAGGTGGGTGGGAGAAAGTGGACAGGTACAAGGTGGTGGTGGTGGTGGTGGTTACTGTTTTTTTTGTTTGTTTGTTTGTTTTTTTGTTTTGTTTTAATCTACATGTCTCCCAGGTCAAACAAAAATTGTCTGGAAACAGTTAAGCTGCACAGTCAAACGGAGCACTGGAATCAAGAGTGCCTGCCCACCAGAATCTGCCTAACTTTCGGTTTTTAATAGAAAAAAAAGCCAAAAAAACAAAACAAAACAAAAAAAAAGTTATTAGAGTTGATTCCGTATGAAACGAACACACACCTGAATGCACAAACATGCATGCACGGTCAGTAGTTGTGTCATTGCTCAGGCTCTACATAGCTATCCAGAAAAACTATCTTTGACTATTTCTCTTATCTGGCTGGATCAGCTATTCTTCAACTTGAACTTCAAATCTGAATTATGTTCACACACTGACTCTGTGAATTTGGATACTCGCTTTTGCTCTCTTACCGAAAAAAAGCTTGCACTTTTGCTTATAAACTGACAAGCTGATTTCTTCCTGTTGTAAAAGCGTTTGCGTGACTCTGGGTTTGCAGTTTATAGGATCACGCCACTTTCTTACCCTGTTTATGAAGGACACCTGTTATCTGAAAATCTGCTTGCAGACGGCCTTTTACTGGAGTTTTCTCCCTTCTTGCATAATAAATGTTGGATGTGAATTAAATCATTATCTCTAGCAGTCCACAATACAGAATAAATATATAATTTAAGTAGTGGTTAAAGTATCAACAACAAAGTTTACACCTGTATGTTTTCAGCTGTTTTGTATAAGTTAATATTTTGCAGTCACTTGTACCATTACAATGAGTAATCTGGGCAGTTTTGATTCGAAAAACTATGAGGAAAGAATCTACGTCATAAGCCAGATTTTTTGTGAAAAGCAAATGATACCATTATATTTTGATAAAATTGTTTTTGAAAAAAAAAATACTACATAGAAGCATAAGTCAGAATATTTATTGAGAAAAAATATATTTGAAATTTAAACAACTAAAAATATCTTCTCAGTCCCACTTCCTGTTTCAGCCACAAAATCGCCCCCTGGCCTGTGTTTGCGGTTTTCCAGCTGTATCGCATTTCACACACAAATTGAGATACACCTGTGAACATTGGTAGCTCCCGGTGAATCCGTTGACCATGTTTCTTGTTTAACAGACATTCTGAATCTGTATCATCATTTTAAAAATGGGAAATACTGGATCAGGACATGCAAAAAGTGGTAAGTTGCTTATTCTGAACTTATCTTTTTTGGTACACAACACAGTACACACGCGACATGATCTGACTGTCGCAATGTTTTTTGTTTATTTGTTAGTTTTGGTAGACTAACACTTGTTTGTCGATGACTAGTGATTACTTCATGTCTGTCTCCAGTCTGCATCTGTACAAAATGGTATATTTGATCAATAGAAATTGTGGTTTCACTCATAAGAACCTTTTTGATGAAACTGCGTTGTAGCTCGACTTATCGTCTGCTGGATTCAGCGAATGATTACTTAGTATAGCTATAATCTACCCATTTCAGTTTTTATGCTTGTTGTAAATGAAAGCACATGATATCGGTAAACAACGACTGAACTAGTCGAGACATGGACGCATTTTCTAAAGCGCTTGGGAGATCCCTTGCACACTAGCCCTGTCTTCTCCAGGTCCACCCCCTCCCCATCCCTCCCCTGTGGCCTCTGCATCACACATGCCTATCTTTTACTTTCAGCGTTGCGTTTCCTTAGTTTTCAGTTGCAAGAACAACCGAAATTGGTTCCTGTAAGATATTGATCTAGATCCAGATCCAGGCCTCAAATCAGGTTATAATTAATCACTTAGGAGTAGGAATAATTTGATAAACAAGATAATTTTTATATATTACCATTGAATTCATATCATTTGATTTTTTGTTTTATTAAAGTCCTTTATCATGTTACTTTGAATTCTGTTTTCATATTGCTATAGAAAATTTGATCAAATTAAATCATCATTCATAGAACTGTTGGTCAGCATTGAATGCATGAATTAGATCAGTCTCTCAAGTTGTGTTTCTTTTCCATATATATATTTATGCCATTTTCTCAGATAAGAACAGTGTAACTGAATTTCAGTTTGGATGACATAGACGTTGTCTAAAAAGGAGAAAAATCTTGTGTATATAAAACCCTGTTCCTAATAAAGCAAAAAACAAAACTACAGAGCTTCTTCAACCTGAAAGTGAGTGATAAGAATTTAACACACATCCACATCTATGTAGGCACACACGCGCACACACGCACACACACACACACACACACACACACACTATATTCAACCTGCCCAACCACACCCTAGCCAACATGAAATGCATGGTGATAGAAAAAGTTTTTTCAGACAGCCACACGCACAGAATTTGTAGGGAAAAATTCTGGATAAGAAAATTGAAAACTCTCCATCCTTTCGGACTCAACTCACTACAATAACTGTTCATGTTCTATGCCACTGGACTCCTTTTACCTCCCCCTACCGAACCCCCCCCCCCCCCCCCCCCATACACACACTACACACACTCGCACTCACACACATACTCCCACACACACAAACTCACTCACATTCACTCACACTCATATACACACACACTCCCACATGTGCGTGACGCGCGCACGCTTTTACACACTTACTCAGCCCCTCTTCCTCATACTACAAAGTCCCTTTGCTTCCCTTCCATTTGAAAGATTTGCCTGGTACGTGCAATCCTTTAACTTTTTAGCTTCTTGTTTTAAGACAGTGTATTTTATTCACTATCTTTTTTATAAATGTTGTGTGACTCGCCGGCCAGTCAACTCACCACTGAGGAACGCATTAAAGCTAAAAATTTTGGAAGTCTTTTTATCTTGTCTGTTGTGGTTTTTAAACTCTCTTTATATATAAAAAGATGCAATCTATGCTCCATAGAAAAATGGTTAATATTATGCAAACCACACTTAGCAACTCTGAACACAAAAGTAGAAATTGTAAACAATTGCAGGCACAAGTGGAAATCTTTGCTAGCACATTCCATCTGAACAGGCCCCAATAAGAACCACAGGCCGCACGTGCAGCAAATGAGATCCGCCTGCACACAGAGAGTTGAAATCAAGTCCCGCACGCCATAAAAGATCGTTGGCGTGCCCCAAAAGACATCCTGAAGATAGCAACGCTAGAAACAAGCTTGTAGATTTTAATACTTCATTTTTAAAAATATTTTTTAACAAATATATATATATATATATATATATTCAATTATAAACAAAGCTTGCTCTTATGTCTTAGATTGAAGAAGTAGGGGATGATAAGCATACATATCTGCAGTGGTAGATCATTCTACCTAACTAACAGTATGTGCTTGAGTGGGTGAATGGGGAAAAATAAAATAATTGCTTCTCAAAATGAGCCTTCAGCAAGCTTATAGTCTCCAAGAGGGAGACAGTCTCCAATGGGGAGGAAACCCACTAACATATAACTCCTGGTCAGATACCGATATTTCGAAACCTGATTGTTTCTCCTCAGTGACAGCGGAAAGTGGTAATTTGACTCCTCTGCCTTTTCGGTTTTAAGAAGAATGCTATCCCAGAAAAGGCTGGTGTGCAATACCGTAGTATGTTTGTCGAGTTTTCAAAAAACCAACCAAAGGTGCCACCTAAGAAGCAAAAGAAATCATGAAAGAGCAAAACAAGCTATATTTTCTTGTGAAAAGTAGAAAATATAAAAAGATAACCTCTTAAGACACAAGTGCTGAGGGCCAGTTCTTGGAATGAATCCGCAAGGGACTAAATTACAATAAACTAATAAATTCCAAGAATAAGTACCGAGCACCATTCCAGCAACTTACAGAGCAGCTTGGTGTTGCAATGACTGCAAGAAATATTCAATTATAAACAAAGCTTGCTCTTATGTCTTAGATTGAAGAAATAGGGGATGATAAGCATACATATCTGCAGTGGTAGATCATTCTAACTAACAGTATGTGCTTGAGTGGGTGAATGGGGAAAAATAAAATAATTGCTTCTCAAAATGAGCCTTCAGCAAGCTTATAGTCTCCAAGAGGGAGACAGTCTCCAATGGGGAGGAAACCCACTAACATATAACTCCTGGTCAGATACCGATATTTCGAAACCTGATTGTTTCTCCTCAGTGACAGCGGAAAGTGGTAATTTGACTCCTCTGCCTTTTCGGTTTTATATACACACACACACACACACACACACACACACACACACACACACACACACACACACACACACACCGCACACATTGACACATGTGCACATGCACACAGACTTAAGACATGTGCATAGTGATCACAAGGACACATTCTTGATTGCAAAATGTTGTCTAAATTGCAATTTAAAAGAAAAGCAACTATTTGAACTAAAGCTCCATGGATCTAAATCACAGTGTCTAAAACACTTACTCGTCAAAAGCACTAGCTTTCATGGAGTTGATATTAAAATGGATTTTCAGGACTCGTTTACAGTGCTTATAAAAGTTACTTCTAGGGCTGAACAGGTTGATGGTTTACTTTCAGGTGTTCTGGATTTCCATAAGTACTATTTAAAACTGTTTTTACCTGGTAATGATCTCTGCTGGATTGGGTAGCACCAGCTTTCATCGTTCATTTCTCTTCGTGACATTGTTGTAGTAGGAGAGCTACTATCAATGTTTTTGTCTTTCGTTATGGTTTTTTTTTTTTTTTTTTGTTATTTGGCTTGCCTCTCCAAAACGAGTTTCTCTAAATCAGTCAATGATCAATCATTTTGTATAGCAATATCATGTTAAGTTCTTGATGCAGCTCGGTGTCCATAGCGTTGATATCCATGGACAAGTCTCTCAGTTCAACAGTTTTCTTTCATAACAGTTTTGAGGTTTTGACTGTTGGTTGGAAAAGCGGATGGGATGTTAGCCATCTGAAAATTATTTGCTGCTACTCATTGTCGTTGGACATGCACAATCATTAAAATGGGGGAGAGTCTCGAAGGAATGGAAGGCATTCATCATTGGGATGTGGATGGAGAGGAAACCTTAGAAATGTGTGTTACTTGTGTAAAGTGCTTATGTGCACATGTGTACTTCAACACATACATGTGCCTGTATATCTAAAGCATGCGTTTGTTAGTTGATGCGCCTGTGCAGTCATGCTATCTAAACAATTGTGTGTGTGTGTGTGTGTGTGTGTGTGTGTGTGTGTGTGTGTGTCCAGCTGTGTTCAGAACAAATCTATGTTCATGATTCATTCTTGAACTGAATAGGAAATTATCCTCCCTTCTCCCACCTAGAGCTCTCCTGTATACAGATAATACACTCTATCACATCTGTATGCAAACATATGCATGCATGCATACACTTTGAATGAAAATAGTAATATTATTCATCTTCACAATACTATTTTAAATGGCTGGAACTTAAACAAAATCCAGCTTCAGTTATAAGGCCTGATTGATTCCAGAATTTATTTTTATCAGTAGTCATATATAATGGTGCTTTCCAACCATATAAATAAAGTCAAAAAAGAAATCTTTGTGTGTGTCTCTTGTATCCTTTATAATTACCACAACATAGAAAAGAGGAACAGCCAAACATTGTAACTAAGAAGTTCTTTTAGTAAATATTTGTTTTTCTGAAAGCAAATTTCAACACTGAGCAATGGGGTCTGATTGATGTATTGAATAAAGCGTCAGACTCATAAGTCTTGGGTTCGATTGCCATACAAGACAGCCGGGCTGTAGAACTAGAAGAGTTTTCTCCTCAAGAGTTGACGTCTGTGCAGACTTGAATCCCATCTGACTCTTCTGAATCCTTCAGTTGAGTCTTTAAACTGAAATCCCGAGCATGAATGCATGCATTAAAAACTTTGCACACACATTAAATCCTACTCGACCTTCTGGAGAAGAGTAGGTCATCGTTTTCAAGTGGAATAGATGCCATGAAAATAAGACACACACTGTTGCCATGTATCTGGTATTGTTTCCAAATACGGAGCGTGGATTCGTTAATGGCTGGATTGAAAATGGTCACATAGGAAAAGATCTCACTAATGCTGAATGTTGGACATAAAATAAGTGAGGAAGGAGAAAGAAGTACTCGCCAAAGTTCAGTACTGAACAATTCCAAACTCCTCATCTTCCGTATTTTCACAAGCAGTCACTTGAAAAAAATCACAATAATGCTGCATTTTATTACTAACCAAATGGAAGTGATGCAGCAAAGGAGAACTCCTGTAATAGGCAAAAAGAGCAATGGTCAAGTGTTTAGAAAGTGTGTGAATGCTATGTGGAAGGTCCAGGGTTCAAATGCTTAGTGGGTCTCTTGGTAAAAGCTTTATTCTTATTTTTGCTCTTTCAGATTTAAGATTTCAAGACCAGACAGTAACCCACATATTTTTTTGTCGATGTTTGTGGCAGCTGTTTACAGATTCAGACAGTACTGGTAACAGTGCATTTGATACTAGTTTAGTTTTAGTGTATGATTTTAACCTTTCGGTGGATCCCAGCAGTTTTTTGTAAAACAGAGCACCAGTAAGTGGAGTAAACTTCTATTCCAACTCTCTTTCAGTCTTTGTAGATTGCTTACACAGTTCCAGAGACTCTTTCAGTCTTTGGAGTAAGCCTGTTTAGATGTTCACATTCATTTGAAATAACAAAAACTGACCCCTTTAAGTGTAAAGTTCTCTGTAATTCCAAGTGGTGAACAACTAGTTACGGTGTTTTCAAGCTGCTGACTTGAAGTGCTTTTAAGTTTAATTACGGTATTAAAGCACACTGGCATGTGGAGGATAAAAGCTGTGTAGAAAAACAAAGAAATATGGAATGGAATGCATTCTCCCAAAAAGATTGACAGTATTTGTTTCAAGATCAGAGTGGTTAAATGGATTGTGATAGACAGATCAGTCAGTAGGTAACTCCTAAAACTGAATGCTACAGGTTTGTAGGCATGTGCTTAAGTTACATTCATACAGCTTAACTGTGGGTGCACTCATTCAGTGATTCATTGTACCCACACAGAGCAAATTTTGTTTCACGTCCCATCCTCTCAAGTCAGTTGTTGTTTTTTTTCAGTTGCCCCATTCCATTCCTCCATATTTATCAGTTCTCTCCCACACTCTTTTTTCTCCCTCTCTCTCTCTTTTAATTCTTTGCATACTGTTTGCACACAGTGTGAGTTTGCACTGGTGAGCGTGCTTTAATGTGGTAATATAAGTTTGAAATGCTGCTTTATAAATGCATGTGCATGTGTGCTTGGGTGTGTGTTTTTGTGTACACGTGGGTGAAGGTGTATGTGTGTGTGTGTGTGTGGGTGGGGGGGGGGGGGGGGGGTAATCTCCCTATTTTGAATAGTTGGTGGGTGGGGTTGGTGATGGAACATCATAAAACTAAGATGGGGTCTAAACAGCAAAAGTTTGCAAGTGGATCATATGTCAGAGGAGATCATAGACTTGTGACTTCAATTTGATGTTTGCTGGCAGTTCACTGATGTTCGCATACATGACGTGTGTGTGTTGGGAGAGAAAGTATTGGAGAGTGGTTTTGTCCACAGTTGACATGCAGGATGTTTGCATTGAGTGTGTGTGTTGGGACAATGTGTAGTTGCATAGCCTTAGGGAAGGGGGGGGGGGGGGGGGATGTAAACATGCTTTGATTCATGATTGATGTGTAGTTGCACTGGTAATAGTGTGTCACAAGCTTTAACAGGAGTGCTTGGTGGAGGGCAGTGGTATGCCTGTTTCAGTGTTTGTCTTCCTGTATGTTATGTGTGTATTGTTGTGCAGGGGATCAAGTACAGCTATCCACAGGGAATGTGTGTTCTCTTGATCTACAGTCTGCTCCCTTTTCTTCTTCCTTTTCTTGACATCGTTTCTCAGCTCTCTCTCTCTCACTCTCTCTCTCTCTCTCTCTCCTCCTCCTCTCTCTCTCTCTCTCTCTCTCTCTCTCTCTCTCTCTGCATATGTATATATTAGTGTGTGTGTGTGTGTGTGTGTGTGTGTGTGCGTGCATGTTTGTGTGTTTAATGCCTGTTCCAAGATCATAATTTTAAACAGGATGGCATATTAACCATGCAATCTATCCAGAATATATACAAGACTGGATTTTTGACCATTTTCTTTGAAGCTGATCAAAGCTCTGTACTGTAAAGTGTAAGTGCACAAGCTTTTGTTGAAGAAGAACGGTCTATCTTTTGATGGAAGAACATGCACTTTTGTGATCACTCCTTGTAAGTATTGGATTTCAACTGAAAATTAATTTGATGGCTCTTTTATGTAAAGGACTTCCTGTTTCAGATTGGTTTCACTGGCATTATCCCAGAAAGTAGAAATTGACAAGTAAAAGATATGCATGGAGGAAAAAAAATATCATCCTAATACTACAATTAGTAAAACAAAGATTTAGAAAGTTCCGAATTTTTGCAAGTTATTATACTGAATCAAATATGTTTTCCAAGACTGGCAGTGTGGTAAAACAAGATAAGTTGCGTCAGTAGTAATGTAATATGTTGTAATGAAATGTCATCATCAAACATTCCACAGCACTGGACATTTAATGGCATGTGACATAATAAATACATAGAAAACAGCGGGGGTCCTAGTACTGTCCTAAGAGGAACACCAAATTTTATAGGGGTTAAGATTGACTGAAATTAATTTCAACAAGCTGGTGATGATTGATAAAAGATTAAAAGGAGTAATGAAATCTAAGGCTTTATTCAATACATATCACTAACATTGATAGGTATTTATGTGCCTGTGTGTCTTAATTTATTTAAATCAGCCCATTTAATTTTCACGAATCATCTTCCAGCTTTGATAG
>CM065738.1:9893251-9960751 GCA_033310375.1 Conus canariensis
GTTGAAAAGGAAAGATGAAGGAGATCAACCAGATCAGGAAGTAATAAAGCCGTGTAGGGAGTCCAAGCAGGGAAGCACTGGGATCTGTCAGTCATTAACCCTTTACACTCTGGGTTTACAGCCTGGGCAGCCAGGGTTGCCGGGACTGAAAGGATACTTTATTTAGATTCTAGTGTTTTGAAAATTATTTTGCCAAGAGGCAAATAACTCTGTGTATAGCTATTGCCAAGTGATTGTGTAGCATGATACAACAATTTTGTGTTATCTAGGGAGTTTGTGGAACTTTTGATGCATTTGCAGACTCAAACATTAATTTTTTGCATCAACAATCTGGGTACTTCATATAAACTGGGTACTTTATTTCACTCTAATATCCAGAAAACTTCTACCAAGATGAGAAAAAAATCAACTTGGCTTTTTAGAAAATGTATTGTATTACAACAGTTTTTTCTTAATCATGTTATGTATTTTTGGACTTAACAATAGTGTAACAAACTCACTTAACAATAGTGTAACAAACTCAAACATTATTGTATTCTTTACAAACCTCAGTGTTTGAATGGAAACAGCAGAATTGGTTTTGGTCCAAAGATAACAGAATTATAATGTTATAAACAAATCTGTTATTCTTGGCTTTGTCAGATTTGTGAACACTGATTTTCATAGTTTTGGAGTTAAGTCAGTCTGAGTACAACAGTTCTGTTGGCCGAGCTAGCCAGTTTGAGTACATCAGGTCAGTTGCCTGAGAATTACTGAGGTACAGATGCATGCTCAGCAGTGTCTGAGCCTTGCTGGCCACATGGTTGAATGAGTTCAGTCCATTTGGAAAGGCTAAGTGGAAGGCTGTATCTTCAAAACTTCCTTCCCCTCCTCAGAACATTGGCAAAACTGGTCTAAACCTGCTTCATCAGCATACATTGCTTTTCCTCCTGTGTGTGCTCTGGTAACCTGTACTCTTTGCCCAGCATGCTGTCCACATTCTTCCTAGCGAAATGGGTACTTGTATGGAACTGTTTTGGTCTGTTCAGTTTCACCCACAAATGGCATGTTGAGGCGGCTGGCAGAGTCAGTCAGATAGATGACGTTTTTGGATCAACAAAACAAGTTGCCTTATTTGGAAGGACTGGCTGATAACCACACTGCCGAATGTCACTTCTTTTTTTTAATGTGGTAGTGTCCTGCAGGTACCTGGTGTACAGCATGCAGTGGAGGTATGAATGGTATACTATAGCATCATGGGCATGAGTGTCAGGTCTGCCAGGCAGTGGTGAAGGCATGAGGGGGCTGAAACAGTTCCTGTCTCTGACAGTGGGTGGGTGCTTTGGAAGAAACAGCTCCAGCCACAGATTCAGAGTGGGGGGTTGCTAGGGTTTTGACAGAGGGTAGTTGGGACTATGCTGTGTTTGGTTTGTATGTCCTTTTTCATATAGTTCAGCACAAGCTCAGTTCTGGTCTGAGATTTTCTGGATGGCAGCGTGGATAAGCTTCCCTGTGTATCCTCTTTCGTTCAGTGTCCTCTTCCCCTCCTGAAACCATTGTGGAAAGGTGTTTTCGTCAGAACAGCTACGGTGAAGACACTGGCTGTATGGAATAGTCAGAGTGATGAGCTGAAGACTATGGCAGTGTCATTCTGTTTAAATATGAATTAAATAGATTTACCTTGCCCAAGCAACAATCTTCCAAACTGTTCATATGTAGTAATGGTGTTGTAGTTCCCATCAAAGTGTTTGTCTGTCAGTCAGCAGCAATATCAATGATCATCATCAGCATGTACCACCATGAGGATGCTGAGGCTTTTTCTGCATCAACTGATTCAGTGCATCCCTGCATTCTGTGCAAGTAGTATCCTCTTCTCTGTCATTCTTTGGTTCTGCCTTTGTGTTTTCATGTTTCTTTTTTGCTGTCCACTGTTTTTTGTGTGGTGTTTTTTTGTTTTTTTTTTGCCTTTGTGCTCCATTCACCTGTCTCTGTGCTTGAAAGATTTCTGTAGGCATTTCCCTCTGATCATAATGGTTAACATGCCAGCTTTTGGTTTATTTGTCCTAATATGGCAGCTAGGTAGTAAAAATGTTAACGCTATCCTTGGTAGAACCTTTTGGTCCATTTAGCAGTGTCTGTCAACCAATAACGATTGTTCATAGATTTTTTTTTGTGGCTTCATTTTGTTTATTGTGATTTTTACAACTTTTTTTTTCAATTACTGGATGAAAAAATAAGCAGAAGAGCTATCACTCACGATACAGCCTAGTCTTATCTGCCCTAAGTATGCCAGATTGTCAAAATTAGTTATGATGTTCTGAATTGTTTACAGTAAAATAACTGTTGTGTTCTTTGCTCCCCCACTCCCACCCCCTCCCCCAGAGGACATGCAATGTCGATAAAGACCTTACAATAATCATGCATAGTATTCACCCAAGAATACTTTGCTTTCACAAAGTGTAAAGGAATATTTAATTAGATGATGCCCTTGCCTGAAGCAACTGTCTTCCGAACAGTGAATGAGTTTTTGTGTCATGGTACCTTACCTAATGCCATTCAACAGTTTTATTATATGCAACAAGATCTTCAGCATCATGTTACATGGGTCATCGAAGTGTCAAAATGGACACTTGGGCAGTCAGGGCTTTCTACACCACTTTGTATTTGATCATGCATAACACAGGGTACAATTGTTATAACCAGTCCAGTCCTTCACAGTTACATTAAAAAAGCAAAATGAATAAAAGAGTAAACATGATATTATGGTGCACTTAGTGTGAAGTTTTGGCCTTCATCATTCACTGACATTCAGATATATTCTTAGTGTATGTCTGGGCATATTTCCAATGATTTGTGACATTATCCGTTACTGATTGCTGAATGTGACTAGCAGACCTGTGTTAGTCTGTCTGGACATCTCTCTCCAGACTGTCATAACTGGTGACAGTAGAGTCTGGATATCTATCCAGTCACACTTTATTTACATCGAACTGTGTATGCAAATGTCTGGTGCCAATTACTTTAGTAATTGCATGAAACCAAAGTCACTCTCACTAACAGGAACTGTTTGAGCATCATGTTGGATGGGGGTCTTTTAAACATGCCCATTCTCCTTCCCACCTCCTTCTTCCCTCTTTTGTGTTCGCTGACACGCAGTCATTTGTCTGTTTCTGATGGCAAGTAAAGTGTTCTCATTCAGGTTCTGCTGGATGCTATAGCAATAGAGCTCAGTCCTGAGTGGCGTTGGTTCTCACCATCCTGCCTGTCATTGTACCTGATGAGGAGGTCACTTCAGAAGAACATGGTCAGTTCTTTTTCAGCACAGGGGCAGGTTGATGAAGACGCCAGTCCGGACTTCTTCTTTTTTTTTTTCCTGTCCCATCTTCTGTGCCAACTTGGTGGTGTTACACACCCAGGCCCCTGTCCACAACCACAGTCCGGCCTGGCCTGCTGCAGCCCCGGCACCGGCAATCCACAGGGAGCAGTCAGTGTCAGGTTGTCATGAGGCAACCCACCGGAGGAGACGCTGCACTGCTGCTGAGCCACTTCGGCGGTGTTCAGTGGTGCCTGTTCTGATCCAACATATGCAGGATGCCACCTACAAAGCCCCTCCTGACAACAATAATTGCTGAGTCGTAGAGTCGGCGTGAGAGAGCTTTCCCACCAGAGAGCGCCACCACATCCGTCCATCGACACCCCCTTTGAATTTGCCAGTACGGGTGACCCAGATAGAATCAAACCAAGGCCATAGACATGGTGAGGACATTGAAAACTGAGGTTACCATTAGAGCAGGGCATGGAGGGCCGCAGAATTAGGTAATTTTTTTTTAATGCTGATTGATGAGAATGAGGCTGATGAAGATGATGCTACGGATTTCCATTTCATTCTGAGACTGCATGACAGGGATGTACTCTATGCTTACTTTCTTAATATATCCCGGCGTCAACCAGGCCCAGAAGATACAGATGCCTGCAGTGTTGGTCAAGAAATTTGAGCAACACTCTTAGAGATGCATCCGTTTAGTGGATGAAACTTAACTGTGTGGTCTCAGTCTTCCCAACTGAGCCAGTAGCAAACTCAGCTCTTGGCAGGAGCCGCTCAGGCCAGAAAAATTCCTCATGCCTCTGGGAATGGAACCCACGACCTCCTAGCCGGGAGTCTGCGACACTAACCACTTTGCCACAGCCGCTGATTCCAGTCTGGACTTCTCGTTCACGTGAATGTTCAGCTGGTTTTTGCTGATTCAGAGCTTGACCAGGATCACTTGTTAATCATTCGACGGATGGTGGCACTGGTAGTCTCCTTTTCTGTATGAGGCTTTAGGAGTGATGTGATGAAGCTCCATTTTAATGATGGGTAATGCTGATTGGTCAATCGGGGCTTCAGCTTTTTTCCAGTTCACCTCCCGTCTCATTTCCTGGAACTGGCGGACATCTCTTCAGGACCTTGTGACTAGTAGTGGAGCTTGTTTCAGGTGGGGTAGCATCTCAGTCTCTGGGGTCCAGAATACAAAGAGGGCATTTGACAGGACATTCATCGGTGACATTTCTGGAGTCCTGAATCATGGAGGTGGTCTGCATGATTGCTTCAGTCTCTGTTCTGCCATTTGTGCAGTGTCTGCCTGTAGCAACACTTGCAACAACTCTCCTCCTTGGAATGAACAGGGACCCCAGCTCCTCTGTTTGGCACTGTGGTGGTGGCCAACCTGTTGGTGTAGACCTGAATCCATGCTTCATGTGGATTATCTTTCTCCTGCCATACCGTGGCTAGTGAGAGACTTCATCAATCTGTCATCCAACTCAGTCTGAGCTCCCATTATCAGAGGGTGCCCCTAGGACCCTCTGACTTGCGTGGTAGGGGGCCTCAGTAACACTGTGGAGGGTCCATCCCCGACAGACTGCTAACTTGAATACAGAACAGTCAAGAAATGAAGAATAACCTGCTGTTGCATGTATTCATCTCTGCCGTGCAAGCAGCAACATGTTGGATAGGTTAGACAAAAAGCTGGGGTCTGCACACAAGAGAAGGGAGAATTCCATGGAAAATTCCATGCTTGTTTGCATTGCTTTTTCTGCTGAGCTATTGCTGACGGTATTCTGCTGGCAATTTACTTTTGATGGAAATTATTTGTATTGACATGGATATATAGAGAATCTGTACGTGAATCATCAGATGTTCAAGTTATACACTTGGGAAATGCTGGTTGAGCTCTGAATTATAGTGCGTCCCACTGTATACCCTTTTTATTTAATAGTGTCTGTGGTCATCATAAAAAGTCAGGTATGCGGATGGGTATTAGAGGGAGTCATATCAACCGTAGAGTGATTTGAAAAAAATAGAGGGGCAGACTCTTGCCCCCTTCCCTCTCCTATTCCTACCACTTCTTGTACCCTGTCAACTCTGTTGCTGTCTTGGAACTTGAGTGTGTGTGGTGTGTGTGTGTGTGTGTGTGTGTGTGTGTGTGTGTGTGTGTGTGTGTGTGTGTGACTTGACTTGTACATCTTTTCATTGAAAGTCAGTTTAGATGGGAATAGGTGAAAGATTCTCTCTCTCTCTCTCTCTCTCTCTCTCTCTCTCTCTCTCTCTCTCTCTCTCTCTGTATGTTTTTCTCATTCTTTTGCTATCTTGGGTGCGGCTGTTGGTCCCTTCACCCCCCTGTTTCCACATCACTCTCCTTCCCCATCCTGTCATTCAGCATCTCTGATACCACCTTCACCATAGATATGGGTTGGCAAACTTTCACATTCTCTCTGATTCTTCAGTCTTTTTCTCTCCGTCTTCAGTCTGTATCGCTTTGTCTGTCTTTCAGAGTGTATATCTGTAAGTTCTCTTTCTCGCAGTCTCTGTCTCTCTGTTTCTGTCTGTCTTCTCTCTCTCTCTCTCTCTTCTCTCTCTCCTCTCTCTCTCTCTCTCTCTCTCTCTCTCTCTCTCTCCTTTTACTCTATCTTCTCTCAGTCTGTTTCTGTCTCTGCCTCTCTCATGTTGTCTGTTTTCTGTCTGTCTGTCTAGAACTGTCTGTCTCCGTCTCTCCCTCAATCTCTCGCTGTCTCTTTCTCTTTCTCTCCCCCTCTTCCTCTACATCCTTTCCGTCCCTCCATCTCCTCTCTCTCTCTCTCTCTCTCTCTCTCTCTCTCTCTCTCTCTCTCTCTCTCTTTTTCCTCTACCCCCTTTCCCTCCCCCCTTCCTGTTCTCTCTCTCTCTCTCTCTCTCTCTCTCTCTCTCTCTCTCTCTCTCTCTCTCTCTCTCTCTGAAGTTCTAATGGACTGAGATGCAGTTGGGTTCCATTGGAATCTGGTGTGGGGAGCATGCATAATAACAGCACCTGCCTTCATCGCAGTGTGGCGCACAGAGCTCCAGCAGCTCAGTTACAGTGCATGTCAGTCCTATGAATAGCTTGGTCTAAACTGTGAGTGTGTTTAAAATCGTATTATAATGATATTTATAAGCTAATGCTGCACCTAGCCCAGACAGCCTTGGCATGGATTTTTTTGTTCGATGTAGTTATAAAGGGACTAAAGAGGACATATGTGAGTAAACACTAGACAAAATTAAGTTGTCAACAAGGATGCTGAATTCTGCCCCCACCCCACCCCCCATTTTGGAACAGTCACGCGCACTTTGACCCCCAAAACAATGCTGCCTGTGTGACCATTCACCTAGTACACGGTCAGACACGAGAGATGGAGAATGAATGAAAGACTGCTCCTTTCTTGGATAGATCTAGGTGATTGGAGTGTTTTTAAGGCGGTGAGCGGCATTGTTATTTTGTGGGGTGGATAACTGGGGGATGGGAGGTGGGATGGGGTGGGGGGGGGGGCATCAGGATGCTGGAGTGATGCTTTCCCCACACCTCGGTGGTGTACACTACCCTTCTTTCTGTTCCGCTCTCTGCTAAAGGGGTCGGGCAGTTTGCCAGCTGTAAACTGCCAGCAGAATGTTGATACTCCCTCCCCACCCCCACCTCTCTCTCTCTGTCCTCTCCTCTTCCCCTCTCTCTCGCTGTATAAAACTTATAGCTTGAAAAATTTTTTTTTTTTTTTTTTTTTTTTTTTTTTTTTTTTTTAATTACAATAACAGTATTTTGTTCACTTGTGCAGATTTCTTTCTTTCTGTCAAGGAGGACATTTTTTGTTTGTTTTTGATTTTGCTGTTTGTTTGTTTTGTGTTGTTGTTTTTTTAAACAGCACGCACAAATACTCAAACACATGTGTCCTTACAACTGTCTTGCATCCCACCAGTAATGCTATTATAGCATTCCAAATCTTTGCCAAGTCATTACTATGATGACAGAGGAGTTGTTGGCCTGCGCTTGTTTTTTCCACCACTATTAGATTGTTCATCTTTGTATTTGTCTGACTTTTATTCAAGTTTAAAAGGCTGTGCCAGTCTTGAATAAAAGTAACTCTGTGTTAGGTTTTCCTATGGGAGCAAAAGTTACCCTACTTGTTTACCGTTTATTGTTTACTGTTCCCTGCCTCATTTCATTTTCAATTTTGTAGATTTGTTAGGTAAATACACTGGCATCTGGAGATAGTAGGGAAGAAAATGCCCTTTCATGAGCATCAATAACACCCCCTCCCCATCTCACCCTACCCCACACCCCAGTTCCCATACAGATCCAACACTATAACACAGAGGTGTTCATTTTCACAATAAATTTTCTTACCAGTATTGCTTTTCAGCCTGTTGAATTAAGAGATCTACACACCTTTCTCTTCTTTAACTGATATCCCTTTTTTTCCCTTCTGTAATACCTGGACAGGGTTCTCAGTTCTAAGCTCCCACCCAAACCCAGTAGAATATGCATGATACTGTTATTGAATTTAGTTTCTATTAACTTTCCAAGCTGTGTTATGTATTTTTGGAAGAAAAGGCTCATAATGGTTGGTTTCATAAGTTTTGTATTTGATTGGGACTGGAAAACAGAAAACAGGTAAAATTATTTTTGTAATTTTTTTTTTTTAGATTCTTAACTAGTTGAATAGTAAATAACAACAGCCTCAGGATGCTGAAAAAAAACAAACAAACGTAGAATACACTACAAGATAGGTTATCTTTTTTTTCATGGGGAGAGGAGAGGGCAGTGCAGTGCATGATTCAAAAATTATTCCTCAGGACTGGTGGAGGCCAAACTGATTAATTTTTTTTTTAACTGATATCAAAGAAAACCAATCCCTGATGTGGATATAGAGAGGATCTTGCTCCGGTAGTTCCCTGGCTTCATTTATACCTTGATTTGGCAGGAAAGATGCTGAGAATTGACCTCATGCTGTGCGGGAAAGATTGGGTGTGATTAGGTTTGGGAGAGGAAGAGGGAGGAGGAGATGGGGTGGGGGGGGGGGGTAGGGGAAAGAGGTGGAGTTTCCTACCTTTTATCAGCCGGCCTCTGTGCAACCTCAACTTATATTTCAGCAGAAGGAACCACCCAGCTCACAAGCGGCAGATAGTGAGGTTGAAGTGTATGGTGTGCTTCATTTATCCGAGAATAGAGGGAGGAAGAGATGCATTGAAGAATACTCTTACTTTGTTGACAGAAAGCAAAAGAAGTGTTAAACCAGTGGCACTCATTCATGGACACCCACAAACATGCCTGTTTAAAGCAATTATCAGGCATGTATGTGAGCATGCTTGAATTGGCAAAGAATGATTGTTAATGTTACCAAACCTCCAAAAGTATGGAAACTGGGGTAATTTCACATGATTTGACCCATTATGAAAAGAAAAAAAAATGGGTTGTCTTTCCTGTAGAGTTGTGGCATCACACACACACACACACACACGCGCACACACACACACACACACACACACACACACACACACACACACACACACACACACACAGATGGAGGGGGATTAGCATCACAGCATGTGATTATGAGTCTTCCTACTGTTGTAATTCTGCATGCCACACTTTGGACTGGAACACCAGCCAGGATAGAAGAGAAGGATCGTGGCTCGAAAAGGGGGCAGGTTTATGGCATAACCAGCTTGCCATAGCAGAAGGGGTAACAGCTAGGCGTGGGGGAGAAGAGGAGAGGCTTCCCTCCCCCCACCCTCCTTCCTTACCTTCCCCCACTGCTTAAAAATAAGAACGAAAAAAAAAATTGAGAAGAGAGCTTCCTGTCAGGAACTGTCTGCTGCTGCTCAGAAAGCGCTGCTCTGTCCCTCTGACGTGAGCGCCTGAGCCAGCTAGCACACAGGCCTGCTAGACTCAAAGAGCCTGCCTGCCTGCCTGTCTGCCTCCCACCCGCTCCCCAGCCTCCTCCTCAGGGCCCATCTTTGTCTTGAGCTGGTAGCTCCGAACCGACCTGCCCCCCGGCGTATTCCAACAGTCTTCCTCTGTGAGTTCTGAATCAAAACGTCCATCGGTGCTGTGCTTTTTAAAACAACCAACAGCCCTCTTCAGTGTTGTGCGTTGCGAAGTTTCTGACGCTCTGTTGTTTAGTTTATTTTTCGGCCCGATGATGTTCACATGGAGGTCCCGGTGGGTTGCAGCGAGGGCTGCAGTGTGTAGTAGTGGTGGTGGTGCTGGTGGTGGTAGGTCTGGTTCGGCAGCAGGAACACGCGGCTTTGTGTGGAGAAAGGAGTTTGACGGTTGGTTTGTTTGAAGGGAGTCAAGGTCATCGATTTTTGTGGATCACCGGTAACAGTTCAGTCGAGTTACCACGGTCGTTTCGTGACATGGGCACAGTTCAGTTAGGGTGTTCAGTACTCTGTTGGAGGACTGTCTGGGATTCACAGCATTAACTACATTAAGAGTTCTTTCAGTAAACTGAATGAGGGAGAGGATATAGCAGGTTGAAATTTTGCTGGTTTGAATCACAGCCATATCTCTTACACAAGTTGCATGGTCTGTGTACCTTTTTGAAACTGATAATAACTTCAAATGATGTCAGTTTTTTGAAAGATGCATGAGGTTTGTTCATTTTTATCCTTTTTTTTCCCATTATCATCAGTGGTGGGCATTACATTTATTAAGTAATAATTCTATACGAAAGCAGATTATAACATGGAATGTTGTTTACTCACTTTTTTGGTAAGCGAATGAATGGTTTGGGGTTTTTGAATCTGATCAGATTTGGTCAGTTTCTTATGAACAGCTACCCTTGAAACAAAAAGAAAGCTTTATGGCATTGTTTTGAGCCTCAGATTAAACAACAACAAAAAAAGCAAACAAACAAACAAAAACGTATTTCTAAAGAAACAATAAAAATGTAGTGTACTGTTTTATCATCCCACGTTTTGCGTAGGATACGTACTAAAGGTAGCGCATTTCTATGAACTTAAGAAAGTTCAAGTGAACTGTTGGTGGCTTTGAACAAAAAATCAAGTTATGAATTAGCGGGAGAAGAGGATGTGCAGATGTGTAATCATGTTCAAGTTAAGCACTATCCAAGCTGATGAGGTCAGCGCCATGGAAACAGTTGCAGTGCTGTGCAGTGTAAACTCCAGAGCTTTCCATCATCAGCTATCTTGCAATCTGTTGGGGGAAAAGAGGCGGGAGAGGAAGACAGAAGGATTCAAATAAAAAGCCCATTCACTCTAATGCTTCCATTCTGCAGCTTCTGGGTATGAAACGGAAGAAAGAAAAACAGGAAAAGCAATGTGTGGGCTCCGTCCTGCTGGTTTTATCTGAACTGCATTAAGCTGTGCATCCCCTACCACAGTGTCTTGATGTTTCATACAGACATCAGAAATATGAATGTGCTTGAAAAGAACTTGGCTGTAGTGTTTTTTCTCGTGTTCATCTGATTCAGTGGCTTTAACTCTTAAGTCAATGGTTGATGAATTGTTTTGTTTTTTGGCTTGGTTTTAATTGTGTTGGATTGCTTGGTTGAGCAGACTCTGTAAAGAGTGAATGGAGTTCAGTTTGTATTTGAAATATTGGGATGAGAACATTGTTCTTTTGTTCCCGATGTCTGTGTGTTTCATTACTTCTAAAGTGGTTTCAATAATGTATTGACCATTTTGGAAACTGTTAGCACAGATTCTCTGAACATTCTTTTGTCCTCATGATGATAGAATGGACATGTTCTTGTAGGGAGAGAAGACCGAAAGTTCACTTTTGTCTGCTTTGGTAGAAGGAGCAGATTCAAGCAAACAGATTCAAATTTGCCTGTTGATGAAGGGAGCAAATTAATCAGCCAAGGTGTAGTATGTTACCTTGTTTTGTTTGATCAGTTGTTTTACTTGGGCTTTTGGGACCTTTTTTGTTTAGCCTTGGCAAGGAAAGCTGAGAGGTTTGGGAGTGTTATTGGCTCTCTCTGTCTTTCTGTCTGTCTAGGTCTCTTCCCCCCCCCCCCCCCCCCCCCCCCCCCCCAGTTTGTTATTGGCTCTGAAATGAACCAGTGTGGTTTTCTGCAAGGATGCAGTGGCTCTGTGTATTCAAGTCATGTCTTGTCATCAGTTTGTGTGGGCTTTTTGAAAGGGACGTATACTGAGATGACGGAGATGGATTCATTATGTTCATGATTTTCCTGTGCACGCAGCTGTTGTCAAGAATACTTAAGGAACAGTGTGCATTGTAACACCACCTTGTGAGACATTGATGATGATGGATAACTCTGGTGTGGTGGGGTGACCATGGGGCAGCCACAATGGAGCGTTCTGTGGTTGACAGTTTTTCCATCACCAAGTGTGACCTGCAGCAGTTCTTTAGTATAGGAGGTCAGCAGCGGCAGACACGGTCACAGCAGTCCCGGTCGACTCGCAATACTCGCCACTTGTCTCTGCAGCTGGGAGGTAATTCACGTTGTGTTTTGAAAACTGATTGTGGATTGGAAAAGGTACGGGGTTATCAACCCTTAACTGCAGCATTACTGGAGAGACGCTCATTCAGTCTTGTTTGGCAGTTGGGTGTGTCTTTGTCATAAGTAGGGGAGGTTATGGTAATCAGTTGTATAGGGTGTTTTTTTCAGTCTGTAGGTACAGAGGAGCCTGTCAATTAAACAGCTTCCAGAAACCCTTGAATTGTTCAGAAAATGGGTCTTCAGAGGGGGGGGGGGACCTTCATAAGGAGGTAAATCACGTATAGACGAATGGAGGAAAAAGATGAACAAAACCATACGGGGAACTAGCTCTGGTTTAGATGATAGGAAAAGCTTTTCATTAACTTTTACCAGTTCACTGTCTTGAAATTTGCATCATGTGTACATTTGATGCTGCACCCTCAGAATGTGTCTGTCATTACCATGTCAGCAGTCACAAACATTTTCTTTGATCAGCTTCAGCAGATTTCTTATATAATACAACATATTCTCATATTATTTCAAATTTTATGATCCATAAACTGTCAGACTCCAGTTCTCAAAAAAGTTGTCTCAAAATGTCTGAACTAGTGAGAGTTAAAAAGAAGTTTTATGGAGTCTGTCGTACCACCATACTCTTTGTTTACACCAGCTATGCCAGAGGTTTGTATGTCCAGGGGGTTGTTACAGAGAACTTTACTAGTACTAAATACTAGTTCACTAGCACAACGTGAGAGAGAGGCTTTTCCACAAGTAGGTGTTAATGAACTCTACAGTTTAGAGTAATACGAGTCTCTACAAATGGGAGTAGGCTTCTCCACTTAAGAATGATGTTGACTCTCCTCAGTCAAGAGTAATAGAATTGGGCATGCAAACATATAATAGGGCAATATCCACATAAAAATTACAGAGATGTGAACCTCTGTAACAGGTGGTAGATTTGGTCAAATAAAAACAAACAAGCACTGATCAAAATGTAAAACTTTGGGTTTGGTTGGTTGTTTAATTTTTTGTTCACAATTTTTCGTGTTTTTTTTTTTTTTGTATTTTGTTTTTTTGTTTTTTTGTAATTGGTCAGGGGAAAAAAATGAATAAAATGTATAACCATTTACAGCCAATCTGAGTACAAGGTTATCAAGGTTCATCACACACGGCAAAGCCGTTAGCTTATATTACAGAATGAATGCTGTTCACAAGTGGGTTCACAATAGTCCAGTAGGTAGGCAGAGAAGAGGGTGATTGGTGCATTGAATGTCACATATCTCCAGAAGGCTCAGATGGTGGATAGGTGTCCACCTGTCTATAGCCAACGCTCCTTTGTCCACGGCTAGGTTTACAAGTGGCCTTTTCCCATCAGAGCGCCACTCACATTACCAGATCAGTACAGTAGTTGATGGGG
Source organism: Conus canariensis (assembly GCA_033310375.1). Lineage (NCBI taxonomy): Eukaryota > Metazoa > Mollusca > Gastropoda > Neogastropoda > Conidae > Conus > Conus canariensis. The sequence goes on from CM065738.1 coordinate 9,906,378, forward strand.
TGGCCACTGACTAAGGTGGAAGATCAGGCTATCTGTGCACTGTACGCGTCCCAGCCAGCAACCAAGACTGTCACTGTCACCACACATGGCACACTGCTCCACAGCTCATTAAAGGAACAAAGTTCTGGCCCAGCACAGACACAAGTGTCACCTGCCGACAAAGTTTCAAGTTACAGGCCCCCTCCCACTGCCTCTCGGAACACCTGAATGAGGGCACAACTCCACTGATTCTTCTGGCTTCAACACATGAATAAATACAGATCAAAGTCTGTCTGGACCTTGTCTGTAGGTTCATAGTAATCAAACAGCTTTGAAGCCCCAACTTTAGCAAGCCAGCCCAAGTCCTTCTTCCCTTCAAGAATGTCTGACTGGAAAAACAAACTGTCAGACTAATCATTCTTACATCAGACCACACGTCTGCCTGAAAATAGAGATCTTTCCCCCACAGAAGGTCAAAGATAACTCTTCTGGAATAGATGACTTTGTACAAGCGCTAGTAAAAAGATCTTTCCGTAATAATATTCTCAACGCAGGTAAGTAGATGTTTAACAAAAGTGCCCTATCCTACCTTGCTCCCCCCCCCCCCCCCCCCCTAAAAAAAAAAAAAAAAAAAAAAAAAAGAAGGCAGAGGGAGCTGTGCCTGCTACACATATCCTGGCAGTAGGTACATCCATGTGACATTGGTACCGGCACTGTGAACTGGTCTTCACACGCAGACAACTACCTATCAGTATTGGCCAGGTTGAGAACAGAAATCTCTCAGTATGCTGATTAAAGGGAGTCAAAGAGGGAGAGAATGGGTCTCGGTCATAGCCTAGGATGTGGGAGAGTCTTTATGGGAAAATGAATAAATTTACACACACACACACACACACACACACACACACACACACACACACACACACACACACACACCGCACATGCGCATACACACACACACACACACACACACACACACACACACACACACACACACATATGAACTTCTCTCCACAATGCCTCATCAGCTGCGTACCCACCCTCCCCACACAACTCGCCTCCTCCATCCAACACACAACACACATGCCCCAATCCCAACAGGGTGTCAAGGCGAACAGGAAAAGCCTGCCTACTTTGAAATACAGGAACACACATACACACACACACACACACACACACACACACACACACACACGCTCACACACACACACACACACACACACACACACACACACACACACACCACACACTCGCACACACACACACAGATACGAATGAACAAAAAAATATGTGTTCTTTCTTTGTTTATTTGAAAAACAACATAGGAAAGAACTCTCTCTATATATATGAATCGAGAACTCTATATATTATTATGAATAGAAAAAAAAAAAAGACTCCTGTATAGCCTTTCAAGTCAACTACTGGCTTAGATCAGGTGCAGCTTAGTCACAGTGACAGGTCAGCAAATGCCAGTCAACAGCTGAACAAGAACACAGGCAATTATGACAAGCAGGTACAAAGTAATACTGGTGTTCTTCACTAATAATTAGGTCCCAAGAGATGGGGTGGCAGACAGTGAGTAACACTGCATTGTTTTAGACAGCCAGCTCTTTTGCTAATCTCCTAATGTAGACCACTCGACCTGTTTCCAAATGTCAAGCCTGTTGATAGCTGATTCAGAAGTTGCCCAGAGCGTGCAAGGCTGTATATGCCATGGCAGATAATTATTGAGTCTTCTGTGACTGACAACCTATATAATGAGAAATTAAGAAAGCTATCAATTTACTCGGGACCTCAGTGGATTGATTTTGTAAGTCACTCAGGTGTAATGCATTTGAAAAAAAAAAAAAAGCTGTAGTTTCTGTGCTTGAATTTGTGCTGGTTGTTAACTCCCCTATCCCATTGTGCTTTTTTTTTTTTTTTTCCATTCAACCAGTTAGAGGAAGCATCAAATGATAGCGTACACCGAAATGTGAAAAACCTGATATGGCTATGAATAGAAAAACAAGTTGATACATTTCATGTCCCTGTCATTTGAAGAAGAAAGAAAAAAAAAATCTCATCCTTGTCTTGCAAAGCCTGTTTATTAATTTGCTGTGGGTTTCATACTGAAGTCTTTACAGCCAGTTTAATCAAATCCTGAGGGTGAAAATGGAAAAAAACAAATGAAGGAAAGGGAGTGTTGTGAATGTGCAGGAGCTTAATAAAAGAGATGAATGTCAGATGCCTGGTTAACTCCTTGGCAGGGTACCAAGTTTGCAGTCTGACGTTGTGAGTTCAAATCCCACTCTGGCACCTGATATGAAAAATGGCACTTTTACCGCTTGTCTTAACGTGCTGGTGGTGTTGTTCTGGTGGGGTCAGTGTGGTGTAAGTTCCTGTCTTCCCACTCTTCTGGGATGATAAGCCCCATATGTCATATCACCTTTAGCTGTGTATGGATGTTAAAGCTGAAAACCCTTAAGGCGTTAAAAAAGAAAAGAAAAAGAAAAAGGTTACCTGTCAGGCATGTTTCACTTCCTGAAACTTTTCACTTTCAGTCCTTGTATGAGCTGTGTGACATGGAGACTGAACTGTCGTGATTGTTGAGATGAATGGCTTTGAATAGGTTGTATGCCACTTTGCTTTTGTTGGACACTCTATCTCTCCCTCTCTCCGTCCCTCTCTCTCTTTCTCTCTCATTCTCTCTCTCTCTCTCTCTCTCTCTCTCTCTCTCTCTCGTTCTCTTTGTAGCTCTCTCTCTCTCTCTCTCTCTCTCTCTCTCTCTCTCTCTCTCTCTCTCTCTCTCTCTCTCTCTTTGTGTCTCTGTCTCTCTTCGCCTCCCTCCCTAAATTCATACGTATTGATGCACACACACACACACACCCTCGCATGTATGCAGGTAAGCCTTGCACCCTTGTGCACTGATGTAAGCACGCACCTAAGTACAGAAGAGACCTGCCTTGGATGTTTTTAATTGTTCAGTTTACTTTTGGTTTGCCAGTGGTTCCATGTGATGCTGGTTCAGAACTTAGCAATCCTGTGTGCTGCTTAGGTTTACAGAGGTGTGTGTGTGTGTGTGTGTGTGTGTGTGTGTGTGTGTGTGTGTGTGTGTGTGTGTGTGTTGTGTAGTGTTGTGTGTGTGTATGAGAGAGAGAGAGAGTGTGTGTGTGATGTGTGTGTGTGTGTGTATGAGAGAGAGAGAGAGAGAGAGAGACTCAGAGAGAGAGAGAGAGAGAGAGAATGTGTCTGTGTGTGTCTGTGCAGTCTCGTCTTCTGACGGTCTGTCTTCTTTTGATAAATTGATACATGCAAAAAAAAAAAAAAAAATCTTGATAACTTCTCACTATAACTGTTCTGTCATTTCATTTATTTTGAAATATATTAGAAGACAGCCTTGTTTTCTCAGATATTCTATTTTCTTTCACTGCTAGTACAATTTAACAAAACAAACAAATCAACCATAGATGATGGATGACTTTGCATCTGTTCTGCCTACCTCATAGATTGTGAAGGATACATACATGTTTTAAAACAGCAATATCAGGGAGATCCTGAATTTTTGTTTATTTTGTTTTTGACTCTGTAGATAAGCTTTGCGTCATGGAACACAATCTTTAAAGCCACAGCATCCGATTCAATGAAACGGGATCTTTAATTAGAACATGTGATCCTGCCATTAAAAGGAGGAGAGAAACACCCTCTGCGCACACCGAGAGAAAGTCTATCATGTCTACAGGCAGCTTGCTTTAAATATCTCTGCTGTGGCATAAGTTCAGTCCTGTTATGAAATGCAGTGCTGTTGATAAGTACTTCCCCCTGTTGATAATTAGTGATTATGTTTCGTAATGTCAATTTCAGTTGCAGTGATATCAGTGTTATGACTTGAATCATAATGTGCTGCTGTTGCAACAGTTAACATTGTTCTTAAAGTGATGAAAATTTGAAGACTCTACACAACACCCATGGATGCATAGTGCGATGTTTTGGGTTTACTTACACCTTCCTCAAGCAAACCCGTCTGGCATACTGACAAAGCTCACAGCTCAAGGTGGGAGGTTGTGAATTGAAAACTGAACATGTGAATTGTAAGGAGAGAGAGAGAGAGAGAGGATGGAGGTGGAAGGTGGGCATTGATTGTGAGGGGGGGGGGGGGGGGGGGGGGGGGGGGGGGGGGGGGGGGGGGGGGCAGAGAGAGGCTTTGGATTCAAAAAGGTAGAGGATAGAGGAAGGGGAAGTGAGTAGGAGGCATGAAAGGAGAGGAGGGAAAGGAGGAAATGGAGGATGTAGAGAGGAGAGAGAGGGAGAGGGAGGTACAGGTAGAGAGGGGCAAGGTGGGGGCAGGGAGAGGGTGGAAGGGAGGTTGAAAGAAGAGAGAGCAGAGCGTGAGATGGGGCAGAAATAACAGGGTTAAAGACCTGAGACTGTGCAGACTGAGTAGGCTGTGTGTGAGAGAGGAAAGAGAGGGGAGAGGAGGGGTGTAATAAGACAGGTATTGATGATACAGGTATGTGTGAGAAAATGGAAAATCCAGACACACCAGAGGGGAGAAGAAACGTGTGGGTGTGTGTGTGTGTGTGTGCGTGTGTGTGTGTGTGTGTGGAGACAAAATGGAGAAGGGGGTTGGAAGATGGAGGAGGTGGGGAAAGGGTTGATGGGTGTTGAAGCAGCTAGAGAACTAAGGTGAATGAGAGGGAATTTAATAGAAAATGGAGGATAATTCAATTCAGTTCAGTTCAATTGAGTTCAGTCGACTTTATTGTCCATCGGAAATTTTTCTTCTGCTCCACATCATTTCGCAAACTGTACATAAGACCTTACAAAGAGACATAATAAATTGTTACATAAAAGCATGTGTTAGTACATGTATTTGTTATACATCAACACTCACACACCCCTCCCCACCCCCCACACATACACCTGTACACACACACACGCACACACCCACATACACATGCACATGCGCACACACACACACACACACACACACCTCAACACAAACACACACACACACATGCACGCACACACGCGCGCGTGCGCACGCGCATGCACACAAACACTTGCACAGGCACGCATACACACATGAAATAAGCATTAAATCCATAAGACATAAAACATTACATAGATTATAAAAACAATACATAAAAACACAAGCTCACCCGCACCAGTGCCCAAACACTAAAACACACACACACACATGCGTACACACCCTCACACCCACACACACACACACACACACACACACACACACACACACACACACACACACACATAGGATAGATTTTTGATGTTGCTCTGTGAAATCTGAATGTATGTGAGCTTCCTGCTTGTCTTAACAATGCAAACAAAACAGGTTGCAGAGATTCTTATGTGTACTGGGTCGTTTCAACCTGTTTGTGACTTTTATTGTGTTAAGGATCTGAATGTAATACTTCTCTTGTTAAAATTGTGGTGTATGTTGCATATGGCTGGGGGCCAACACCTATTTTGCGCTGACTATGAGAACAGAAGTGGTTGCTCGTCTTCGTTCTCATTGTCCTAAATGTTGTTCATTTTTGCCCAAAGAAGACCCAAGAGGTCAAAATGCATCATGTTCTGTCCTGTAATCTGTTTGTCTTGTCTTGCAGAACTAATAACCTTTCTTTTTAAAAATTGTCTTGAGGGTTGTCACTACCCCAGTGAGGACAAGTGACAGGAAGGAGATGGGAATATTCTACAGACAGAATCAGTATTACCAGATATTCTCCACTCAAAGTACACAGAAACTTTGTATCTAGACTCTGGTGTCTGTTTTTGGTCCTCACCTGGAGCTGCATGTCCTGTGTTTCAGGTGTGATCGGAGATTTGAACTCTCTGCGTTCTGACCGCCCCCTTCAGTTCCACGACACCCACGGTGACAACATCACTCTCAGTCACAACAAGACATGTGCTCGACGGGCTGAGAGCTTCTGCAAAGGCATCTGTTTCAGCAACAGGCCTATTGCTATCAATGAAAAGGTATATTGGCAGAATCATACCCAAAGTGTATACATGCTGTCTTGGTGGAAACATATTTAAAGTAAATCAGATTCATTTTTCTTCTTTTTTTTTTTTTGTGGTCTTTTGGATTATTGGTCTTCTGTTGAGTGTTCCATGGCAAACACACAAACTGCAGCTGAGAAAGCATTCATGAGATGTGAAGTGGTGTGCAAAGATAGTCCTTGATTTGTAGTAGACTTGCTCCGGATTTTTCATTCCCAACAATATCATTCTCCCTATCTTCTACCCGCCTCCCACCCCCTGCTTCCCATCCCACACCTCTCTCTCTCGCTCTCGCTCAATCACTCTCTCTCTCTCTCTCCTCTCTCTCTCTCTCTCTCTCTCCTCCCTCCCCCCCCCCCCCCCCCCCCGTTAACAGAAGAAAAGGACACCTGTTTACTTTTTGTGTGCCGAGGCATGAAACGTATTTGAACGTATGTTTGAACAAGTTTTGACAGACTTAAAATGTTGAATCTACAAGCTGAATGCATCACCTCCAAACCTGCTCTCTTTCTAAAGCTGATGGAGAACCGTACACCGCTGCACATGTATGCATTTACTCCTCCTTGTGCATGTGCTCACAAACGTGCACACACACACACACACACACACACACACACACACACACACTCGTGCACACACACACACACACACACACTCACACTCACACATACACACACACACACACACACACACACACACACACACACACACACACACCTGTAATGAGGTGCAGATGTTGTGTTTTTGTAGTTGACGTTACTTGGGGTTTCTTTTTTCTTTTTAATTGCTAATGTTCTTTTTTTTCATGGTTTCCTTTTTTTTTTCTTCATCTAAGATCATGTAATGTGAATAGGCATAAGACTGCACACACACATGGTGCACACATGCACGCATATGCTCACACACACACACCACACACACACACACACACACACACACACACACACACACACACACACACACACACACAATTTGTGTACATGCAAGCTCATGCATCTATAAAAAATGAAGACAAAAAAACCTGAAGATTGTTATCAACATCTTTGGGGAGAAATTCTCAAGCAAAGGTTTCACTGAAGATTCAGCAAAAGTCGTTCAAGTAGAAAACCTAAACGGATACATTGAAATAAATGTAGGTTGAGCACTGGATCTGATTGGTCATTCAATTTAATGATCAGAGGTGAAGAGCAAACGAGAAACAATAGATTGGACAGTTTTACCATCCAAGCTATAAAAGCTTCACATCTACAGGTCAAAAATAACCGGAAGTTTGTTACAAGGTCACTGACAGAAACATTGGAGACTAATGATGGTTCTCACTTGTGCCATGTTAAGCTCCAGTCTTTAGATGAGCCATGAAAACTCGTGATATGCAAGGTTTGTGGAAGTAGTGTTTAACCCTATAACGAATTGCCGTGGCAACTGTCATGATACGCAAGGTTTGTGGAACTTGTGATGAACTCTGTAACTACCCTCTTTTTTTGCAACATTCCTACTAACTGCTAAACCAACTGTTCAGAGCGCCAAACATGCTTTTGACAAACTTTGATGTGTGTCCTTTGAAAGAAAACCACCCTGCAGTAAATCATAGTAAAAGTTGTTCAGAGGTATGATAGTGGGTGCAGTTTGCTGTGTATGTGTAGGTTTCTGTGTTGTTGAAGTTGATGACTGACCATTGTGGTCCTTCACTTGGAAGACCCAGAATCCATCTGAACATGAATGCCGACTGTCCACATCTTGGTCATCTAGGTCATTGTGGCTTATGTTTGAATAGATTTGAAGTACATCAGTTTAATCTACTATGATTTGTGGATCGCTATTGCTGATCAGGTGGCAGCTAGCTGGTAAGTCATCAACAAACATGTTGAAAGGATTGTCGTCTCACTGTGACTTGTTGTGTTGTTGTTTTTTTTGCCAGTCACACTTGATACAAGGTGAAAAAAAAAAAAAAAAAAGGCTTTTTGACTGAGGTGAAATTGAAGCCAGTTGTTGGCCGCACCCGCAGGAGCAAAGTTAGAGGGGCTGGAAATTCGGCATCTTTACACTCAAATCTTCCCAAATAACAGGCATTGATACATGATGTAGGGTCATCCTCTGTGGTCAGTTTGGTAGTTTTAGGTAAATGGTGAATGTGTGGGTTGGTTGTAAAAGGTTAAAATGGTATTTAGATAGAACTTTGGGGGAAAGATATCCAGGAAATCGGTTTTCTAGATTGTCATTTACACTTTCAACAAAGGTGTTCCGGCTTACTGACGCGCATGTGACTACTTCATTTTCTCTGATCCACAGGTGTACATTCGATTTGTGGAGACCAACACAAGCTGGTCAGGGGTGCTTCGTTTCGGCTTCACCAGTATCGACCCTGCCACGATACGGGGAAGCGACCTGCCTCGCTACGCCTGCCCGGACCTGACCAACAAGCCAGGCAACTGGGCCAAGGCCCTGGGAGAGCGGTACACCACCAGCAACATTGTGCTTTACTTCTACACCACGCGCTCAGGAGACGTTTACTACGGTGTGAACGGGGAGGAGAAGGGACTGTTTTTCAGTGGGGTCAACACCAGTGGACCGCTGTGGGCCATGCTGGACATCTACGGAACACAGTGGGGGTGGAGTTCACCCAGCCTAACGGAAGTGAGTGCCCTGCCGACTGTCGTTGGCGCATGGTTTGTTCAGTGATTTCTGTGGTACCGCTGCTACCTTGGTGGTTGTTGCTGTTGTTTGCTGCCTCTGTTTTTTGTTGTTGCTGCTGTCTTCCGTGTCCATCTGAGTGACATTACTCCCATGCCGCTGGCTCAGGCTGACCTATACACAGCTACAAGCAAGGTGGTCCTTTTCATGTCAGGTGCATTTGCCTTTCGTTTACAGCCAGTGTGTGATGTTTTTGGGGGATGAGGGGGATAAGAGGGGAGGGAATGTTAAATAAAAGCCTGTTATGTTAATCATTGTATGATTCTCATCCAGGTGATTTAGTGCTGAATTGATCAGCTCTGTGTTTTCTAGAGTTCTCTCCTGACTTCCTGTGCAGTGAATCACCAGCCCCAGCCCCCTCTTCACCTCTTATAGAACTGAAACGAGAACAGTCTTCTACAGTACTTTTGTTTGTTTGTTTGTTTTTCATAACATCCTGTGAGCACTCTCGCTGGAATGATTTATAACATGATTTCATGCTGTCATGATACAGAGCTCCCTCTCATTTGCCGATGAAGTTTGCTTCTTTCCGGAAATTGTAGAGAATGTTTTCACCCTTTCCCGTCTTAGATGAGTTTTTTTTTTTTCAGGTCCACTAACATTGAGAACAATAAACACACACAGAAAGAAAAAGATGTCATAAACACATCAGTGTCATAAAAAAAGTCACTGGAGAAGGCATTTGAACAGTGAAATTCTACTCAGTTTTCAGTGAGAGCAGATGGGCATTCTGTAACTTGTAAGCAATAAATTCAGCTGAAAACAGCTAGGATAAACAAGATAGAACCTTTCAGACAAAAGTTTATAGTGAACTTAAAAAAGCTTAACAATTTAATGGCCTCGTTTTCATCCAGTCCCCATTTTGTGCCGAATAGGAGAAGATAAGTGGTTGCCCGTTCTTCGTTTTCGTCGTCGTAAATGTTGTTTGTTTTTGCCTGAAGAAGACCCAAGAGGTCAAAATGCATTGTTTTGTCCTGTAATCTGTTTATCTGTACCGTTTGGTGGAACTAATACCGTTTCTTTTTAAAATTTGCTTCATTTTCTGCCTCAGTTTTGAAAAAGAAGCTTAAAGTGATGATGAAGACCAAAACGATCATGAAAATGAGCTAGCTTAATTTACACTTACTATATGCTTGGAAACCTGATTATGAACAAATAATTAGTATATGCTTGGAAACCTGATTATGAACAAATAATTAAAACTGAGATTTTAAAATAGTTGGTATATTTTCCAATTTGAGATCATTATTCATTGTCTGTGCTTTTTTTTATTCCAGTCATGTTAGATGGATTTATTTACTGCACAGTTTTACTTGAATAATGTCAAATAGCAAAGGCAGCTCTGCAGAAGATACTTCTCTTCAAAATGTACCATTGGTGGCATCGTCTTTTGGAAGTGGTTGTACACCACTACTTCATCTTTGATCTTTCAGAAGTGTGCTTTGAACATCAGTGATGAGGTCAGGCAATTTTTGGTATGGATGGTTCTGGGAATTGTTGACTCATGGTCCACTGGTCTGGTGACTCAGAATTAAACATGTTTATCAGTACCTTGGAGAATGTACCTACTCCAGGTTTTAATTTACTTATACCATGTTACCTTGCTCCAAGTTTTGATTCACCAGTACCATGTTACCCTGCTCCAAGTTTTAATTTACCAGTACCATGTTACCCTACTCGCAAGTTTTGATTTACCAATACCATGTTGTTACCCTGCTCCAAGTTTTAATTTACCAATACCATGTTACCCTACTCCAAGTTTTAATTTAGCAGTACCATGTTGTTACCCTACTCCAAGTTTTGATTTACCAGTACCATGTTACCCTACTCCAAGTTTTAATTTACCAATACCATGTTGTTACCCAACTCCAAGTTTTAATTTACCAATGCCATGATACCCTACTCCAAGTTTTAATTTACCAATACCAATTTTCTTAGGAAAACAACAGAAGCAAAATCCTGGTTGTCAGACGTGTTTCAGTCGGTCTTGGCAACACAGCTGTTCCCTTCCCTGCTCAGTTATGGGCTTTTGGGTTAGCTCATACACCATCTTTACATGCACAAAGGTGTAACTCAAAACTTGTCATACCTGCTATTTTATAATATGGTCCATCAGTTCTGTTTGGAAATACTTGTCCATGGATTTCACATCCAGATTGGTCTTTTCTTGTATTTTGTATTGAACAACTATTGTGACTGTCTTGTCTGCTTTGCCTGCATCCTCTATCTAGTCCCTTTACTTACTTACTTACTTACTTAGGCCCATAGCTCAAGGGTGAGCATAGGCCATCGACAACACTCCGCCATTGCACTCGGTTCTGGGCTGCTCACTGAATGCCTGTTCAGTTGGTCCCCTGCCTCTTTATCTCTGCCTCAGTGTCGCGCCTCCAGCTGTTGCGAGGTCGGCCTCTCTTCCTTTTTCCCCTGCGGGTTCCGTGTCAGGGCTTGGCGTGTGGTGCTGGATGCTGGCTTCCTGAGAGTGTGTCCAATCCAGCCCCACTTCCTCCGCAGAATCTGCTTGGCCACTGGTTCCTGTCCTGCTTGCTTCCATAGATCTTCATTGTTGATCTTCTATGGCCATCTGATTTTGAAGATGCGCCTCAGACAGGTGTTGACGAAGGTCTGAATTTTTTGTTTTATTGCCTTGGTCATTCTCCAAGTCTCGCAGCCGTAGAGCAGAACCGACTTCACGTGTGAATTGAAGATACATCCAGTCCCTTTAACGAGTACAAAATGTCACCCCTCAGCTTGCCCCCTGGAAGAAAAGATCTGATCAGAATTTGATCACCTCACTCCCATCTTGCCTGTCCTGTGGCTACCTGTCTCACTTACGATGAAGTGGAACTGGGAGATCAATGTCTGTGCTGTTTTCTAAGTTGGGTGGTCTGAGTCAATTCCTGTCCTGTGGTTGAAGTGTCAGCAGCACGCATTGAACGGTCTGAGGGTTTGTGTTGATAATATAAAGTTTCCATTAGTAAGAGTTTTTGTTGTTTTGTTTTGTTTTTTAACTTGCAAATGCCATGCATTTCTTTGCAAAATAAAAGCATCACACCAAGCAAGCAAACACTTAATCGATTATGCTGTGAAACTGTGTGATAAAGTGACATTGAAATTTTATATATTGTTTGTGTGGTATAATGCATGGCAGTGATAATTCTTACGCACAAATGTGCATCTCTGACGCATAAACTTCCAATCTGATGCACTGGAATTAGGCCAGTGCGTCACAAAAGCGTACCAAAATTTACTGTGATGCACTAATTTTCCCCTGTACACATTACAGCTCTGAGCAGCGCATCACGCGAAAGGGCTTTCGTCTTATCTACCATGATCGAAATTAAAAACGTAAATTTCCTCAACATTTTAGAATGTTCTGAATTGATGAACACTTCCGCTTGAGAACTTTTCTCTACTGAAAACCAGCAAGAGTCGTCAAAATAGACTAGGCCTGTCCAGTCTATGATTGGACCACAAGATCACATGATTCAGCTTAGTGGGAAAAGCATGGAAAACCATAGGAATTTCAGCTTTTCAGAATCAAAATCCGACAGTTCAGCTGTGACTCGTGGGTGATAATCCAGCGAATGGAGCAAAAGTCGAACGATCTATGCAACATGATCATTTTGGATAATCAAAAGGACTCCGTTCTGGACGTACGAATGTGTTGCTCACAGAGCAAGAATGGCCAGTCTAGTTTCGTCATAGGTTCCACCGGGCTTCTGATGATCATTGCATGGCGATTGGAATATGGTCATACAATAAAATATTTGAACATTGAAGGAAATGGCTCGCATAGTGGAAATTCTGTGATCATAATCGAAGAGGACATCCCACAAATCAAGTTTCACTATTAAAATCCTGATAGTGTACGTGCTCACATAAATTTACATATGTTAGTTGTTAACACTTTAAAAACAACCTGAACACGAATATGAATAGATAATATTTTGCACTGTCTGGAATGTTTTATTAACTTTACTATAAACACCATAATGTATTTCTATCTCTGTTATAAACACCTCTTTTCTTATATATTTCTGTCTCTTTCTCTGTGCATTTATGTGTGTGAGCCAGTGAGAACACACTCGTGTGTGTCTGTGTGAGTGTGTGTGTGTTCACTACATTTTCTAGCAGTTGTTAATGGTGACCTCGTAAATATTTTTGTGACCCCCTGAAAATTTGGAAGTGAGTTTTTTGTACCTGAGTCTGACCCCCTAATTTTTAGGAAATAATTATCACTGCAGATAGATGCAAGACTTAAATTTTGCAAACAGTTTTTCCGCTGTATAACAGCTCAGCTGTAAGAAGCCTGCTAGTTGGCTAGAACAGTCAACTGGCTTTGAGACATTGAATTGGGGATATAACAAGCAGCCCAAAGTGATAGATTTGCCCAACATGATTGACACTCACAACTGCTCATTGCCAACACTTACAGCTGATGCAGTGTCACGTTTGATTGTGACGGTGCTTTTCTCTACAAGTGGCCAAATGAAGTGGCAGCACTCGGTTCATCCTTGTGTAGAAGAGAGAGAGGCAGACTGGTGAACAGGCTCAGTGGGTGAAAACTCTTTACATTTCATGTTGTGCAAATTGCAGGTAAAAGCTCATATGTGCACTTGGGGGAAAAGGGCAGGGAAAAAAAATAACTAAACCAGTTTGGTTGGTCAGCTACATGATGGGTTGCTTCTCTCTGAACTGACTCTCACAGTTAACTGGTGAGTCATGTCCCTTGAAATAAGCCAGACATCGGCACCAACACTGTTCTGGAGTGTGTTGTGACTAAGTAAGCAGTAGAGGTTGTTTGTGTTCCCCAAAATACTATGGAGTGTAAACTAGCATATCTGTTCTCCCTCATGGGCAAGTGCCAAGCTGCAGACTGCATTTCACAGAGTGAAAAGAGTATGTGTATTGCTATTTTCATGTTACCGTGCAGATGGATTATGACTTCATACTTGACAAGGTAATATCCGATGGAGGGGAATGGAAAGGGGGATGGGGGAGAGGATATGTTGTACATGTATATGATATGGGTCTTTGTGCAATCACAGAGAATTCAAACTTTTGGATGTGATATGTAATAAGACTTGTGTGTGTGTGTGTGTGTGTGTGTGTGTGTGTGTGTGTGTGTGTGTGAAGCAATGTTTTGTGGATTACTTGATAGAAATTTTGAATGGGAATTCAAAATTGGTAGCCCCATCTGACAGGAGGGACGGACTACCTTTGTTGGCAAGCAGATCTTCACATGACCACCGTGGGAAAGTCATTCTGATCTCTGCCAAACATTGAATATAGATTCAAACTGGTCCTAGTTGGTTTGCAGTTTGGTGTATAGATCAAAACACTATGTGTAAGTAGTGCTGGGCTGAGCAGAGCTCCTTCATGGTTCAGTAATGACACTGAAAACTGTGTCTGTGAACTGTCACAGAAGCAAACATGAAGCAGTGGCATTCCCTGTTCCTTTTTGAAGCTGGGTTTCTTCAGGTAGAGCCATGAAATGTTTCTCAACAGGTGTGGACTTATGCAAGCGCACTTTCTGAGGGCTTGCAGAAGGCACTTGTGCTGTCCTGGCAGCACTTGTTGTAGTACTTACATGAGGAATGAATTTGACTGACACCTCATGTTTAACATTTTTTCTCTTCAGTAGTCATGTATATTAAGATGTTATACATGTGCAGTTTAATATTCCTCCACAGTATTTAAATTGTGTGCGAGTCTGAAAGAGTGGGGGGGGGGGGGGGGTGAGGTGGTGGAAGATGGTGCTTCTTTCAGGTAGTAGAGGAAGAGAGCATCGGAAGGGGGGGAGGGGGGGGGATGTAGTCTGTGTCAGTTTAAATACTGTCAGCAGCACTGACCCTCAGTTGCTCAATGGTAACTGTTAGCACTGGACATAGTCACAGCACAGAAATTGCACTAGGACATCCCATTATAGTCCCCCCCTTTTTTTTAAACTTATTTTCTCGGAAAGCATGAAGCTGACAGTGATTTTATTTTTGGACTGTATACACTAATCTTTATCTTTTTCAATGATTTATGCATTTTTGTGTATGTGTGTGCGTTTGATAGAGTTGATCCGCTTTGTGTGGGTGTGGGTGTGAATGTTCAATTTGAGACTAGTGAGAGTGGGTCTTAATCTCAGCTGTCTAACTCTTTATCTAAATCATTTACAGGATCAAAGACAATGAAACTTGTCATCACTATATTCCAAAACTTCCTTCTTTCTCTGAGCTTTGTTTTTAAAACGTATGCTACCAGCCTAGTAGCTGCTGCTAATGATGACTGAACATCATACTGTTGTGTTTCAGTGCAATTAAAGAGAGTGATTGGTGCTTTCTCTTCTAATCAGTCTATAAAATCTACAGGTCCTGGTTTGATACCCCTGTCACATGACCTAGGAAGGGTTGAAGGACTACTCTGAAAGCACTGACTGGAAGTCCTCAGTGAAATTTTGTCATTATTTCAGAATGACCGTCGTCTCTGGGTGAAATTTTGTCATTATTTCAGAATGACCGTCGTCTCTCAGTGAAATTTTGTCATCATTATTTCGGAATGACCGTCGTCTCTCAGTGAAATTTTGTCATCATTATTTCAGAATGACCATCGTCTCTCAGTGAAATTTTGTCATCATTATTTCAGAATGACCGTCGTCTCTCAGTGAAATTTTGTCATCATTATTTCAGAATAACCATCGTCTCTCAGTGAAATTTTGTCATCATTATTTCAGAATGACCATCGTCTCTCAGTGAAATTTTGTCATCATTATTTCAGAATGACCGTCGTCTCTCAGTGAAATTTTATCATCATTATTTCAGAATGACCGTCGCTGTTATTCTGACAATGTGTCCTGTGCAACTGATCACCTACTGCCTCTAGTATTCATTGGCTTCGTGTCACCCAGTGATGGGTTGCCCAAGCCTCCCAGCACGTTGTGAAAAAACCTCTTCCTTATCGTTTGTGACTAAAGTGCTGAATGTGTTACCTTCTGCTGTTTGCCTGCATGTCAGGTTGTCAGCCCTATCTGATGTGTGATGCTTTCATTTTCAGTTTGTTTCCATTGACTAGTATAGACAGGGTTTTTGGGGTTTTTTTTGTCTTTTTGTACTCCCAGTTCTTATAGAACAGGGAGTACTTTAGAATGGGAACAAAGAAATGCTGTCTGTGTGTCTGTCTGTCTGTGTGTCCGTGGTCAAAATGTGTTCCACACGCTCCAGACAAAACTACTGAGCTGATCTTTCTGAAAATTAGTAGGTATGTTCATTATGGGCCACGGATGATGCCCAATGTTTTAGTTTACCGCTATAGCCGTTACTAACGGCCTGTAACAGTTTTTCTTCTTTATGGAATATCTCAGAAAGTACTTAGACAATTTATAAGCGGTTTGGATGATCTTGTGACAAATCGGAGCCTCTGTCCATATGTAAGTGATGTAATGCTGCAAATGGATTAAATAACCGTTAAAAACCATTATTCTGCCGTTATTTCTTATAAATAGGTGGATTTTAATGAAATTTGGTATATAGAAAGGTTATCACACACAAATGGCACTTCTATATAGTGTTTCAAAATTTGACCGTTAAAAATCGTTATTCTTGACATATTGTCAGATTTGGATGAAATTTGGTATGTACAGGCTCTAGCCCAGTGAGGACTAAAATACCGGTTTCAAAAGTGTATATCGGTTATATAACCATTAAACCGTTATTTTGCCTTTTTTTTTTTATATATTGGTGGGCTTTAATGAAATTTTGTATATAGAAAGGTTATCACACACAAATGGCACTTCCATGTAGTGTTTCAAAATCTGACCGTTAAAAACCGTTATTCTTGACATATTGTCCGATTTGGATAAAATTTGGTATGTACACAGGCTTTAGCCCAGTGAGGACTAAAATACCAGTTTCAAAAGTGTACATCGGTTAAATAACTGTTAAAACCGTTATTTTGCCTTTATTTCTTATCTCACAAAGCACTTGGCCGATTTATAAGCAGTTTGGAAAACTGGGTGTACGTTTATATGCTTCACATCTTGTTTTAATTTGTTGACATTGACTTGTATCAAAGAATTTATTTTTTCTTTGCTATGCAGGGCCACATTCACTCACTCTGATGTCAGAGACCAAAAAAGAAAAAAAAGTCAACAAACAAGGACATGGTAGATGATGTAGTACAGTGACAATTTGTGACTGAGGAAATTAAACTCAAAACGAATACAGTCATACTAGGTTATGAGCTTATTAGAGTGTAATCAGTTACTTTGATTTCTGCCCAAAGACATGTCACTTTTTTTTCAGCATTTAGTCACAGTTGCATGTATGCACACTCAAGCCCACGCATACACGCGCCAACACACAGCACGCATGTGCACACGCACACACGTGCGCATGCATGCACACACACACACACTTTAAATCTTTTATCAGCATTCACACACACACACACACACTCATACACACACAGAGTGAGGGAGAGGGAGTGAGAACACCACACACTCACACATATACACAAACGCGCGGGTACGCGCATGCAGGCACGCACTCACGCACGCACACGCACACGCACACGCACACCACACACACACACACACACAACAAACAACAACAACAACAACAACAACAACTATCTCAACCATCACCACCACCACCAACAAAAAACCTTGGTGCTGCATATATCCAGGTATCCATTTTTAGCCAGCTGTCTTGCAGGATGCAAGCACATTGCGCAATTGCTCTGAAGACCTTGCAACAATGGTATGTTACGATATGTAAAGCAAACAATTTACAAGCTCACCTTGTGTACAGTTGAAGTGCAGAATCTCAGGATCAAATTGGTTTTACAAGTGAAAGTAGCTGAATTGAGGAGTTTGTGTTCTGATAGGGTTGAACTTGTAATATTCTCCATGTCATTTGTAGTGGCGACCTTGCCACTGTCCTCCTCTTCCCTGTTCACGCACATTGATGCACGCATGCACGTGCGCGCGCACACACACATGCACACACACACACAGAGTCTCGCTCTCTCTCACTCTGTCTCTTTGTCTGTCTGTCTGTCTCTCTCTCTCTCGCTCTTTCTTTCATTCTCTTACACACTTACACACCCACACTTTTGCACAAACACACACAAACACACACACACACACACACACACACACACACACACACACACACACACATATTTACACTCTTACACTTGTGTACGCAAACACACACACAAGCACACACACACACACACACACACACACACACACACACACACACACCAACATGTGTCCTCTTTCATACACATAGTGACATAATACTCATGCACCTCTACCCCCCCCCCCCCCCCCCCCCACACACACACACACACACACGCACACACACACATGCACTCATTCACACACACTTGCCACATGCACTCACGTTTACTCTGTTACCCACGCGTTTACATACACACGTTTTTTAATGCACATTCTCTGTCTCTGTGTCTCTCACTCTTACTCTCTCTCACTCTCACTCGCTTACACTCTCTCTCTCTCTCTCTCTCTCTCTCTCTCTCAGTCACACACACACACACACACACACACACACACACACACACACACACACACACACACACACACACACAATGACCAGCCAATAGCCTACTTAAGTCCCAAGCTTGATGCTATAAACTGGAAGTAGTTGAAAAGTCTGCTGATGCTATAATGATTGACTCCGTGTAAAGTACTATACATGTACAAAGAGAAAGAAACTGTACTCCATTTTTTTTCCCTTTTTTTTTTTCTATGTCATGAAAGAAAGCATGCATTCCTTTGCCCATTCTCTTTTTTACATCCCCTTTTCCTCTCCCCTCCCCTAGGTAGATCTTTCATTCCCAATTCGGATGAAGTGGACACAGTGTAAAGAAATGCACTCAACCATGTCCAAAGTTCCTTTGACAGTCGTACACCTCATAAACGCAGTGGGAAGATGACAAGACAAACATGTACTTGATTGCGAAATACTGAACACATAGTATACGGCTGTGTGTGGAACATGTCTTCAGGCACAAACAGAGGAGGGGTGGATAGGAGTGGAGGAAGAATGGGGACGGGATGAAGGGGCTTGTTGTGAAATAGGGGTGGAGAGAAGCGAGTGGGGTGCTAGTTGTGGAGGTGGTTGTGGGTCTGTAGGTCCGTGTGTGTGATATTGCGGAGGAGCTTCTGTCACGATCTGGTGGGGTTGGAAGACCTGATGGGGGTTATTCGGGTTCTTGTTGAAAGGCATGATTGCTTCAGCTGTGTCATGTGAGGTTGAGTGTGCGTGCCCCCCCAGCAGTCTGACAGAAAGGCCTTGCGGGGTTTGCTATACAATTGATTGAGGCTGACGTAGGTTTGGGGTGGTGGTGTTTGGTTTGGTGACGTGTTATAGAGGAAGCAGAAGCGTGTTTTGAGGAGGTGGACAAGACCGACATGGTTTGGTGGTGTGGCGCAAGGGGCATAGAGCGCTGTGCTTTTCGTTCAGCCTGAGTAAGTTTGTCAGTCTTTCGCATTGATTTCAGATGATTGTCGTGTTTGCCTACCTGTGCATGTGGGTCACTCTTTGTGTGTGTGTGTGTGTGTGTGTGTGTGCGTGTGCGTGTGTGTGTGAATGATTCATAAAGATCGTGTAGTGTGGTTTGTACTTTATTCAAAACTAGTCGTCAAGGCTTAAAAGTGCCATGGGCTGAGTTAGACGAGAGAACATTTTTGAGTGACAGTTTGACATACTGTTGTAAAGTGCAGATTTTTGTTTGTTTGTTTTTTTGTTACTGTCTCAGTGTTCACACACATTACTGATTTTGTTTGTTTGTTTTGTTTGTTACTGTCTGAGTGTTCATACACATTACTGATTTTGTTTTTTTGTTACTGTCTCAGTGTTCATAACCAATTACTGATTTTGTTTGTTTTGTTTGTTACTGTCACAGTGTTCATACACATTACTGATTTTGTTTGTTTTGTTTGTTACTGTCACAGTGTTCATACACATTACTGATTTTGTTTGTTTTGTTTGTTACTGTCACAGTGTTCATACACATTACTGATTTTGTTTTTTGGTTACTGTCTGTTCATACATATTACTGATTTTGTTTTTTGTTACTGTCTCAGTGTTCATACACATTACTGATTTTGTTTGTTTTTTGTTACTGCCTGAGTGTTCATACATGTTACTGATTTTGTTTGTTTGTTTTTTGTTATTGTCTCAGTGTTCATACACATTACTGATTTTGTTTGTTTTTTTGTTACTGTCAGTGTTCATACACATTACTGATTTTGTTTTTTTGTTACTGTCTCAGTGTTCATACATATTACTGATTTTGTTTTTTGTTACTGTCTCAGTGTTCAAACACATTACTGATTTTGTTTGTTTTTTGTTACTGTCTGAGTGTTCATACATGTTACTGATTTTGTTTGTTTTTTGTTATTGTCTCAGTGTTCATACACATTACTGATTTTGTTTGTGTTTTTTTTTTTTTGTTACTGACTTAGTGTTCAAACACATTACTGATTTTGTTTGTTTTTTGTTACTGTCTCAGTGTTCATACACATTACTGATTTTGTTTGGGTTTTTTTTTTTGTTACTGACTTAGTGTTCAAACACATTACTGATTTTGTTTGTTTTTTGTTACTGTCTCAGTGTTCACACACATTACTGATTTTGTTTGTTTTTTGTTACTGTCTCAGTGTTCACACACATTACTGATTTTGTTTTTATGTGTTCACTTGATTTGTACATTTCATTGACTCTGTCTCTCTAGCTCTGTTTCAGTCTGTGTTCATTTGTCCGTCTGTGTCTTATCTCCTCTCTCTCTCTCTCTGTCTGTCTGTCTCTCTCTCTCTCTCTCTCTCTCTCTCTCTCTCTCTCTCCTCTCTCTCTCTCTCTCTCTCTCTCTCTGGGGGGTCGTGAACTGCGTTTCACTCGAGCAGTCAGACATCGCATCGCTCTGCAGATTCTACTTGCGTTTGACGGATATTTGCACTGTGCAGTCCTCTACCCTTGCCAGTGCCCCCATTAAGCACCATGCCAGCGGCACCGCTTGTTTTCAGAGCGAGTTGTGGCACTTTCGTCCACATCTTCATGGCTTTCATGGCAAAACGAGCGATGAAGAAGATGGCCATGCGGATCGCCATGTTGACACCGCGAACAAGGACAGACGGTGTAGCCCTAGGCCTGCTCCTCACGTTGATTTTCTGGGGCGGACTTCTTCTACGCTGTGGAGACGTGGAGCAGAACCCAGGACCCAGGTCGGACAGCTTGAGGCAGGCCCAGCTCGGCACCTCAGGACGCAGGGTCAGCGTGGACAGGACTGGAGCTTCACCGGCGGACAGCAGACGGACGACATCCTCATCTCCTCAACAACCCACCAATGCCGACATCATGGGTATGTTGAGGACAGTGAACTGTGATTTTAAAGAAATGAACGACAAATTTACGGACATGGAGAGGAGCATCAGTTTTCTAAATGACCAGTTCACTGCGCTACAAAGTGGCGTAAAGGATCTGAGGGAAGAGGTGGAGACTTTAAGAAAAGAAAATTCGGACCTGGTAAAACAGAACTCTGACCTTGTGACAAGAATGGAAAAATTAGAATTAAAAACTGACGATCTGGAGGAAAGGTCTAAACGTAATAATTTGATCTTTTACGGTATTCCCAGAGGTCAGAATGAGTCTGCTGAACAGTGTGAAGGTAAAATTCATGACCTCATTTCGGATAAACTTGAATTGACGCGGGACATCGAGTTTGATAGAGTTCACAGGTTAAATCAAAAATCAGACTCTCCTATCATTGTTCGTTGCTCCTCTTACAAGGACAAATTGCGTATCCTGAAAGAAAAGAGGAAATTAAAAGGGAGTGACGTTTTTATAGGAGAGGATTTTTCCGCTCGTGTACGCGAAATTAGACGTGGCCTTACCCCTCACCTGAAGAGAGCAAGATCCGAAGGAAAAAGAGCAACTATGATTTTTGATCACCTGCTTGTTGACGGTAGAAAATATTTCCTAGATGATCAAGGTAACTTAAAAGAGTCCAGATAGGGGGGTGGCCGGCCACGTGAGGAAAATTTTCTCAACACAGGTGTGACAAGTGAGGGGAACCACAGAAAACATACACCGGTAGAAACGCCTATCACTGGTGGCAGTGGCAGTGGTGAGCGGTGTTTTGTGGGTCAGGGCGGTGAGCTTGTGCAATGTGCTGAAAACACGTGCAGTGAAGTAAAGGACGCGGAATGTACAGATGTAAATAAACCGTTCTCCTTTTTATTATGGAATGTGAATGGCTTATTTTCTAAACTTACTGACCATGATTTTCTGTCCTTCTTTTGTGAATTTGATTTTGTGTGTTTAATCGAAACATTTATGGAAGAGTGTCGTGCTGATTCCTTTGTTGGCTATAATGTATTTTGTAAACCCACCATTAAACTTTCAAAACAAGGGAGAAGGTCGGGAGGGGTAATTTGCTTGATAAGAAAGGAGTTCTCCTCCTTTGTTAAGACTATTGATGTTGATCATGATAATTTCTGTGTCTTTTTGATTGATAAAAAACTATTTGGCCTAGATAAAGATGTTCTATATTTTTGCTCTTACCTACCACCTGAAGGTTCTCCGTTTTATACCCATTTTGATATCGATAGTGGTATTAATTTGCTCGAAGAATGTCTCTTTCATTTGTTACTTTCCAGAGATGTTTATGTTATTTTGAATGGTGATTTAAATAGTAGAACCTCTAATATTTCACAGGATATTTCTGGAAATAATGATTCTGATAAACAGTATGACAGCCATCCTCTCAGTATTAACCGGCACTCTCAAGACTGCATTTTAAACAACTATGGGAAGATGTTACTGAATGTATGCACTGCTTTTGATCTGTGTATTCTTAACGGAGTGTGTAAAGGCGACCATGAAAGTTGCTACACATACATTTCTGACTCTGGATGCAGCGCTGACGATTATTTCATATTTTCTAATGATTTATTTGCTCGTTTGTTTGATTCATGCAGGCTAAGTGTCTTAGAACGTATCGACTCTGATCATTTACCTGTGTCACTTCATGTTGTTTTTCCTAAAGAAAGTATTGTGCATGCCTGCAACCTTGAACAGAAATATGTCATAGAAAAAATTGTATGGAATGATGAAAATGCTAGTTTGTTTCAAGATATATTATGTAGTGTAGAAACTCAAGCAAAGCTAGATAGTGCAATGCATTTATTAGATGTGGATGTAAATCGAGCGCTGAACATGTTTAATGCATGCATAAAAGAAAGTGCTGTTTGTATGAAAAGATGTATATCTTTGGATAGCAGTAAAACTTCGACTGATTGGTATGATAAAGAATGTGATACTAGTAAAAGAAATGCAAGGAGATTATTACGAATTAGTCGTCGTACTTTAAAAACAGAAGATAGGGACGCTTATACAATTGCTAGACAGGAGTATAAGCACTTGTTACAGAGGAAAGAGAAAGTGTTCAATAAGTCTTTATTAGATAAACTCGTTTCATCTATAAAGTACCAAAAGGAATTTTGGAGTAATATCCGCAGAGTTTCGGTCAAAAGAAGACAGCCCAGAAACAGTATTACCCTTGATGCATGGTTTCAGCATTTCCAAACCTTACTAGATTCAAATGTTGATAACACACCATTCGAAGAAGTGTTTGATGTAGGCAGTGGTGAGTATATGAACCGACCAATCATGCAAGAGGAAGTACTATTAGCACTAGGAAAACTGACAAATCGTAAGGCAGCTGGCCCGACGGCATTATTGGTGAAGTATTCAAACATTCTTCTAACCAGGTGGTAAACTTCTTTCTAAAATTGTTTAATATATTATTTGATAGTGGTACGTTTCCGGATAACTGGACTGAATCAATTATTCTGCCATTTTATAAGAAGGGCGATGTTAACAATCCCAGCAATTATAGAGGGATTTCCCTCTGTGATATCAGTAGTAAATTGTTTGGAGTGATTATTAATCATAGACTGCAGGAATGGATAGAAGAAAATAACATTACAGGTGATCATCAAGCAGGCTTTAAAAAAGGTTATTCGACTATTGATCATATGTTTACATTGCTTGCACTTGTACAAAAGCAGTTTTCTTATAACAGAAACTTATATGTAGCTTTCATAGACTTCGAAAAAGCTTTTGATTCGATAAATAGAAATCTTCTGTGGCCAGTCTTGCATAAAAATGGTATTAGAGGTAAACTGTATAAGTGTATTAGAAGTATGTACGATAGAGTAAAAACCAGGGTCCGCTGTGGATCGAAACTTACAGATTATATCAGCTGTTCAAAAGGAGTAAAACAGGGCGATGCATGCAGTCCCATTTTGTTTTCTTTGTTTATTAACGAGTTAGCAATTGAAGTAATTAATAATGGTAAACATGGTGCTTCACTTTCGCTTGATGCTTTTGAATTGTTTATCCTTTTGTTGACTGATGATGTTATTTTGATGTCAGAAACTGTTATAGGTTTACAAACGCAACTTAATAGTTTACACCGTGCTGCTAGATATCTGCAGTTAACAGTGAACATGGATAAAAGCAATATTATAGTATTCTGTAAAGGTGGATATTTAAGTGCTCGAGAAAGATGGTTGTATGACGATAATCCTATGCCAGTTGTCAATGCCTATAGATATTTGGGTATTTTATTCTCAACTCGTTTGAGTTTTGTTGGTGCATTCAAAGACCTGTCAAGTAAGGCTAAAAATGTTTTGATTTGTATCATGAAAAAGTTACATGTTCTCAACAATTCATCTTTTACATTATTTATCAAACTTTTTGATACCCAGGTTCAGCCAATCGTACAATATGGCTCTGAGTTATGGGGATTAGATAAAGCGGCTACTTTCTGTGAATCGGTCCATGTTTTCACATTGAAGAAATTTCTAGGAGTTGATGATAGACGTACTCCAAATGATCTTATTTATGGCGAAACTGATCGATTTCCTATTTACATTGTCTCTGCCGTTAAATGTATCCGATACTGGCTGAAAATACTTTACATGGATGATACCAGAATACCTCGTAAAGCGTATAATTTGTTGTATGATTTAGATACTAAAGGTAAAAGTAACTGGGTGACAAAAGTGCGACTCTGTTTGTTTGAATATGGATTTGGATTCGTCTGGTTGAACCAAGGAGTCGAGAATATAAAAGGCTTTTTACAACTTTTTCGCCAGCGACTGGTGGACTGCAGATGGCAGAAATGGTCTGACCATATTCATAATAGTGATAGGTTTGATTTTTATAGGAATTTTTCATATGCTCATAACTTGAAAACTTATTTGAACATAGATATAGATAGACATTTAAAGCATGTAACAGCAAAATTTAGAATAGGCATATCAGAATTAGCTTGTCATTATCTTAGATATCGAACGCATAATGTTTGGGATTTGATGTGTCCTTTATGTAGAGAGTCACAGGAAACAGAAATACATTTTGTTCTATGCTGTCCAGCTCTCAGAAACATCAGAGAAAAGTACATCAAGCCTAAATATTAAAGACAGCCATCTTTGTTTAAATTAAACCTACTTCTGTCTTCCACTTCTGCTTTAGTTGCTAAACAATTTTCATTGTTTCTGTACAAAGCCTTTAAATTGAGAGAAAGTGTTTCTTCTTGAACATGTGACAACGATTTGCTTTTTGTTTCATTATGTATTATAATTGTTTATACTTATTGTGCTGTGTATGTTCACACACCCCTTCATTAGGGGCCATGGCCTATTACGAATAAATTATCTGAATCTGAATCTGAATCTCTCTCTCTCTCTCTCTCTGTACTTTGAATTCTCACAGTCACATATTCAGACTTTGTCAAAACAAATAACACTCACATTACAGTGCAGCCTTTCCATAGCAGCCCACAACATTCTTAAGCAGAAGAAGAAGAGAGGGGAGGGGAAGTGAGTGGGGAGGTAGGAAGGGGTGGAGGTGGAGTCACTTGGCTAGATCGCAGGTGTCCCCTGACCCTTGATCATGTGTTTGTGCCTTATAAGCCAGTGGACAAGGAAGTTTGTGTGTGACCTGAACCAGTAAGTATAGTGTATGGTATAAAGGAGTAACAGTTTAACACACATGCACGCGCTTGTTTTATTCAGTTTTTGTGCATAATTGTTATAGTATGTACATGATCCTTTCATACATAATGTGTGCATGTGCACTTTATCATTGATAAGGAAGATTGATTGCATGGTGAGAAACAGAACAGAAAACGTGATAAT
Source organism: Conus canariensis (assembly GCA_033310375.1). Classification (NCBI taxonomy): domain Eukaryota; kingdom Metazoa; phylum Mollusca; class Gastropoda; order Neogastropoda; family Conidae; genus Conus; species Conus canariensis. Next base: position 9,932,269 of record CM065738.1, read on the forward strand.
ATGAAGATTTCTGTGATCGATTTTGTTTCCATGTGATCAGGGAGAATCACAGGGAAAGTATAGCGTTTCATGACAAGGGTGGGGCAGTGAAATTGTTGCTTGATCAGCAGCAACCAGACAGCCTTTAAAAGGTGGAAGAATTTAACACGTAGTTATTATGTAAATTAAGTCTGTGGCAAGAGGGTTCATCATGGTTTTCCTCCACTTCTGCAGGTTGTAGAGGCAAACCTGTTGTGCTACACATAACTTCTGATGCCTTAGTCGTGTGTGAACAAGTCAGCTGCGTGACAGTGGTTATTATTGGTGGCTAACCTGTTCATTTGCTGTCAGCTGAGAAGAGAAGGCTTGTTATACTGGTGTGTGTACTGTGCTGAGTTCAGCTGTGCTGTACTCCAATCTGTATGGGTAGAAAGACTTGTAAACTGTTGTATGAAATTAGTATGCGTACACCAGTCGCAGTGCAGTTAGTTTTAATTCAGAATGAAAAACTAGAGGGTGACTCGGGGTTTAACAAGTGATATTTTCTCATTCCCACTGTAGATTTTTTTTGTGTGTGTGTTTTTGTTGTTGTTTTTTCCAGAATATAAAGCATTGTGGATATATATGGAAATTGTCAGTCCTGTCATGATTGCATTGATAACTGCAGTTTGTTAGAATATAGTGTTCTTTACATAGAAATTCAGAGTGTTCGGTTTCCAAATTTATTATTCCAGTTGTTGGAACAGTATCTGCAACATGAAAAGCGAACAAGATTGGCAACATCTGTGACCATTTGCTTTTCAGAATAAGGTGTTCCTGCAAATGGAATGCCTCCGCTGGAGCTGTTTGTTCCAACTAGTTAAAAGCTGATTATTCCAGTTAGCTGGTTGACCCAGAAATGTAGTGAGCCATGCAGTCCCACAAGACAGGCATTTGCTGGGCTAACCTTTGGCTAGTGCTTCCAGAAAAAGTGGGGGGAGGGACAGATCGAAACTCAGTCATTAGCGCAACAGTTTTACCAGCAGAAGGATACAAAACACCAGCAACACAGTCAGAAAGGGTGTACTTTAAATGGCACTTCATATAATGCGAAAGGGACAAAAGCAGACAAAACTCTCCACCCCTCCCTTCCACACCCTTACCCCCCAACAGTTACAACAAATAAAATGGAAATGAAACCAACATTACAGGTTTTCCTCTCTCAGACAACCATTTTCCTGGGGGAAAAAATGAAAACAAAACAAAATGAAAGCAGACACTACAATTGGGTGAATGGACAGGAAAACCCAAGGAGACGATGTAGCAATGGGCAGCAAATTTGGCAACTGAAGTTTTTTTCTCACTCACCAAGTGAATTTTCTGCTTGCCGATTTTCCTTTGGCAACAGAATTTTTTTTTTCCCGTTCTCCAAATGTATTTTCTGTTTGTCAATGCAACCAAAGTGCTCCCCACTTAGGTGCAGTGGTAACAATTCTGATGATTTTCCTCTCTAAGGGAGACTCTTTGAATTAAGCTTCGGTATATTTGTAGTCATTCTGCCTGTTTTTGACTGCATGTTTCATCAGGGCTGGGACATTGTTTCCAGATTCCTAGTGAGCTCAGTGCATCTGAAAGTAGTGGTTCCATTTCTGCATTCGTGATTTCTTTTTTTTTTTTTTAATTGTTTTCAGGATGAATACATTATATGATTTCAAGCCAAACAGTTGAAACATGTTAGAAAATAATGCATGCAGATGTCAATGGCGTAGGTGAAAAAAAAAGGTACAAAGTGAAACAAAAACTCAGTAAGATCTCTCACTTTTCTTACTCTCAGACATAACTTGCTGTTAACAGCTTCTATTTCATTATCAAAATTTGTTTAGGAAATAAAAAAAAAAAGTTGAAAAAAAACCCAAACAGATAGAAAAGAATAAAGCTCCAGAATATTTTGTTTCGGTGAGGATTGTTTTCATTTGTCATGTGTGTTGCTGTTGTTGATGTTCTGAATTTGAGTGAAAATGCAAGGGTTTTTTTTTTGTTTGTTGTTTTTTTTTAATATCTTCAAAGAATGTAGTCTGCCATTCTTCTATGGTTAACATTCATTGTAGTCTTCCATTCTTCTGAGGTTAATTATTAAAAACTCTTACTCGATAATATTTTATTATTCTAAATTATTGGTAGTTGTGTTTACACACAAATCAAGAACTCAAATTGCCTACTTTGTAGCAGAATCCTTTCCACATGTGTTAAACTTCTAAGCCAGCATTTTATTATTTTTTTTAATGATATGCAAAGTATAAAACGGAGAACAGTGTGCAGGGTGTAGCTGACAAACCATTTTTGTCTGTCTTTCATCGCCCTCGCTCACCCCAACTTCTTGCTGTGCCTGATCATATTAACACAGAAGGACCAAACCTTGACAGACATTCTGTGATACTCTGGAAATGATTTTTGGAAGTATGTTATGCTGCCACATGAAAACACACAAAAACCAGCTTGTCTTTCTGTTTCCCTTTTGAGATTTTTACTAGCAGTAGCGTCTAGTTAGTCTGTGAGCAAAAATATTCAAATGTGTTTGTATGTTTTGATTTTGTTTGTTCGTTTGTTTTGTCTGTGATATTTACATAACTATTTGTATGTTTTTATTTATCTATTTTTATTTGTCTGTTGTATGTGTATGTTTTATGTCATTGTTGGTGTTTCTTCAGCTGAACATAGGTGTGTGTGTGTGTGTGTGCCTGAGGGGGGGGATATCACGTGCATGCACTGCAGATGCAAGGTTTCTGAGTTAAAATGCAAACATCTGAATTAATGCCTTTCTGTCATAAGGATTCATATATGGCCGAGTCTGGTTTGTTTGTTTGTTTGTTTAGTTGTTTGTTATCTTTTTGACCTTGCATGTATGTAGCCACATACCACCTTGTGGGTAATTTGCACTCTTCTTTCTCTTATTTTAAAGAGGAGGATTGATACTCAAGGACTGGGAGAGACAACTATGGCTGAAGAAGGGCTCCAACATCTATTCAGATTCACGGTTTTTTAGTGAAATATTGAAAGGAGAAATCATAAAAAGTATTTTAAAAAAATATATATTAAAAAAAAAATCAAGAGTGAAGAAAACAGGAGGAGAAGACAAAAAGTTGGACGATAACCACTTGATGCTCATATTTTAGTCGGTCTGAACCATTTTGAATGAAAATTGCAACATTTTTTCCTCGATGAGTGATAACTGGGACATGCTCCGGTACTTCCTTAGAATTTGATAATGGATTTTTACTTTTCCTTGGTGTGAGGCCTTTTTCTGTGTCTTTGTGTGTGTGTGTGTGTGTGTGTGTGTGTGTGTGTGTGTGTGTGTGTGTGTGTGTGTGTGTAGGAGGCCGATGATTGTTGTAAACTCAAGAACTTTGAGAGGTGGCCAAGTGTGAAGGGAGTGTGCATGTAACACTTCATCACATGACAACAGGATGTTGACCCCAGGGTCCAGCATGCATTTCTGTCCTTCTGCTGTTTGATCCCTGATCCTCTCTGCAAGTGATGAAGTAAGCCCTCTGGTTGTACAGGAAATGGTGACAGTGCTTGCTAATCGATCATGTAATGTGCTGTTCTGCTGTGCAGACAATGTCTACAGCATGAGTGAGGGAGTGCCCCATTCCGCCCCCATCTCTGTGGAGCAAGAGCTGTTCTCCTTCGCCACCTCTGTGTCCATGAACGAAGCAGTATTATCAGCACCCATGATCAGGTACCACGCAGGGGCCACCTTCACCCCCATGACCCTACACACTTTGAACGGGCGCAATGTCTGCGTCTCGACAGACCGCACTGTCGCTGTACGCGTGCGGGAAGAATACTGCAATGGGTACATTTTCACGTCTCGACCCATGTCCCCGGATCAGAAGATCGTGCTTCAGATTTTAGGGGTTGATCGCTCCTTCATAGGAGGCCTAGGTTTCGGGCTGACAGCTTGCGACCCAGCCACCGTCACCGCCGAGGACTTGCCAGACGATGCGGACTTGCTGCTGGACCGCCTGGAGTATTGGGTGGTCAACAAGGACGTCTGCCGCAGTCCGGAAGTAGGGGATGAACTCAGTTTTGCCATCACTGGAGAAGGTGGGTGGATTCAGTCTGAGCTTGGTCCATGTGTACTATCTTTTTGTTTTATTCGTTTGTTTTGTAAGTCTGTTCCTCCCTCCTCTCCTCCCGTCGTTCCACCCCGTTTGCCTTTTCAAAGCATCACTGTAGTCTTTTGCTGTTCATCCCGTTCTCCACATCAACAGCTTCCCCAGGGCTGTCAGTGCGCCAACACCAGCAGCCCACAGGGAGCAGTCAGTACCTGGTTCTTACGAGGCAGTCCTCTAGAGAAGACTTTGCCGTGCTGCTGAGTTACTTTGGTGGGTTGCCTGGTCTGATCCAGCATTCACAGTGCACTACCCACTAAGTCTCCCTCTGATGGACAGTCATCGCTTGGTTGTAAAGCCAGCATGAGTGAGCATTCCGTTTTTGAGGATGCCACCACATCTGTCCAGAGACGATCCTGCTGAATTGACAATGCTGATGACTTCGACGTGATGCCACCACATCTGTCCAGAGACGATTCCTGCTGAATTGACGATGCTGATGACGTTGACATGATGCCACCACATCTGTCCATAGACGATCCTGCTGAATTGACGAAGCTGATGACTTTGACGTGATGCCACCACATCTGTCCATAGACGATCCTGCTGAATTGACGAAGCTGATGACTTTGACGTGATGCCACCACATCTGTCCATAGACGATCCTGCTGAATTGACGAAGCTGATGACTTTGACGTGATGCCACCACATCTGTCCATAGACGATCCTGCTGAATTGACGAAGCTGATGACTTTGACGTGATGCCACCACATCTGTCCATAGACGATCCTGCTGAATTGACGAAGCTGATGACTTTGACGTGATGCCACCACATCTGTCCGTAGACGATCCTGCTGAATTGACGAAGCTGATGACTTTGACGTGATGCCACCACATCTGTCCGTAGACGATCCTGCTGAATTGACGAAGCTGATGACTTTGACGTGATGCCACCACATCTGTCCTAGACGATCCTGCTGAATTGACGAAGCTGATGACTCTGACGTGATGCCACCACATCTGTCCATAGACGATCCTGCTGAATTGACGAAGCTGATGACTTTGACGTGATGCCACCACATCTGTCCTAGACGATCCTGCTGAATTGACGAAGCTGATGACTTTGACGTGATGCCACCACATCTGTCCGTAGACGATCCTGCTGAATTGACGAAGCTGATGACTTTGACGTGATGCCACCACATCTGTCCGTAGACGATCCTGCTGAATTGACGAAGCTGATGACTTTGACGTGATGCCACCACATCTGTCCGTAGACGATCCTGCTGAATTGACGAAGCTGATGACTTTGACGTGATGCCACCACATCTGTCCTAGACGATCCTGCTGAATTGACGAAGCTGATGACTTTGACGTGATGCCACCACATCTGTCCGTAGACGATCCTGCTGAATTGACGAAGCTGATGACTTTGACGTGATGCCACCACATCTGTCCGTAGACGATCCTGCTGAATTGAGAAGCTGATGACTTTGACGTGATGCCACCACATCTGTCCGTAGACGATCCTGCTGAATTGACGAAGCTGATGACTTTGACGTGATGCCACCACATCTGTCCGTAGACGATCCTGCTGAATTGACGAAGCTGATGACTTTGACGTGATGCCACCACATCTGTCCGTAGACGATCCTGCTGAATTGACGAAGCTGATGACTTTGACGTGATGCCACCACATCTGTCCGTAGACGATCCTGCTGAATTGACGAAGCTGATGACTTTGACGTGATGCCACCACATCTGTCCGTAGACGATCCTGCTGAATTGACGAAGCTGATGACTTTGACGTGATGCCACCACATCTGTCCGTAGACGATCCTGCTGAATTGACGAAGCTGATGACTTTGACGTGATGCCACCACATCTGTCCGTAGACGATCCTGCTGAATTGACGAAGCTGATGACTTTGACGTGATGCCACCACATCTGTCCGTAGACGATCCTGCTGAATTGACGAAGCTGATGACTTTGACGTGATGCCACCACATCTGTCCGTAGACGATCCTGCTGAATTGACGAAGCTGATGACTTTGACGTGATGCCACCACATCTGTCCGTAGACGATCCTGCTGAATTGACGAAGCTGATGACTTTGACGTGATGCCACCACATCTGTCCGTAGACGATCCTGCTGAATTGACGAAGCTGATGACTTTGACGTGATGCCACCACATCTGTCCGTAGACGATCCTGCTGAATTGACGAAGCTGATGACTTTGACGTGATGCCACCACATCTGTCCATAGATGATCCCCTGAATTGACGAAGCTGATGACTTTGACGTGATGCCACCACATCTGTCCATAGACGATCCCCCTGAACTGACGATGCTGAGGACTTTGACGTGATGCCACCACATCTGTCCATAGATGATCCCCTGAATTGACGAAGCTGAGGACTTTGACGTGATGCCACCACATCTGTCCATAGATGATCCCCTGAACTGACGATGCTGAGGACTTTGACGTGATGCCACCACATCTGTCCATAGATGATCCCCTGAATTGACGAAGCTGAGGACTTTGACGTGATGCCACCACATCTGTCCATAGATGATCCCCTGAACTGACGATGCTGAGGACTTTGACGTGATGCCACCACATCTGTCCATAGACGATCCCCCTGAACTGACGATGCTGAGGACTTTGACGTGATGCCACCACATCTGTCCATAGACAATCCCTCTGAATTGATGATGCTGATGCCACCACATCTGTCCATAGAGGATCCCCCTGAATTGACGAAACTGATGACTTTGACGTGATGCCACCACATCTGTCCATAGAGGATCCCCCTGAATTGACAAAGCTGATGACTTTGACGTGATGCCACCACATCTGTCCATAGAGGATCCCCCTGAATTGACAAAGCTGATGACTTTGACGTGATGCCACCACATCTGTCCATAGAGGATCCCCCTGAATTGACAAAGCTGATGACTTGATGCCACCTCAGGCTTGGGCGTGGAGAAAAGGAAATCTGAGCAGCACTGTCAGAGACTCATCCATTAAGTGGATGGATTGATCCCTTAGATGCAGTTCCTGTCTCAGCTCTGGGTACGAACCAGTTGGCGCGAACTAATTCCCCAAAAGTCAGTGCCTCTGTTGGGACCCAAACCCACAACCTCTCAGCTTGCAATCAGCAGTGCTAACCACAGCATCACACAACCATGTAAATATGTCTACCTTTCAGGTCAAGAGCTGTGTAGGTCAAGTAATTGACAAATTGCTGTGCAGGTGAAGTGACTGACTAATTCTAGTAATTGCTGTGCAGGTGAAGTGACTGACTAATTGCTGTGCAGGTGAAGTTCTGTACTCCCGCAACAATGGCAAGTTCTCCGTCCTCATGCACGTGGACAGGACTCTTCCCCTCTGGGCTTTCTTCGATGTCTACGGCAATGTGCAGAAAGTGAAAGTCATTGGTAAGACCAGCTTTTTTTTTTTATCTTTCTGTTTTCATTCTTCTTCTTCTTCCGTAATTTGTTGTTTTATATCTGCAATTAGTCTAATCTTGCACTAATGTGAAAATCAAAAGTTGTAGCTCTGACCTTTTCAGTTTGCAACTAGAACAGGGTGAAGTATTGATATTCATCTCACAAACAAAGAAAAGAGCTGAGAGTGTGATTCATTTTGAATGGTTGTCATAGTCCTACATGACAAAGGTTGAAAGCCTGAGCAGTATATTCTGACAGGTGTGATCAAAATGCCACCAAAGATTTAGCATGGTACTGAATAACACATTTCGTTTAATTCTACAAATATTGAAGGGTACTTTTTCTGTCAATGATATATATCCAATAAATGAACTTTGCATTTTGGGGGAGTAAAACTTGGATTTCAGATTTATGGGTGTTCACATTTTATTGCTAGAGAGTCTTTTTTAGAAAACAAAATGACCTAAACAGGTAATATGAATGATGCATCACAAGTCATGGTAGATCAATACTCAGTATTTTGCAACAGAGTGGAGTTACAACCAGTGCAGCCCTTAATCCATTCCTTCAGTGTGCCCCAGAGATACCCACCCTCCACTGCATCCTCGCTGTGTGTTGCCACGCACTTTGGGTACAGTTTACCGCACAGACAGAATGAAAACGGCTCAGCAAGAAAAGTTCCCCCCGCTTCTTCCGTTGCTCTGTGCTTTTGTTGACCTGGTTGTAGATGCAGAAAATCCTTGTATTGCATTAATTCTCCAACACCTGGTGTCCAGCGCTTCCATTCGTACAGAAGGGTGAATGCCGTCAGTGATTTTTAGAGTTTCATTTTTCTTTTTTTTCCCCCCGTTTCTGTAATGATTTTCCAACACTGGTAATTTGATAGCAGATACGAGAATCAACACAATGGCATACAAATGTGTGTACTAAATTGTGAAAGGGTGGGGGGGGGGGGGGGGGGGGGGGACAAAGATATAAACACATAAAAGAATGCAACTTTCAAACAGTTTCATTCAATAATCTAGGAATGAAGAAGAAAAAAGAAAAAGTGACAAACGTACAACCTTTTCTCATCTACTACAAGGCACTCAAGGAACATGTACATCCAATATGTCTGACCAAATAGGGTACAGTGGTGAGGCAGAAGTTGTTTTCACATACATAGAAAGATTTTTTTCAGTTTTATTTGCTAATTACCATCGACCACATATTGTTTGCTCTTTTCCCCCTCCTCCTCTTACTCATTCCGCTAGACACATCACCAAGTTTTTCATAGGGGTACTATTTTCTGTTAAATTCAGTGTACTTCATTTCTAAATAATGCATCTATTTTTCAACCCTGTATGTATTATTAAGTTCTCTCAGAAAAGTGTTGGACACTATAGAGTTTCACCTGCCCTCTGGAAGTGACCTACCAGATTTTGCAGACAGTATCAAGTCTAGTCATTACAAGCTGACTCAGTCCGAATCTTTTCTTGATCCATATGCAGCTGTCCTCTTAGCCAGGGATGGATTCGGAAGTGTTCAAACGATCCACTTCTTTCAGTGTCTGTTTTGTTTGTTATCTGAGCCAACGTCCTGTTTGTATGCACTTGATGCTGTCTACAGGGTGATGGGAAGTTCTGAAAGAGATCAACATTCTTCATCTGGTGTAAGGTTGTACGGAAGAAATATTTTTAACGAAATTTCCTTTGTGTTTTAAGAAGGTGTGTTTTAAAGGTTGTGTGAATGAGTTATTTTTTGTTTGTTTGTTTTTTTCTTTTTTCAATGACTTGTGAGTTGACTTCAACGTGGTGACAGCTCTGATATGGGCCTTTGCAGTCAGCTGGGCTATAAGCAACATTATCTCTCTCTCTTTCTCTCTCTGGTGGGAAGATCCTGGAGTTCATCTTCACTGCATCCGGCTGGCTGGTGTCTTCTGCAATGTTTAGATTTTAGAGAAGGTATTCCAGCGGATGTAGAGGTAATTAAATTCCTGAAGTGTTGCTGGTGACTACATTTGGGGGAAACAGCTGATTGAATCAACTGATGTTTAAGAAGTATGAGCGCAACAGAATGAACAATGAGGATAGTTTCACAGTTATTTGACATGTATATGTTTAACATGTGAAATTAAGTATATTTGTTAGTCATTGACATAAATGATAGATGTTTCAAGTTGTCTGTGGCTTTCTGTGTTCTGCTGTATTGGTATGCTTAGGTTGGATTACCCCTCCACATCCATACTTTGGATGAATTTGTGAAGTCTTTGGTGTGGGAAGACTCATGAGACTTGCTGGATGGATTTGTCGGCAGTTTCCATCCAAAGGGGGTACGGTCTCTTGGTCTGTATGTCTGTAAAGTTTTAACGTTCCATGAAAGTGTATAAGTTCATTGACAGTTTAGCAGTTTATAAACAGTAACTTCATGGTAACATTTTCAGTGAAAGATGTGTAATCATAAAGCTGAACGAACCCAGGTCCTGCCCTTTGACCTGAATCCACGCCACATCCTTGGGCCTCATTCCATTGTTTGTTTAAAAAGGTCGTTCGTGATTTCTGCAAAGATTTACTGACGACCAACCAACCAGCCAACGTACTTTGGTAAAAACAGAAGGACTTCAATAGAGATAAATATTTATAGATTATCATTCCAAGATGCCCCAAGGTTGTAGGAATGCCATGATGGATGCTCAAGCAGCCAGGCATTTCATCAGCCTAGTTACCTTTAATGACTTTAGACTCCTGAGGTCTTTGTTTGAATTCAGGAGAGGGTCTCCCTCACAGAAATTGAAGTATGAATGTCGTGTTGTTCTTCCAGGCACGACTGCCCTTGGATCGGCTCCCCAAGCCCCTCAGATGGTGCGATCCCAGTCCACTGGTGGCTACAGTTCTGGCAACCTGAGTGTGGCCCTGCCACCTCCACCCCCGACTTCTCAGCCCCCTCCTCCTCATCCTCGCCAGTGCCCTGCCTCCCTCCCCTCCGGGGTGCAGCCTCCTGTCCTGCGCAGCATCAGCGTTCCTAGCCACGCGGCTCAGTCCCCGCCCCCCAAGGCCAGCCCCACGTCTCCGACCTTGCGCGCTCACCCGTCCTCCGTTCCCGTTACTCCCACGGGAGCTGGGGGAGGAAATTTCGAGGAAGCCCGGGATGAGTGCACTGTGTGTTGTGAGAAGGCTGTGAACTGTGTTCTCTACACCTGTGGACACATGTGCATGTGCTATGAGTGTGCCACCGCCGTGCAGCATAACAAAGGGGGCTTGTGCCCCATATGCCGGCAAGCTATCCGGGACATCATTCGCATATATCGCTCATGATTGATCGTTTTCAGGCTCTTTGTCGGTAATGTAAGGATTTTTTTTACGTTCCCTCACGTTCTGAGCAGTTTGTAAAACAAGATGTATACAGATTTGTTTAAAAGATGTTTATCACATTGTGATAGAAAGGCCATGGAAGCAGAGGATGTTTTTGAATTTGCGTGTGAAATGTTGGATCAAGTGACCCCACCCTGACCCCCACCACTGTCCGGTCACGTTTTCTGCTTGAACAGTTTGCTTGTCATTTTATCATTGTCGGCAGTGGTGACGTGTAAAGAGAGGAAGCCAAGACACTGAGTTGGCGGTATCTTGATCTTGGTATGTGTATGGGCATTCTCTCCCCAGCATTGATTTTACACATACATCGTCAGCATCTTGCTGAAAAGATATACATTCATGAACAGGGAAGTTGGATGGGTGAAACAACATTTTAGAACATTCTGCCATTGCCAAATTATTTGAGAGAGGTGTGTTAGAAAGATACGAATCGGTTTTGGTTGTTTTTAGATGATGTGCACACACAGCTGGCATGTGGATGTTTGAAGGAAACAATGGTGCTTGTGAAATCATCATGTCTTTGTACATTTGTAAGATATGTACACTTGTGTGTGAATCAGACGTGAGTGAATGAAAGAATGAGTGCATGTGGGTCCATCATCAAGTCATATTGCAAAAATGTTTGTAGTTTTTCCAGAATTGGACTCTTCCCCAGGTTACAAAGTAGTCGTACTCAGATTTTGCGTAACTGCAAGATATAAAGACATTTGAATTTTGTCTGCAAACATGCTGTATGTTCATATAAAATTTCATGATTTTGATTTTTTAGTAAGTGCATTTATTAGGCTCTGTTTTGCGTACTCATAAAGGTAGCGAAGAGACATTATGTTTCGCTGTGTCTCAAGCAAAGACATTCAAAACTGTTAGGCAAACTGCAAATCAGCAAATCGGTATCTAAATGTGCCCCCCCAAAAATGAATTGTTAAATTTGTTTTCTTACATTAGTGAATTTCTACCATTTAGATATTCACAATAAATTGTTCTTTGGTGCCATTCATTTGAAATCAGTTAAACATTATTAAAACGTGAATTAGATTCTACTAATTTAATCCATTGTTTAAATCTGGATTTAGTTCAGTCTAAAACCCAGATTTTGTTTTTGTTTATAATACATGTCTTGCTTTTATGTTTAACAGAGAAGCTCTGAAGTGTTTTTAGAATTCAACCAGAATGTTTGAAAAATAAGACTACAACAAGGATTGAGGGGGGGGGGGGGGGGGGGTTGTTGTTATGTACTCATTTATGTGATTCCCTTTGAGTTTGCGTGGGTGATTGTGTGTGTGTGTGTGTGTGTGTGTAAAGGAATTTTGAATCACTTCTGAGATCTAGTTTAGTGGAATTTTGTGCATGACCTGGTTTGGGACCAGAAAAATGAGTGTCCTGTTGGACACCTTCACACAACTGAAATAGGAGAGCTAATAAGAAAAATGACGAAGATTTGGTTTCCTTGAGAACAGGTAACATGGTTTTGGGTGGGCAGCAAACTGGGGGGCAGTTCGATCCCAGTGGCATGTTTATCAAAGATTGTTACATGTTGGATCTGAAAAAAAATTTTTTATTACATCCTATTTTGTTATTTTCTTTTTAGAATCTAATGGTTCTTTCATAAGCTGTAATTATTTTCTACTTTTAGATGTTTGAGCAGTTTTAAATTCATGGAGATTTATAGAAGAAAAAGATGTGTGCGCATTAACAAAGTATTGAAATAATGATTTGACAGTTGAAACATTTTTTCCCAGATAGAGTTATTAAAGCGACACATTTTGTGTGAAATGAAATGCTGCTATCTAGTACACTGGTATTGCCCATTACATCCTTTAAGTCAGACTGAGGTTCCAAAGTGTTTTCTGCAGCTTGTTTACATGGTAGCGGTCAGGCATGCCAACAGCTTCCTGTTTGATGGGTATCTGGGACGGTTGGTTCTCTGTTGAATCGAATGAACATAATTCATCAAGAGAATGCTGTGCTGAAAGAGTGTTGGAAGTTTGGAACAGAATAGTTCTGTGTGGTGTTAAGGTGGGTGTGTGGTTGGTTCATGTGTCTTTCCCATTCCCACCTCCCAGACCCCCTGACTGGTGATAAGAATTTGGAAAAAACTTGATCACTGACATTAATTTTGGGGTGGGCAGATAGTGTCAAGAGTAATCATGTTTTGTGTGTTTCCTGCTGCTCGTCTGTATTTCCGTCCCAGTCAGGTCATCGATTGGTGTTATTTTTTAGCCCAGTCAACCGCTAGAACCTCTTATAGGGTTGGCACAGCATTTAAGAAGATTGTTTTGGGGGGGGGGGGGGGGGGGGGGGGTATAAAGTGCATATTTTACACTAAGAGATAATCTGAGAGTTTTTCCATGTGAGATTTGTCTCTGCATCTTCTAGCTTATATCACATGATCAGCAGGGAGTAGCAGACAAGCCTGTTTACCCTTACGATTTTACCGTAATTTTTACGGAAAAAAAAACTTGGAATTACGGCTCCCCAAAAAAAATTAAGGGAAAAAAATCGAAGGAAGAAAATTGTTAAACGCAAAGTTTCATCTGCTACCGTTCCGGTCAAAAGCAGTAAGAAGACATTTTCCGGTGTGCCTTGCATCTTTTACCTTGTCAAAGATGGCGATGAAGCGGTTTTACGCGCCAACGGCCGGCTCTTCTTAATCTTCAAAAGTTGCAAAAGTATTGTGATTATGAAGATTACAGGTCGTTTTTTTTTTCAAAGTACAGGTTTTTGTCTGAGATATTACAGGTACACGAATTTGGGGTAAACAGGTCTGAGCAGAGAGGTGAAACCATGAATTAAAGAAAAAATAAATAGCTCTCTGTACTACCACTATCTGATCTGGACTTCGTTTTTTTAACCACCAACTGCCCGTTCGTAGAGGGCAGTAGAAAAACAAGAAGACAATAAGCTATTTCAAGTTGGGTAATGAACTTTTCCAAATTTACTAGTGACATACTCATTTTAAAGAAATTGGTGAGTTTTCCAAATTTGTCCGTAGCATATTCAGGTAGTTAATGAAGAGTAAATCTCTCTTCTTCGAATATGATCTTGTGGAGACTGGTAGAGCTAAATTCTTAACCAATATGATTTAACACACTGTCAGCTCATGCAACTAAGCAACAGACTTAGACGAACCCATGCTCATTATCTGAATTGAACTCGTGCCGTCCAAGACCTCGTACAGATTGTCCTGTTGCAACAATGTGCAGATCAATTCTGAACTGAACTGTCCAGTCACCTGGGAGATCATAATTATATCCTTATGCCCAGTAACATACTGCTTGCTTGAAGTACAATGCTTGACTGAGGTGCAAATGAAGCATTCAGAAATTCTGCCATCCAGCTGATGTAAACAATGTGAAGGTGATTTGTTTTTACATAATCAGTATTTCACTACAGGGTGGCTATGTCTGCTGACTCCAGGAACTGTGGGAATAATTTGAGCAGCACTTGTTGTTTGCGTGACTATATCTAATGTGCACATCTGAAACAGGTTGTCACAGTGCAGCCATGGTGAGTTTGGAACCATCTGAACAGGCAGTGGAGTCGGGAGTCTCAATTATCCATAAATCTTACACATTTACATCTGAAATACATTTGAACTTTGAATATATATTACAGCTGTTCCAAACTACATGCTGACTTAGAGCAAAGTTAGTCAAATGGGAGCATCTACTGAAAACAATTAAACTAAATACAAACAACGTTTAGAAGGCTCTTATTTGTGTCTATCCTTACATACTCCACTGTTTTGACTATTTAAAGCAGAAGAACAAGCAGTCAAGTTAGGCAGAGGGCAGGCCAGTGTCTTGGATTGTGTCGCTTCAGATGCAAAGCCTACAGAGACTCCTTTGTCAGCTGAAAGCCACACTAGGGTAGAGAGAAGCATGCTGGTGACAAACTATAGCATCTTTGTTGGAATCTGTACAAATGACACTCATCTCTGCCCAACATCTTATCCAGAAAGAACTGGAGTCGAGGGATTATGTTGAAAAGAAGCTGGCAATCTTTAAGGGGGGGAAATAGTTCGACTTTTCCAGGAGTATTTGAGGGCTAGTATGGAAAGCATTATATGACTTTTTATCTCCTTTAGGCAAGATTTCATTGTTAAGTATGGATGGCAACCCCATGATAGAGAATCAGGTTTTGCATATGTTGGAGTTGCCTCTCTTTTTTCACTTCGGCTCCCCTCATACATGGCAATGTTTCCATTACAGGATGAGAAATTTCAAACCTAATTTCACGAATGTCTTGTCAACATCAGCTGTAAAGTTTTCCTTTGTTGTTGTTTTAGTCCAGTGTTTTTCATTATTTCCTCCAGCACACCATAGGCAGCTGCACTCAGGCTTATTCTGTCACAGCCCCAACAGCACAGACCACAAGGAGTAGTCGGTATTATTCTGTCACAGCCCCAACAGCACAGACCACAAGGAGCAGTCGACCAGTATCAAGCCATAGAAACACTGCACCGCTGCTGTGTCTGTTCAGTGATTTTCAGAAGGACCTGCACTGACCCGATTGCTGGACACTACTTACAAAACTGTACTGACAAAGTTGAGGATCCTAGGCAAGTGAGCATCCCTTTTGGTAGATCATCATCAGTCCAGTGACAGTTCCCATGGATCTGTCAATACAGCGACTTTGACCAGATCTCATCAGGAGCTGTACAGGAAATCAAAGATTTAGGACGGTAGAGAAGGGATCGCCCTGTTGAAAGAAATGAAGAGAACACGGGAGAACGAGGAAATAGCAGCAACCATAGGAAAGACAAAACAGAAGAAGAAGAAATGACAATGAATGATTACTTCACACTGAAACGTCCATATATAACCATCCGACAAGAGGCTTCCTCCCTTTAAAAGACTTGTGATTTTTTTGTTTGTTTTTAAACATTTGTCTCACTGTGGTTACTAAATTCACCTACCAGTGAAAACTCCCTGAAATATTTTCACACTTAGTTGATACTAGATTAGTTAAATCTGTGAATGAGAACTACTGTACTCCCTTTTGCCCCATTAGTGCTGACCTTTAAAGATGCAGGCTAGTACATATTAAATTTGAAGGAAAGGTGCTGTACTCCTTGTAAACATAAAAAAGTCATCGTCACTTCATGTGAAGAAACCTGGACTGTCCCATGTGAAACAAGACGAGATCAACAGTGATGTCTGGTGGCCCGGTGTGTCCGCTCACATCAGACAGAGGCTACAGTATCTCACAGACAAGCAAACCCATCAGCAGCAGTCAAGCTATGTAGAACTTAAAAAGAAAGAAAGAAAGAATTTTTTGTTGTTTTCAATATTTGATTTACCGCAAATTAAGGACGCTGTCAACCAAAAGACTTTTCTGAAGCATTTTTCTCTTTGATGTAGATATACATCCCTAACAAGACTCTCTACTTTAAAGACCTGAGCTTTTTTTTTTTTTTCGTAATAATTTCTAGATTTGCCTCCCAGTAAAGGTGCTCTCCATTGGACTGTTTCTGGAGGAACATGGTGGCACCATGTGGGGATTTTTGCTCACACTGGCTCAGAGACTAAGCAGTTATTGTCAGCAAGCAGTTATTGTCAGCATAGTTGGCATAGTTGTTAGTATCCTTTGTGTGTTGGCTCAGAATGGCACCACTGAACGCCTACAAAGTGACTCGGCAGCAGCAAAGTGTCTCCTCTGGTGGGTTGTCTCATGACGACTTGACACCGGCTGCACCCCCTGCAGTTGCTACAGGACAAGTCAGGGTATGGACATGAATGGGGAGCTAGAATGAGCAACATGGCGATGATGCCACTGAAGTGGCACAAAAGATGAGCCCACTCCCCTCTCTTCCCCCTTCAAAAAAATCCCTCCATTTACATATAAAGGCCTCCCCCCACCCCCACCCCCCCCCCCCCCCCCCACCCCCTTTTTTTTTTTTTTTCCATAAAGGATTTTGGGTACTTTGCTTTTCAGAGATACATCTGTATCTACACCGCATCAAGTTTCTCATGTACATCATGAATGCACACTTGCTACCATCAGTTGAATCTGCAAGGCACCATTGCAGTTTGTTTTTTTTTTTTTACACAATCGCATTTTGTTTTAAATTGTAGATTCATGTGTGAATGAATATCTGCAGTTTGGCAAACTTGGTGCATACAGAAGAAGAGAGCAAATGAGCCAGGGTTCAGCGGACATTTGGCAACGGATTTTCTGTAATGTACTATAGACACATGAATATGTATCAGAATTATTATTGACCTCTCTGATGTTACTACGTGCATAGGTCGTTGCTTGTGATTCTCTGCGCATGTGTGTTTCTGTGTTATTGTTGACATGTCTTTACGGGAGATTTATCCTGACCCTTACGCATACATGTGCATGTCATTGGTGTTAATGGTCTCTATATACATGTGTAAACTTCAAAGCTTGTATCTGTGTCAGTTAATGTTTTTCTTCCCTTTGGCATCCAGAGTACCCTTTGGACTCAGTTTGATGGGAATAAAGATTAGGAGGGTCTTACATTGAAGACGTCCTGGGGCAGGCAGGCAGCAGTTGTCGTATCCCAGATGAACAACTTTTTATAGACCTGCACCAAGTGTGTGCTGTTTCCTGACATTAACCTTTGACAACGATGAAGATAAAGAAAAGATTAATGGTTCAAAAATGACTGTTTTGATAGTTTTTACACAGCTTTCCTACAAAACAAAACAAAACAAAAAAATCCTGAGTAAGTCAGGAATGATCATGCTTTGAATTTTCTCTTTCTCTCCCCCCCCCCCCTCTCTCTCTCTCTCTCTCTCTCTCTCAAACACACACACACACACACACACACACACACACACACACACACACACACACACACACACACACCCCGCGCGCGCGCGCAACTGAACACTGCACCACAAATGATACAAAATTTGATCGTAGATTCAGAACTTTAACAAAAGGTATACAGGATGTAGCTGACGTAGTAAGACATGGACAACAGTGCTCACTTTTGAGTGTTGGCATTACTGATACAGAGTGCAAAATTCATCACACCAGACCATTTTCATGTCGCTTCTGTGATTGGTCACAGGCTATTGTCATGTTTGAAGTGAGGAATTGTTAAAGCTTACCCGGTCATAGAAGGCTGTTGTTGGAAGCTGGGGATATTGTTGTGCTAATGGATTGAATGGTTTATTCATTGGGAGCCGTTTTCAGAGTTGTTTACCTTTTTAGATTGTAATCATGAATCATCGAGGGCACAATTCTTCTGTCTTGTTTTTTTGTTTGTTTTTTTTTTGCATTCTCTTTCTCCTTTGCACATAAGTGTATATGCACTTCTATGCATGCACACGATTTCCTACATGAACACGCATGCACGCGCGCACACATACACCATACACACTTGGCTGTGTGTTTATGGCGTGTTGCACATAAAGTTTACTCTCGTGCATGCATCAGAAATTGTATTGCTTACACTGAAAGCATATGTCACCCTCTCTCTCTTTCCCTCTCTCCCCCTCTCTTTCTCTCTCCTCTCTCTCTCTCATTCACTCAGAATGTCAGAGTATGTTTGTATGTGTGTGCATGTATTCCACATAGGTAATGCTTATATGTGATAATTATTTTTTTTTGTTCAGTTCATTCCTGCATATCATAAATCATTCAACTTCAAGCCTTGAGCTTTCATGATAGAAATAGATTTTTTAATTGTTAAAGTGTGCATTTTTTTTTTTTTTTTTTTTTGCATTTAGGATAACATAAAAGGCTGTCTTCTGTTACCACAATTTAACAGTGTGTAAATAAATCGATAAAGTGTTTTGGACAGAACATTTTCTGTGGTTTCTGAACCTCAGTATGTGTCAGTTGATGTATGTGCATGCAACTGGAGTGTGTGTGAGAGAGTGTGTATCTGTGCGTGTGTGTATGTATGTATATATATATATATAGAGAGAGAGAGAGAGACTGATTGTGTGTGTGTGTGTGTGTACCAGTACCCGAAAATTCTTGAATGCAAAGTTGGAATAGGCAGGATTAAGTAGTATTGTGAATGTGATGAATTCATGTTGTCTGAAACATGACAATGGTTGAGCATTAGTAACCAGCACTTTACAACAGAGTAACCAAGCGTTTTTCATATGAGACGCTTGAAAAACAGAAGGAAAGTTTTGAAAATGATGCACTCACAGCAGATACTGACAGCTTTTTCTACCAATCACAAGGGAGCTCACAGAACTTGGCAATTCGCTCAGCCCTACATATATTCAAAAATGAAAGAGACAAAGATGAAGAAGTTTAAATTAGAAATAGATCTTGTATCAAATTTAGCTTCTTTACATGTAAAACCCACTTCATCTTCAAAACAAACAAGATAAATGTCTTTGGGATCTGCAAGCCTGTAATAAATCTTTCCTATTTATCTTCAGCTGTTATTTTACTCCCACGCATCAAAATTAGTAGGGTCCTCTGATTGGCTGGAACATCCATCAGGATGTTCACTGCACCAGTGATGCCAGAGACCCGTAGTTGAGCCAGGAGTTGCAGAACTACCGATTTCCCAGTAAGTCTTCATTGAATATTCTGAAATGTCATGGGTCACAGGAAAGATTTTCTAATCTTCCTTCCCTTCCCCACCCTCCACCTCCCCTTAATTGCCTTACACAAGTTTTGTTGCAAGAATCATTGAGAAAGCTCAAAATTCCAAACTAAATATGCATCACCAAAACACTTTGATGAATTATCTTAACAGGAAGAGCCTTTTGCACAGGGTGGAAATGGGGCACGAAAGGAAATGCTGGTAGTATAATCTTGAAGTATCTTTCCTTCATAAGACCTCTGAGATGTATAGAAAGGTCATTCTAGTGGTGTGTTGTTCAGATCACAGGCACAGAAATGGGAAACAGGCTCCATCTGTCCACAAGATCGAAAGAGAAAGAAAAAAAGAAAAGAAAGTTAGAAGCCATGCAGAGAATGCAAAATACATCATGACCTACAGTAAAACCCATCAATATAGGACCAGCCACCGTGGCGAAGTGGTTAGCGTCGCGGACTCCCGGCTGGGAGGTCGTGGGTTCGAATCCCATCAGAGTCATGTGGGTTTTTCTGCCCCGACCGGCTCATACCCAGAGTTGAGTTTGCTGTGAACTCAGTTGGGAAGACTGGGACCACACAGTCGAGTTTCATCCACTTAATGGATGCGTTTCTGAGAGTGTTGCTGAAATTTCCTGACCAACACTGCAGGTGCCTGTATGTCTCGGGCCTGGTTGACGACGGGATATATTATGAAAGGAAGTGTAGAGTACAGCCCTGTCATGTAGTCTCAGACCGAAATGGAAATCCGTAGCATCATCTTAATCATCCTCATTCTCATCGATCAGCAAAAAAAAAAAAAATTTTTAAAAGTCTCAAATTCTGTGGCCCTTCATGCCCTGCTCTCATGGTGACCTCAATTTCGATGTCCTCTCCACGTCTGTGGCCTTGGTTTGGTTCCGTCGGGGTCACCGTTATCGGCGGGCCCATGGGGGCTGTCGTTGGGCGGATGTGGTGGCGCCCTCCGGAGGGAGAGCTCACTCACGCCGGCTCTGCGACTAAGCAATTATTGTCGTCAGTAAGGGGCTTAGTAGGTGGTGTCCTGCGTATGTTAGATCAGAACAAGTGCCACTGAACACCACCGAAGTGACTCGGCAGCAGTGCAGTGTCTCCTCTGGTGGGTTGCCACTTGACATTGACTGCTCCCTGTGGATTGCCGGTGCCGGGGCTGCGGCGGGGCCGACCGGGCTGTGGCTGTGGACAGGGTGTCGGAACGAGCGGCGTGGGTGCACTGCCTCTGAGGTGGTGCAGAGGTTGGGACAGCAAAAGAAAAAAAAAATAAATAAAAATAAAAAAATTAAAAAACATCAATATATGACTGCTATTTTTCTTGAAAACATTTTTGACACTCTAAAAGATAATGCCCTGGAAATCCACCTGTGAAATGTTGATTTATTTTTTTGCTTTTCAAGGTCTGAGTGATGTTTAAGATGTTTTCAACAAAATGTGACGGGATCTATGTAAGGTAAGGTAATGTTGCTTATAGCCTAGCCGACCACAAAGGGCCACATCAGGGCTACGGGATCTATGTAAAATTAAGCTAGGTGTACATAAAAAGAAGAAGAAGCGAAAAAAACAGAAAATTGAAAGAGGTTTAAGAGAGGTGTTTGTAGAGTCCATTATCTAAAGGTAACATTTTTAGGTCAAAACATGCCATGCTGACACTTCGCTGAAGAAACAAATTCTGCAAAAAAGAAAGAGAAAAGGGCATTCAGGAACGCTGTTTCCAAGATAACTATGAAACGGTATATATATTCTTATTGAGATTATTCAGTATGGTATTTAGGCTCAGTACTTGGAAGACTGCAAGCTGGAATTCCATACTGACGGCACTGAAATGCCACTGTCTTAACAGGAATGGCGCTGTCAAAGAACTTTCTTGAGTCCAACAAACAAGGAGACTCGCCTTTTGCGGAGCGCAGAGCCTTAATCCTAACCCCGACCCAGACCAGACTCTGACCTAACCTAGTCTGTCCCTAAACCTAATCGGAATCCCTATCCGAATCTTAACAGTATCATCATCAAACTCTTTGTTTTTTTTAATCTTCATTGATGAAAAGTGTGTGTTGGGGTGGGGGGGGGGGGGGGGGGGGGGGGGGGGCAGTGAAGTCATCCTATTTATCCATTCATAAAAAAAAGATGGTCCACTGCTGCCCAGAGATGTCCCACCTGATGTGATCTTTGAATTTCTGAAAGAGATTAACAGTTTTCTTTTGATCTGAGATTTTGTGGAGGAAAGATTTTCAACAAAATTGACAGTAATCCAGTATCTCATATACATATATAGAAGAGAGATACTGGGTTCTGGCAGTCAACCCTCGGTTGTGTGAATGAAGGGGTTTTTTTTGTTTGTTTTTTGGTTTTTTTTGCTTTTCCTTTTTTTTGTTGTTGTTTTTTTAATTATGACATGTGAGTTGACTTCAACACGGTGACAGCCATGGTATGGCCGTTTGCGGTCGGCTGGGTTATAAGCAATATTGCCTTACCTTACCACCACTGTTTTCTGAAGGCTGAATAGGGGAGTTAAACGTCCAGTTTTCCCAAGCCACTTGAAGACATGGTCTCCCAGACCAAAGTCTGTAGTTTTGGTTGCAGGATGTCTGGTCGTTGGCAGGGGCCTTGGGTTTAGTTCCAGAAGGGGGGCTGTCCTATCTTGTTCTGGTTTTCATCCAAGACTAGAGTCCAGATCCTCTTCTTTTTCTGCTGAACTAGTCTCCAGCACTTGGTTCTAGTTCCACGAGGACTGGTGTCCACTTTGCGGTGTTAATAAGCTGACGGTGTGCATCGGTACTCTTTGCCTCCCCCACCCCCCACCCCTTAAAAGGCCTGTCTTCAGGGCGATCGGGCGGCCTTCTTCATGCACGGGTTGCGATTGTCCTGTGCCAGGTGAGGCCGCCTCACAGAGGGGGCAGGGTGGACATCGCTGGAGCGCGGCATAGTTCCCTTCTGTGGTCTTTACTGACTATGGTCGAGAGGGTAATTTTTCAGCACGACCCCAAGAGGGATGCCCACCATGCGACCTGGAAACATGGTTTGCCGGACCATGGTCATGGCAGGCAGAGCTCTATCGCCAGCCGCCCCACATGTCCAAGAGCTGTCCAGGAGCCGACACAGGCTCGACCTGCTGTCACCCATAGTGGCTGGAAGGTTGGCTGCCTCACCCAGCATTGACCTCTCACATCAACATCCTTTGAGAGAGACATGCCACCTCTCCGTGAGTGATGTGATGGCAGCTCTCTGGATGTGGACTGATTACGTTAAATGTTCTGAGGTCGCATGCAAATGAGGTCATGCCGTCACTTTGCTGTGAAGCTCTATCTTGTGGTGACGATCAACGGGTGATGTACAGTCACCACAAATAAGAAGCCAAACATTCTGATAGAGCATGAAAGTTTAAATGACAACACCAACAACAAAGCAAAGAAAACCAGGACAATGAGGCCAACAAAATAAGTGAAATAATGCAAGCATCAACAATAACATCGCACGCCTCTTGTTCTCCCTCCATGTTGCCTTGATTGTCATTGTTTTCTGAGGTGAACAACTGATATGATTGACTGTTTTGACTGACTAGGAAGGAGAAGAGTAAGCTTGGTAAAGGGAGGAGGAAGGTTGTATAAAAATCATGCCCCTCGCAACTCCCCCTTCCATTCTTCACATACGCACACACACACACACACACACACACACACACACGCACGCACGCACACATCTTTCCGCACCACGACACACACACACACACACACACAACACACACACACACATGCATGCTCGCACACAAACCCGTTTCCACACTACACGTGCGTGTGCATACGCATGCATGCGCGCGCACGCACACACACACACACACACACACACACACACACACACACACACACACACACACACACATTTGTTGCCCATAATAATCAAACAAAACCCAGTGACCTGTACCGAATTTCTGCCGAAAAAAAAAAATGCCTTTCCAGAAACCACATTGCTTTCCTTTTCATATAACACGGCTGGGGTTGATATACCTATTAAACGGATCCTCTTGCCTGATATACCTATCAAACGGATCCTCTTGCCTGATATACCTATTAAACGGATCCTCTTGCCTGATATACCTATGTTACGACACAAAGTGTCGCAACTGCACCAAGTGTCACAATGCGACACTTTGTGTTCTATTTTACTCCCCTAGCCCTCCACAGCACAGTGTCGCACAGCACAAAATTTTACTTGCGACAGTTTGATCAGCCTTACCAGCACAAAGTGTCGCAAGCACAAAGTGTCGCAGTGGCGCTATTCTGTACATGTATCGAGTGAGCAAGTTAGTGATGGTAGGTGAAGAGAGATACAGTGAAGGTAAGACAGACAGACAGATCGAGAGGCAGAGACAGGACAGAGACAGAGGTTCATTCATTCATTCAGTCGTTCGTTCATTCGAAATCTGTGATTGATAGGAAATAACTCTGTCAATCTCTTGCAAAATGCATATGCACGTGCAAGAATAATTGTCTGGCTGTGACCTGTGCTAATCCACCTGGCTACATACGCTGCTGGTCCAGTGAAATTCATCACTGTTTAACCATGCCCCCGAGAAGAAAACTATACTGATTTTCTGACTGGTCCTTAACTTTTTGTGAAGTATTGCATACGAGTGTGAGTATGGGTTAATGAAACAACAGGTACTGCAATTAACACAATTGCAGTACCTGTGCGAGAAGTATCTGGTACATTGATGCCACTCTTAAAGCGCTAAAGTTCCCAGTGACCTATGTTTTTGGCATGGCTCACTAGAGACTCTGGATCTTTAAAGTTGAACACATTCGTACATAAGGACAGAGGAGGAGAGTGTGTGTGTGTGGGAAGAGGGGGGATGTATGTGACTTGTAATTGGAGAATATCTTAATTGCAACACATGTATCTCATGGGTGACAAAATTTGTGGGTCGTGCACATTATGTCCCTAGCGTAAGGGGCTTTCCCGACACAAACTGTCGCATGTTCCAAAGTGCGACACTTTGTGCAAGTCTTCTCAGAGGCGTCACTTGTGCCGCAACATACCTATCAAACGGATCGTCTTGCCTTTATAACCACTAAAACGAACCTCTTGTCTGATATACCTATTAAATGGATCCTTTTGCCGGATACACTAATTAAATGGATCCTCTTGCCTGATAAAATATTAAGCGGATTCTCTTGCCTGATATACCAATAAAACGGATCCTCCTGCCTTATGTACCTATTAAACGGATCCTCTTGCCTGATATACCTATTAAACGGATCCTTTGCCCAAAATACCAATAAAACGGAGCGTCTTGCCTGATACACTTATCAAACGGATCCTCTTGCCTCAAATACCTGTTAGACGGATCTTCTTGCCTGATATACCTGTTAAACTGAGCCTCTTGCCCAGAAAGTTCTCTCAAGTTGAGGTCTTGGCTCGGTCTCATATGCGCTTGTGTGACATACTATTGCTGAGAATGAGATAAATTACCATGGGAGAGACCAGTCAACACATTTCATTAAAACCTGTCTTCGTACCACTTGGACTCTGTGTGTGTGTGTGTGTGTGTGTGTGTGGTGTGTGTGTGTGTGTGTGATCTTGCTATGATCAAGTCTGGCTCACCATGACGCAATTCGGTCTCCATGATTGACTCGGTCTGAGCCCCTGTAAATGACCCAGTTTCTATCATATTCTTACTCCCCAATTTACCCTGCTTTGGATCATTTGAGCTTCGGGTCATTTGAGCTTCAACCTCGATCTGCCTCATCTTAACACAAGTTCATCGCTTAGTCCTTCACCTTGATCTGGGTTAGCACGACCTTCTTTGCGTCACGTAGTTGACCTTTAATTCGATATGGGTCACCCCAAGGCCGAATTTGGTTCACTTGACCTCAATCTTAGTCACCTTGATGTCGCTCTGGCTTACTGTGACCCACTTTCGTCTTCTGACCTTTGACATCAAATCGGACCACCGTGACCCAGTTTGAATAACCTTGACTCTTACCTTCGATGTAGGGTACCTTGACCCGTTTAGGTCACCTTGACCTTTGGTTTCGATCGGTTGTTCTGCCCGGACATGTGGATACGGAGACACATGAGAACGGGGAGCAACGTATACACGTACACACCCTCGACATTCTCTTCGATATGTGTTCTTGTTAATGTTGAAACAGCCTTTTTTTTTTTTTTTTTTTTTTTGTGTTGGGGGGGGGGGGGGGGCATGGGGGAGGTGGAGAGGAGCGAGTTGATGAGGATTCTGGGAGGGAAGGAAGGTGGGATGGAGAGAGAGGGATACAAAGGAGATCGAATGTTTCATTAAATGATTGAATCATTCATGAGCTGGGTTTTTCACGTTAGTTGTCGATTCCATTTCAATATCTTTCTGTCGTGTGTGTGTGTGTGTGTGGTGTGTGTGTGTGTGTGTGTGGTGTGTGTGCGTGTGTGTGCTGGTGTGTGTGTGTGTGTGTGTGTGCGGCTGTGTGTGTGTGGTGTGTGTGTGTGTGTGTGTGTGTGTGATGTGTGTGTGTTGCAGAGTGTGTGTGTGTGTGTGTGGTGTGTTGTGTGTGTGTGTGTGTGTGTGTGTGTGTGTGTGTGGGTGGTGCGCGCGCGCGAGTGTGTGTGTGTGTGTGTGTGTGCGTGCGTGCGTGCGTGCGTGCGTGCGTGCGTCGTGTGTGTGTGTGTGCGCGCGCGCGCGCGTGCGTGTGGTGTGTGTGTGTGTGTGTGTGTGTGCGCGCGCGCGTGCGTGCGTGCGTGCGTGCGTGGTGGTGTGTGTGTTGTGTGTGTGTGGCGCGCGCGCGCGCGCGCGCACGCAAGCTTACGTTGCATGCTGTTCGCTATCACGTCCGCCGACATGCGACTGTTTTCTATGTAAGTCATGTCTGCGTACTACGGTTTTACTTCTCATATCGGCCTACAGTCCTGTCCACCGCCTGTTAATGGCATTTGATGGAAATCAATCATTGTTTCCCCTCGGAGCGGACCGTTTTTGTCTTGTTCGCACGTTTCCAGCTCCTCGGCGTCAAAACAGGTTGTAAAACAATCATTGCCGAGAAAGGCAAAATCGACTGCGAGCAGGTGGTTCTGAAGAGTTCGTACTCGAAGAACTCTTAGCGTTTCTATATTGTTTCCTCAAATAAGGTCTCCGGAAATATAAATGCTTGTAACCGCCCCCCCCCTACCCCCCTCCTCCCCCCCCCCCCCCCCCCCCCCCTTATCTGGCTATGTCAATCTTTAATGTAGAGCAGGTTCTGTCTGTGAGTCTGTCTGTATGTCTGTCTGTCTGTTTGTCTGTCTGTCTGTCTGTCTCTTTCTCTCTCACTGTCTGTCTGTGTGTCTGTCTTCTTGCTTCTAATACATATCCACACTATTCATCCGATCTTCTGCAAATTTTTAATTATTACTCATTAGTATACAAGGCTGATCAACAATAAATCATTTTTTGTGCTAGATTAGTCGCATTTTTAATGTAAAAAGTATGGCGAAACACATCTCTGTTGCGATTCCAAGCAGGTGTAAGGCAAAGGAGAGACAAAAAAAAAAAAAAAAAAAAGGGGGGGGGGGGGAGGATAGAGGGGAAGAGTGAGGAGGTTGGGGGGGGGGGGGCGAAACAATGTTCGGATTTGAAGCTGGTAAAAAGCAAAGGGTGTGTGGGGACAGCGGAGACGGGGGTGGGAGTGGAGTGTGTGGAGGGGGAAGACGATGTCGGAGTGGGTCTAAGGTAAAGGTGGGGGGGGGGGGGGGGGGGGGGCGGGAGGTATGTGAATGACCCAAGTGATACGGGGTGCGGACAGCTAGTTTTGAATAGAGTCATGGTCGCACTCGAGCGAAACGTGATGTAGAAACAGATGAACACACCATGTTAAAGATTAAACTGGCAAGACATAACTGTGAATCTGGGGAAAGATGGTTTATGAACCGACAAATCAGACATCGAAAACTAAGATCAACGATAATGCTACTTACAATGTTATTTATCTGCTTCTTACTGACAACAATATCATCAACAACAAGAACAAATGCAGCAACAGCTGCAATAATGATGAAATATTAATGATAAATAATGATGATGATGATAATGTATTGGAAACAGCATCAAAGAAAGGGACACAAATCCTGTGCAGTTAACCCTTACCCTGCACTCACTGAAAATCGCGTCCCCGTCCGCAACACTTGTTTTCTGTGATTGGTTTACGCACATTTTCCCCGTGAGCATTTCGTCCGGTTTGTATCAAGAGACCTAACAAACACACAACGACAAATCATTTTGCAACTAGTGACTTTACGTATATACCCTGTTAAATTCATCTTGCAAACGGACTGGTAGATTGACAGACAAATAGAAAATGCGAGAAATAACTACAATACCCTACACTGCAGTGGTTCATTTAGCCTACGCGTCGGGTTATAAAAATGGTGATGATAATGATGATAGTAACAGTAGTAATGATAAGGTAAGGTAAGGTAGGCCTAATGTTGCTTATAGCCCAGCCGACCGCAAAGGGCCATATCAGGGCTGTCACCACGTTAAAATCAACTCACAAGTCAACAACAACAACAACAAAAGAATACTTTCACACATCTTTTTAAAATACATCTTCTAAAAGCGTACCAGAAACTTCGTTAAAAATCTTTCTTCCGTAAAATCTTAAATCAGATGAGAAATGTTAATCTCTTTCAGAAACTCAAAGATCACGTCAGGTGGGACATCTCTGAACAGGGTTTTCATGGACTCTGCTGTAAAGTGCAAATCCCAACAATCTAAAAGAATATGTTTTACATATACTATCATGATAATGATAGTAACAATATTAACGATGATGCAAGTAACAATATTAACGATGATGCAATGTACCAATGGTATTCAATTAATGCTGATGATAGAAACAGTGGTAGTAGCAATAATAACGATAAGAATAGTCATAGAAATAATGATAATTATTATAAAATAAAAACAACAGCAGCAGTAGTATCAGGGGGGAAAATACAGCAGTAGTAGTATGTAGTAGTGTAGTAGTAGTAGTTAGTAGTAGTAGTAGCAGCAGCAGCAGCAGCAGCAGCAGCAGTATAAGCAGCAA
>CM065738.1:9968251-10030751 GCA_033310375.1 Conus canariensis
ACAGAAGATGCAGACCTAAGCCAGCACTTTGTCCTTTAGGGCCTCAGGCCAATAGGACGTTAAACTCACCCGTCAAGTCAAGGTAAGCTGCAGGAGGGATGGAAGGACTGGGGATTGGTAACGGGGGAGGTGGGCGGAGGGGGGGGGGGAGCAAAAGGTGGAGGGGGCGGAGGGGAGGGGGAAAAGAAAAAATGGTGCCGCAGTGACTTCATGGTCTGCCATTCCTAGTTCCCAAAGAGTTTGTGGGACGAGCTGGCCGCTGTTCGAATACAATGACAGGCCTTACCAATATCCTCGAAGACATTTTGTTGTGAATGGACAACAGTAACATTCAGCGGAAATTTTTCAAATGTAGAATAAAGAAGTGGGGGGAAATAGGATCAAGCACTAACATTTAAGGGGAAGCTGTAAATTGACAGAAAAACTGGCAAAATGTAGAGGAAAGTAGAGACATGTCGGATAATCTACTAGCATGTCGGATAAAGCCGCAACATGTGACAGTTAATCTGAAACAGGAAGACAGTAAAATGTCAGGAAAATCAGTAAAATTTGGGGAAATGTGGAGAAACATACCCCCCCCCCCCCCTTATTTTTTTCCCGGTGTAATATCACTAGTTATGGTGAAAATACGTAAAACTGAATATTCATTCATTTGCAAGCTCATCATTTTTACAGCAATTCCTTTCCTCCTTGGTGTCAGGTACATCGAAAAGATCGCAGTTTAAGTCAAGACCAAATAGCCCATGCTGTATCCTACAGAGAGGCGAAGACCATCATCCGCAGCCATTTCAGGACAGCATGGAGAGAAAGACTATAGGTGCAGGCAGAGAAGGATGACATTCACCATCTTGAGCGTGCCCAACAAGTCGCCATCTTCAGACTAAGAACTGGACACTGTCAGTTGCTCTCCCACCTCTATCGCCTGAATATATCGCACACAGATGAGTGCCCATGTGGTACTGGCCCACAAAACCCAGCCCACGTACTTCAGTCCTGTCCCACTTTCGACAGTCTGCGGCGTGAGTTTTGGCCCGGTGCAGTGGAACTCCAAGAAAAGCTGTGGGGAACGGCGGACTCACTCCGACGGACCGTTGACTTTGCCAAAGCTACCGGACTTTGTATCTGACCAGCATGACCAGGGAACGCAGAAGAAGAAGAAGAAAGTTTATTCGCCTTTTTTTCTTCTTCTTCTTCTTGTGACAGTAAAAAGCTAATCACCCTAACAGTAATACCGCTTGAGTTGGGCACAGAAAAGTGACATGAACGCTAACGCTTACTTCAGGTTAATAGCACTCAACACACAATGGCAGTTTTGATGCTCGATGGCTTGACCCATTCTGACTCAAGGATCGGTCAAACCTGTCCGCTACGGCCAGAATGGAATGTTGACAGATTAGAATGTAATCTATACTTGGGTTATCTTTCCTTATCCCTTTTGCTCGGAACTGCCCAATCACAATCACTTTCCAGGATCAAGAGCAGATCAATCTATTTTGGCTTACTTTTAAAATGGCGGCTGTTTTTGCTGACGCCAGTTCAGTACTAAATTTGATCACAAGACAATAAGATATGTAGGGAAATCAATGAAATGTAGACGTAAGGAAAGAATTAAATGCAAGGGAAAGCAGAAAATGTAGAGAAAAGTTCTACTGGCTGAACGCCGAGACCTCCGTGAAAGCATACACAATTAACCCTTTGAATGCGAGTGGTTCTGGAATCCCAGTCTTTCCTAATTCAAACGTGCAGAGCAATGAAAACAATAATTTGCATCTGCAAAGCTGAAGTGCACCCGACCACATACAATCAGCTGGGTGGAGAAACGTATAAACACTGATTTTGTCGAGAACAGAAGGACTGACAAAATTTAACCGATGAGCTATAACGGTATACAGTTACGCACGTCTGGAGGGTCAAATTTCAATGTCCCCAGCGCAGGTATGTATCTCAGTATAAAAGCTATTAATGCTTATGCTGGGCTGCTGCCAAATCTAATAATCTGAAACCTTACAATATCTGCAATTTCTTCATTCAAATTGCTGGCAACCGTAGCCTTTATTTAGAGTTCGCACGCATAAAGCAAGATTGAAAGGTCAGACATGAAAATGATGGGTTCACGGCGTAACTTTCAAGTTGACTGGCCAAGCCTGTGGGCAAAGGGTATCCGCAATACTGGCTCAATACTGGCTCAATACAATTGATTGGTCCTCTGTCTGCAGGCCTCTTCATTGCCACACCGAAGCTGAAAGGATTAAGCTTTCTGCTACCAACACAGACGCGTATGTAAGCACGTTCTTCCTGTCGCAACGCTGCCAGCCTGCTCAGCCTGTTGGGGACGACTGACAGTTATAAAGGCAAGGCTTGTGACGGGGGGCTTAGTCTCTTCTGTCTGCTCTCGCACGTGCGTGTCGTACCACGCTGAAGGGCCGTCACAAGTTTTCAAGTGACATCAAATGTTTGACTCCGGAGTTTTTTCACCGGGCGCCGGGATGAGAGGGAGAAGAGGGAACTGCCGTTT
This sequence comes from Conus canariensis, assembly GCA_033310375.1. Taxonomy (NCBI): domain Eukaryota; kingdom Metazoa; phylum Mollusca; class Gastropoda; order Neogastropoda; family Conidae; genus Conus; species Conus canariensis. The sequence goes on from CM065738.1 coordinate 9,970,767, forward strand.
TGTCCACAGCCTATCGCCGGGCGTGGTTTTGTGTTTGCTGGTGATAAGGATGACCTTTGCACCCCAGCCTGTTGGTATGTTGAAGGACAAGAGTTGAACAGTTCTTTTCGGTTTGGGCCTTGTCTGTCTGCCTGTTTGTTTGTTTGTTTGTTTGTTGACTGGGATGATAGTACCTCTTCTTCTTTTCTTTCTTTTCTTCCTTTCTTTCTTCCTTTCCTTATTTCTGTCTTTTTTCTTTTCTTTTTTTACCAATCTTACTTTTGTTATTGAAGCAAAAAAAAAAAAGGTAAATCAGTTTTGTTGTTGTTATCGTTGTTTTTGTTGTCAACGATTGTTGATGATTTCGTTTCTTGTTCTTGTTCTTACCTTTGTTCTTGTTCCTCAAAACTATACGATAGGTAACTTTTTATTTTTTACAGTTCAGAACATTGCAGTTCACTTAAAACTTGTGGTGTGTGGTACGTAATTTAGTTTCATATTCTATGATATATCAAACTCAACTCTATCTCTCTGTCTCTGTCTGTCTATCTGTCTGTCTCTGTATGTGTGTATGCGTGCGTGCGTGTATGCGTGCGTGCGTATGTGTGTGCGTGCGTGCGTATGTGTATGCGTGCGTGCGTGCGTGCGTGCGTGCGTGTGTATGTGTGTGTGTGTGTGTGTGTGTGTGTGTGTGTGTGTGTGTGTGTGTGTGTGTGTAAATCCGATTTGTTGGTGGCTAACATGAGCTCTTTGAATTCTTCTATGCCTCACAGCTTAGAAAGTCTATCCTTTATTCACACACACACAAAGATTTCAAGATTTCAAAGATTTTAATCCTGCGACCCCTTTTGGGGCATGGAGGACTTGAAACAAATCAAACAAATAGAAATGAAACAAATCAAACATCAAAATTTTCCCTATAATTAACATACTGAATGTAATGTTACACAACTTTACTAAGTTTCAAAAACTTCGCTAAGTTTAGCAACACTTTCTTACTACCACAAAGCAAACGACAATAGTTAAATACGGACTTTGTATATGTAAATTTTCTAGGTATAAACTGATTTCTAATGTCGTTATATTTGTTACATTTCATTACAAAATGAAATTCATCACCAAGGTCATTCTGGTCACAGTCCTGACAGAACCGTTCATCGTGAGGTATTCCAAATCGTCTGCCAATTTCTATCATGAGTTTATGATTGCCACAGCGAAACCGAATCAGTGGGTATATATAAACATCAGGTAACATCTTAATATATTTTTCACGGCGAAACTCTGTTTTAAAATTTCTGTAAAATAAACACTTATTACTAGATTCTAAAGCATCATTCCATGCACGTTTGTAAATGTCTTCTAATGAATTACGAACATTTCTACAGAGACTGTGAACAGACGAAAACTTTTGTGTCTCCCACACACAGTCGAATCCTGTTTCTATTAGGATATCCCGTATACACATCAACCACCTGGATGTAAAACCCTGATTTCTGTATAAATCATATAATACCTGATACAATCTAGATGAATATTTGTTTGTTTGTGGAGAAAGTAAGGATGACCAGAATTTTATCATTCGTGCATGTACTTGAACTGACACAGGATACATTCCTAGTTCTCCATATATCAATTCTGTTTTGGTAGAACGATTTAAATGAAAAAGATGCTTAAAGAATTTAAGCTGAAAACTTTCCATTAGCTTTAAATCACTATATCCCCAAATTTCACAGCCATATAAAAGCACAGGCAGTACCATTGACTGGTATAAGTCCAGTGCAATGTTTATAGGCAAATCTTGAAATCTTGCCATCTTTAATAAAGAAAACATTGCACATTGCGCTTGGTCATACAAATACTTCTTACATTTATAAAAATTTCCTGTTCTGCTAAAGATTATACCTAAATATTTGAAAGTGTGTACTATTTCTATACACTGGTTTTTGAATTTTAGTTTTTTTCTTGGTCTATTGCGTCCATTAAAGACTACACCCTTTGTTTTTGCTACATTAACATTAAGCTTCCATGTACTACAATACTCGCTTAATACATCAAGAGCATGCTGCAAACCGCAAAAAGAATCTGCAATAATAACAATATCATCAGCATACAAAAGTAAAAGTAAACTAATGTAACTTAGTAAATCTGAGTCAGGAAGATTTAAATCAATATTTAAGAAAGCACAGTTACGATCTGTGAGATATAGTTCAAGATCATTCAAATACAAAGAAAATAGCAAAGGTGAAAGATTTTCACCTTGACGAACACCTCTAAAACTGCCAAAATATTCAGATTGACTTCCATTTATAAATATACAAGATTTTATCTGCTGATACATATTCGTGATTACTTGCAAAATCTTTCCATTTACACCTTCTTTGATAAGCTTTTGCCATAATCCCTGCCTCCAAACTGAATCGAACGCTTTTGTGAAATCAACAAAAACACAAAATAATTGCTTTTTACGACTATTGAAAATATCAATTAAACTTTTTAAAACAAATATATGATCTGTCGTAGAATGACTTCGTCGAAAACCAGCTTGATTTTCCGAAAGTGTGTTGTTATTCTCGATAAAATTTGTCAAACGGTTATTCAAAATTGTTGTGAACAGTTTTCCAACACAACTCAAAAGTGTTATACCTCTATAATTGTTACAGTCCAATTTACTACCTTTTCCTTTGTATATTGGCAGAATAAGTCCAATCAACCATTCTTCTGGTATGCACACACACATACACACACACACACACGCACGCACGCACGCACGCACGCACGCACGCACAGAGAGAGAGAGAGAGAGAGAGAGAGAGAGAGAGAGAGAGAGAGAGAGTGAGAGACAGACAGACAGACAGAGAAACGAACGAAAATTTATTTTTCCAGGGTAACAGGATAAGCAAATCATACATGCTTTTTTTCCACCCAGCCCTGAGTAAGGACTGAAACGATTGAGAGAGAGAGAGAGAGAGAGAGAGAGAGAGAGAGAGAGAGAGAGAGAGACAGACAGACAGACAGACAGACAGACAGACAGACAGACAGACAGACAGACAGACAGAGACGGAAGGAAAAGAGCAAGTACATTCTGCCTCCCCCACCCCAACCCCCACCATCCCACCCACACCCACCTCCCACCAACCCTCCTCCACATCCTCACCTCCTCAGACCCGGAAGTGATTCTGGAAGTGCACGGTGACAAGGGCACCTTCCTGAGCCCCAACTACCCCTCCACCTACCCCGACCACCAGAACCTCACCTACACGGCCTACCTGGACACCCCGGGCCCGCTGATCCTGAGGCTGCACCTCAGCGTGGACCTGGAGTCCCTGGCAGGCCACTGCTACGACTACATCCAGATCCAGTCCAGCGTATACTGCGGCCTTGGATCCACCGTCCTGGATAGTAAGGATTGAAACGAACTGAGAGAGAGAGAGAGAGAGAGAGAGAGAGAGAGAGAGAGAGAGAGAGAGAGAGAGAGAGAGAGAGGGGGTGGGGGAGGGGAGAGAGAGAGAGAGAGAGAGAAAGAGAGAGAGAGAGAGAGAGAGAGAGAGAGAGAGATTTGTTAAAAACATAAACATTATTCTTTGTTCTTCTTTGCATAATACATATTACAAACGGTTTCCTTTTCTACGTCACAAACAGGAATGTAAAGAAACATTGAAGATTTGAGGCTCAACAGCACATTTGCGGCAATCAAACGACAAAATGGAATTTATTACCTACTTACTTCAGATCATATCATGTATAATGTGTGTGTGTGTGTGTGTGTGTGTGTGTGTGTGTGTGTGTGTGTGCGTGCGTGCGTGCGTGCGTGCGTGCGTGCGTGCGTGCGTGCGTGCGTGCGTGCGTGCGTGCGTGCGTGCGTGCGTGTGTGTGTGTGTGTGTGTTCTTCTGTTGACCAGTAAGAATCAACGGAACAGAGTTCGTTATGACTTTCATCTCGGACTACCTGGTCGGGTATACTGGTTTCAACGTCACCTTTTCGGTTAAAGAAGGTGAGCAATCGTTTGAAGTGCCCGTCTGCCGCGATGTGTTGGCCAACTGATTCGTAATTTGACTTCTTGACCACACAATCGAGTTTCATCCATTGAATGGTTGCCTCTTCGAGAGAGCCGTTCAGATTCCCCAACCAATACTGCAGGTGTCTGTATCACCCGGACCTGGTTGAACCCAGGATTTGTAATGAAGGAAAGCATATATTGAGCCCTGTTATGTAGTCTCAACCAGAATGGAACGCCATGACACGCTCTTTAACACCCTTATTAATTATTAAAAGAAAAAAAAAGAAGAAAATTTGAAGCCCTTCATATTCTGTTATCCTGATGACTTGAGTGTCCATTCCCCTTGTATGACTATAGCCTTGTACAGTTCGTAATTGGAATGAGCTAGTTCATGAGGACTGTCGTTGGATGGACGTCAGATGGGGACGTCCACCGGAGGAGTACCCTCAGTGTCTTAGCTCGGGTACTGTGCACCTGCTATCAGAGGAGTCTAAAAAGGGAGTATCCTTGGTTTGTTGGATCAAAAAGGCATCACTGAACACCATCGTGGAACATGATCAACAAGTAATTCAGTTCATGTTGTTTATAGCCCAGCCGTCCGCAGGGGGCGCCATATTAGGGCTGTCACAACGCCAAACTTGGTTCCATGCATGTTTTGTAAAAAAATTTAAAAATATAAGATTTTAAAAATGGTCCAGTTCCTTTCAAGCATACTCAAAACGCCTTCAAACTGAATGTATTTCCCTCATCAATCTTAAATCATATTTTAAAAAAAATTGACACTGCCAGCACTGCAGTGTCTCCTCGGGTGGGTTTCTTCATAATAAACTGATACTAATAACACGGCATGGACTGCCAGTAATTGGACTGTATTAAAAAATAAAGCAGAAAGAAAGAAAGAAAGAAAAGAAAAGAAAAGAAAAAGAATAGAAAAAAGAAAAGAAAAAGAATAGAAAAAAAAAAAAAAGAGAAGAAAAGAAAAGAAAAAAGAAAAGAACAAATCCACCACCGATACTCCGAATGCTTTGAGCAGTGACTTGGACCAGCGCTTTTCTGTCTCCAGTTCTCATCAAGGCGCCAGCAGACCCAGACACCTCAAGCCTGGAACCAGATTCCACTTCGTCCTCTCATCTTGTCACCCTACCTGAAGCGGGGACGACTACTGAATCCAGCACTGCTCCAACTGAGACCCCATCCTACACCACCGGATCGGCGGGGACTACAACGGTCATCCTCTCATCCACTGGGACAACTTCAGGGAAACCCGTCAGTGAAAGCTCGACACGACAAACTTCCACAGATTCACCACCACCACCACCACCACCACCAACTGACTCTACAACAACCACACCACATATGGGCGTCACGACATCAGGGCAAACCGTAACGCCAAGTACCACACCCAGTCAAGAGACCTCCCAATCATCAACACCACATCGCCTCACCGAGGAGACAACCTCGAACTGGAACTTGCCTGGAAGCAGTTCCACAGAGACCACGGCTTCTGACGGGGGAGACACTGCCCACACCACCGTGCAGCGGCAGACTCCTGTCACTCCGACCTCCACGCAATCAGCCACGCCCACTCCGCAGACCCCAGGGCAAGGGTCGGGTAGTACTCAGCAGACTGAAGAATCGCCGACAGTTGTCCAGGAGGTCACCACGTCCACCACGGCAAGTCCCATGGGCAGCTCCCTCGCCACAGAGGATGAAGGGCTTGCTGTCAGCACGCTGCCGCCTCCCAGCAGTCAAAGCCCCCAGACCAGTGCCACAACAAGGAGCCAAAGCCTTTCGTCAAGTGCTGACACTTCTACAGGCAGTAACACCCCTGATGACACTTCTACAGGCAATAATACCCCTGCTGACACTTCTACAAGCAATAATACCCCTGCTGACACCTCTACAGGCAATAATACCCCTGCTGACACCTCTACAGTCAGTCCTCCTCATGAAACGTCTACACCTGCTGTAACTTCTCCAAACAGTCCCGCCAACCACAACGTGACATCTGCCATGACCACGGCGAGGCGCAGACTGTTGAGGGAACAAAGGGGCTGTCACTGTATCGCCAAGAGGAAAACTACAGTGGTGAGCTTTCCCGCTTCGTTGAAGTGTTTATATAGGTTTTCGACTATTCCTTTATTATTTCTGCCGTACGTATGCCTGCACGTACACTATGATTTAGTATCCAATGAATTGTTCTCTCTCTCTCTCTCTCTCTCTCTCTCTCTCTCTCTCTCTCTCTCTCTCTCTCTCTGTGCGTGTGTGTGTGTGTGTGTGTGTGTGTGTGTGTGTGTGTGTGTGTGTGTGTGGTGTGTGTGTGCGTGCGTGCGTGCATGCGTGCGTGTGTGTGTTTATTATAATATGCAAAACTTCAAACAAACCAGTACTGCCCTGATAATAAGAATTAATTACAACTACTTCCACTACTAGTACTACTACTGTTACTGCTGCTGCTGCTGCCACTTCTGCTACTACTACCACTACTACTACCACTGCTTTCAGGCGCTAGCTGTGTGCGACATTGTCAACGATGACAACTCAAACTATCCACGCTAAGGTAAACCATCAGCTTTTGTTCTTTTGTGATGACAGACGTCAGAGAAGCACGAGGAAATGGCGAAGGTCATCCAAACTTTGTTCCTGAAAAAGGACAACCTTTCGACCAAACGGCGCAAGTACACCAGCGCCCCCGACCACCGCTACAGTGCCCAGACGATGGGGGCACTGGGCATCATCCTCTGTACCCTGCCAGTGATCTTCATGCTGGTCACAGATCTGATGGGGGTGTGCGTCCGTGACCCCTCACCTCACGGCTGCCGTTCGTCACAGATCGAAATGACGTCAGTGAGTCGTGACGACACGAATGACACCAGTCATGCGACGCAATGATGTCTTGTGTGTTTACGTTGATGTCGAACGTGGCACACCCACCATCCAGGAAGAGAGAGAGTTTTGAGGGTCTGTCTTGCACCGCCGAGAGACACCACCAGAATGACAACTACGTGAACATGGGTGGCGAAAAATGGTAGTTTTTTTATATTTGGCGCCAGTGGGACTCCTTCGGACTTACAACATCTGTGAAGTCGCTGCTGACGTGGGACAGACGTCAAGAGGGGTTGATGGGAACATAACTGATCCTATTAACCCATCATTACTGACCCCCCCCCCCCCCCCTCCCCCGAAGAAAAAAGCTGTTAGCCTTCACGCCACACGCCACAATGATAGGAAATCTACGGCAGCATGATAGGGTTTAAAATCTATGGCAGCATGATAGGGTTTAAAATCTATGGCAGCATGATAGGGTTTAAAATCTGTGGCAGCATGATAGGGTTTAAAGGCGATAATAGCTGTTTTCCTCAGCAAAACATCTGTTATTCTTGAGGACAACAGCAAAATCAGGAAACAGTTATTCTCACTATCATTCATGAGGATCAGGTATTACTACTGTTTTCCTTACGATCACATCTGTTTGTCATAGGCCATGATAACAACTGTTTTCCTTGAAGGTTACAATTGTGTTCCCCATTTTCCTTAAAATATATGCCTTTCAGCCCGGTTGTCCCAAAGAAAGCCGCCATCATGCCCGTGAAAACGACGATAACGGGGAAATTTGGCGTGATCGCTATTTTCCCTCGCAAGCATAGGCACAGTTGCATCATTGCTATTACTATCTGGGCTAGTGGCTTAAGTAGGGAAAACAATTGTGATCCCTAAGGTTACATTCATTTTTCCAGTTTTAGCTGTTTTCCCTATGGAAAATTAGTAATTTCTTCGTGAACACCCCCCCCCCCCCCCCCCCCCCCCAACTGTGATCCGTAGGGATACAACACTAAAAGCTGTTTATCTCGGGAAAACAGTTGTGATCCCGGTGAAAATCAGTTATTTTCCTTGGGAAAACAGTTGTGATCCCTGGGAAAATCAGTTATTTCCCCAAGGAAACAGTCGTGTCCTTAAGGAGAGCAGTTATTTTCCTAAGGGAAACAGTTGTGATTCCCAGGGAAACCAGTCATTTTCCTAAGAGAAACAGTTGTGATCCTTGTGGAAACCAGGCATTTTCCTAAGGAAAACAGTTGTAGTCATAAGGGAAACCAGTTACTTTCCTAAGGAAAACAGTTGCGATTCTCAGGGAAACCAGTTATTTTCCTAAGGAAGACAGCTGTGGCCATAAGGGAAACCAGTTACTTTCCTAAGGAAAACAGTTGCGATTCTCAGGGAAACCAGTTATTTTCCTAGGGAAAACAGTTGTGAACTGTAGGGAAACGAGAAACTTTCCTAAAGAAAACAGTTGTGATCCTCACGGAAACCAGTTATTTTCCTAAAGAAAACAATTGTGATCCTCGTGGAAATCAGTTATTTTCCTAGATAAAACAGTTGTGATCCTCAGGGAACCAGGTATTTTCCTAAGGAAAACATTTGTGGTCATTAGGGAAACCAGGTTTTTTTTTCTCCTAAGGAAAGCAGTAGTGAGCTATAGGGAAACCAGCTATTTTCCTACGGAAAACAGTTGTGATCCTCAAGGATAACAGTATAACACTGTTTTTTCCTGAAAGGTATCCTCGTTTTCACCAGGAAAGCAGCTATTTTCGGCATATTGACACGAGTGTTCTACCATTGAAGCCACTGATTTTTTTTTTTTTTTAAACGAATGACAATTGTTTTTCTTGCAAAGCAAAAACGAACATACTGATAATGATTATTTTTCCTACTGTGTGTGTGTGTGTGTGTGTGTGTGTGTGTGTGTGTGTGTGTGTGTGTGTGAGAGAGAGAGAAACCACTTTCCCGAGGAAAACGCTTAACATGGGCTACAAAGCATAATAGTTTCACTGCCCATAAGAATTCTCTCAAAGGAAACACTTATCATCCTTCATCAAAACATTGATAATTACCTGTTTTCTCGGTAAATCACTTATGACCTAAACGCAGATTATGTTTTCAGGTTTCTTTGTCCAACAGCAGAATCACACACACACACACACACACACACACACACACACACACACACACACACACACACACACCACACCACCACAGAAAAGTTTGTGCGTCGAAATATGTATTAAAATCATCTGCATATGATACCTTTAGTAAAAAAGAAGTAAATCTGGACTCGCAACATGATTTTGTTAAAAGAGCAAAATATATACATTCTCTACAACCAATAAATACATATGTCTCGGATATGATTAACTCTGCAGATTTAAAAGATAAAGAGGTTGCCATGAAGCCTTCTTTCTCGCCAGTTCCATCATGGGAACAAGTTAAACCTAATTTTGATATAGACCATATGGATATGAACAAAGATCAGTCACCGAATATATTAAAAAATGTGATTAATTTACACATGAAGAGTCATTATAATGATCATATTAAAATATATACAGACGGATCTGTCCTCGAGAATGGCAAGACAGGGGCAGCATTTGTAATTCCTTCACTAAACCTAGTGAAACAGTATCATATCGGTAATCATTACTCCATTTTTACTGCTGAATTGGTAGCAATATTAAAGGCGGTACAGCATATCATAGATCTTCCAACAAACTGGCCCAAACGTAAAGTGTTATTATGTGTTGATTCGAAATCTGCACTACAAGCTATCAAATGTCAAAATGTTAAAACGCGTCTCGAAATGATACTAGAAATAAAACATGCAATACATCAGTTATCAGCTAAAAACATCAGTATCACTTTTTATTGGGTACCTTCACATTATGGGATATATTATAATGAAGTGGTTGACCGAGCAGCTAAAAGAGCAGCGCGTAATGTTGAAGGAACAATACAGCTGAATATAAAGTTAGATTTACATGAATGCTATAAACATATTGACAAAATATCTAAAGATGAATTTGATAATATTCTGATGACATCAAACAGTCAATATTCACAAAATTGTATTAAAGGATTAAATGAACCTATCGCAGATTCAAAGTTACTCTTGACATATCTTAGTAATACAAAATCCAGACATATTATAGCTTTGATGTTTAAACTTCGTCTAAATGCTCTTAGAACAAAATTTTCTAAAGATGTAAATTGTATATGTGGAAACCAGATTACTATAAAGCATTTACTCCTACACTGTTCTGAAATTAAAGCACTCATTACTAAAACTTTAGGGGGCGTGCTGCTACCTTATGAGCCATTATCCATTGAAAAAATTGTAAATGACTTTCAGCTTCTTAAAATTTTTTCACAAATTTTGCATTCCAGTCCTGTTGGTATTTTTCTTTGATTTGTTGATTTATTGTTGTTCTTTCCTGCGTTATTAAATTATATCTGTTAATTGTTAAGATAGTAGGACACATTGGGAATTTATTACTTTTAGATTTAAGATATTTAAAACAATCTGAATATTCTATGCAGTATGCAAGTCAATTTTTCTAACCATAACTCGAGATTACAGGATCGAACTTTTACACGGTGGCAATCCTGGGATGGCTTTCATGATTGGCTGGGCTGTGGACCGCATAACTTGAATTGATTTGCAGTCCAAATCTCTAGATACTTTATAATGTGTCAGATCTGTCAATGTACTAATAGAATAGATTAATACGTGAAGGACAGAAAGAAAGGGTGAAGGACAGATTATTCCACTATTACTAAAGGACACTATACACCATCACCACAGAAAATACAAACCCATCCAGTGACACATACCTACCCTTCCCCCCTCCCCCCCCCCCCACACATTTCTTTATTATTCTATCCTATTTAGTTTATCTATCTATTATTTTGTTTTAATCAATTTATTTCATTCATTTAATTTATTTTATTTTACTCTACTATTATTTTATTTGATATTTATTTAATTTGTCTAATATCACCTTTGGGTGAACAGACGTTAAATCAAAGAACAACAACAACCATCACCACCACCACCAACAACAAAAACAACAACAACTACCGGACCAATTTCAACCAAACCTCCTGAAAAAATGGAGTGTGGCCTACGAACAAGCTCATCAGAATTTGGTGGAGGTCCAGGGTATGGATTCAGACCAAACGACAGATCATGAAAAATAAATTCCGGAATGGCAGATTCGGGCTATGTCTCCAATCACAATGCTGGATCTGGATTTGGATCGAAGCGCTGTGCATTATGGGAACCAATTTAGTGACATTTTTGCCATGGAAAACCAGGGAAGCGCAGTGTAATTATTAAAAAGTTAGGCAAGTGGAAGCCGAAGGGGTGAGGAGGGAGGGGCGGGTAGTAAGGTACGGAAGAGGGGAGTGGGTTAGTGAGCTAGAGATCTGCCAACCGCTGGTGATGAAAAAGCGGAGACTGGGGGGGGGGGGGGGGGGGGAGGGGGTTGAACGATCTCCTCTTCATGTTGATTCCAGTCGGAAACCGTGGAGGGAAAGAAAGAGCATGTATATATACTCTGTTCTGCTGTCTGGCACCAGGTAACTACAGGTTTTCTTGATGGGTTGACGAGCGATGGTGTTTGAGGTTTCATAATCCGCAACAGTAGAATGCTGAATCCTTCAACGAGTCTTGCATGTAGGCTTTTTGAACTTGTCTGGTGGTAGCGCTTGATATGAACATTAGAAATACCCGCTGACAGCAGCACTGCGAAGTTACTGAATTGACAACTTTCTACAAAGTAGTCGATTTTCAAGAAAATATAAACACTTTCTAATTATATAAACATTGAAGCTTTGGATTTTGCATAGATAGCCTTATCACTGAACAGGCGCACTGCGAAGTTACTGAATTGACAACTTTCTACGAAGTAGTCGATTTTCAAGGAATATTAACACTTCTAATGATATAGCAGTTGAATTTGGATTTTGCATGTTGTTGTGTTTCTTTCTTTTCTTTTTTTTTCTAAAGTGCACTTGGAGCAGCTTTGTCAGGCCGCTCCAGCAGACATGATTTTCACTCATGACCTGACTCCCAAGGGCAGATCCAAGATTTGTTCCACCTCTGCAGAAGTCCGCGTTCTCCTGAGTACCCATCTTGTTGGTAGTGTTTTCTAGAAGGAAGATTGTTTTCCTTCCGGAAAAAACACACATCATTTTAGGCCTATGAAGCTAGCATGTTCCCACAGGCATCATTGTTTGTGGACAAAAAAAAAAAAAAAAAAAATCGTTTTTAGGATCTTCTGGCTAATAGGACGTAAATACCACCATTCAAGCTGTTCTTGCGTTCATGTTAAATGTTAATGACAAGTTTTGTGTGTGTTGTGTGTGTGTGTGTGTGTGTGGTGTGTGTGATGTGTGTGTGACTGAGATGCTGTACCTTTGTGAACTATAGCACCTATAGACAGTTTACACACTTAGGCGTTTGATCAGGCCCGTGGAAGGAGCAGTATTTGGGGACTAATCTGAAGCGTAGGGCCGGCCGGGCTCCCTAGGTCGAAACCCACCAGATAACTTCCTTTTAAAAGATAGTTGCCTTCCTTCAAATATTAAGGCCAAACAAGTTACAACGTTGTTTGCTTTTTTGTATGGCTAGTTAGCATATACTGAAACACATGTTAGCACGTTTTCTGATTAAAACTCATTTTTAATCTTTGACTGATCAAGTACATGCTTGAGGTTTGTAGTTGTTAGGATATTTTTGTGTACTTGTGTCAGTTAAAAAAAAAAAAAAAATCCATGGCCAGCTGAGAAGGTCCGACCACAGTCACCGTGATCAATCATTGGTATTGAGCAAGAGTGGCATGATCGACTCGTCATTAATTCGTCTGCTGGGATTATGGACTTATTTATGGACACTTCGCCTATTTCATGTGGGGAGCCGTGTGTATACTTCGGGCTCTTTGAACAGCTAGGAAAAAAAAAGCCACAGTGAAAAGAATGAGACTGTGTGCACGCGCTCGCAAGTCCATTGTGCTGTCAGATTTGTACATGTGAAATTCCGGCTGTTCTTTCAGGGAAGAGTGGGTTGGCCATAGCAAACTATACGTCATTTTCTGTTTGTCATTGCTTTTAGAAATCATTCACACTAAATTTTCTGAGGCTTTAGACAGAGACGGCTTCTTTGTTGGCGTGGGTTCTTTAACAGACGCTAAGTGGATGTGCGTATCTGACCTTGGCTAATGTTTTCATTCCAAGGACCAGCATTCATTGATCATAAAATTTGATGGTCTAGAATAAAGGGGAAAGAGTGTGTGGAAGACACGGACCCAACCCAATACGGGACTCAAACCACCGACCCAGAATTCTCTGAACTCCCGTAGGTGAGTGCGTTATCCACTAAGCTACGTTCCCATTTACGTGTACTTTGTTCTCAGGTGAGGTTTTATCAGAGAGAACACACTCTTGCTTCGTTAGGAAGTGTGGACTAGGCCATCTTCCCACCTGCATGTACTGTGTTCTCAGGCGGGGCATCATCAGAGAGAACACATTATCGTTCCGCTTTGGAGTGTGGACGGCACCACCTTCACATGTATATGTACTGTGTTCTTAGGCGAAGCATCATCAAAGAGAACACAGTATTGTTTCGCTAAGTGTGGACAGCACCACCTTCACATGTATATGTACTGTGTTCTTAGGCAAGGCATCACCAGAGAGAACACATCATTGTTTCGCTATGAAGTGTGGACTAGGCCATCTCCCCACCTACATGGACTGGGTTCTTATGCTAGGCATCACTAGAGACAACACATTATTGTTTCGCTACGAAGTGTGGACTAGGCCATCTTCCCACCTGTGTGTACTGTGTTCCCAGGTGAGGGAACATCAGAGACAACACATCATTGCTTTTGCCAAGGAGTGTGGGCTGAGGTTAAGTTTTCACCGACGTCTGTTGGCTGGTTGTTGAAATGTTGTTAAGGAAATAGTTGTTCCCTGAATCTGGGTTGTAATTCTGATCTGCATCAAATTCATGTGTTTGCAAATATCAATACATTAGTGAGTTTGTGTGTCTGTGTGTGTGTGTGTGTGTGTGCCCGTGTGTGTGCGCATTTCGTCAGAGATCCATGCATCATTTCTCAAGAAATTTTTACACCAGATTTGGAAAAAAACAAAAACAAAAAGCTTTCTCAGTCAAGTTTAAAGGCAATTAAAACCTACATTTTAATCCAGATTTGTACTAAAATTGAATGGGTTCGTTCATTCTTGGGCCACATTTTGTCTTAGTTTCATCAGAATCATTCCCATCTTGCATGTTAAATCGAATGGAAAAAAAAACAAACCAAAACACTGGATCAACCCTTGACCTAGATGGGTCCATTCCATCTTTCCGATGGGATTCTTCAGAACTAGTTCCATAGTTTTTACATGATCTTACTGACAGGCAGACGGATCAAATGACATGGGTGATAATGTAGTTGTCTTGGCAGAGGTAATTTAGTCAACTTTCAATATATCTATTATAGTTTCTAAATGTTTCTAACACTCAGGTCATGAGAAAGGGTGGGGTGGGGGTGGGGTTCCTCAACGTTATGACAACGTGTAGTTCTCCCTGTTCATGCCAGCCAATGTTGGGGGTCAACACATTTTTCTCTTTCCAGGCTTTCGTGGCATACCGTGTTTTTAGAATGAAGTTTTATCAATCCTCATTTCAATGATTTTGGACTTTTGGGGGGGACGTTTTGATTATCTTCATCTGATTTACATTGAAAGAAAAAAAAAAAGAGATTTTACACTGAAAAGGGGAAGTATCAAGCCTGCATCTGGCAGTACAAATACACACCTCTTCGAGTTCTGTGAAGATCGAAATGACGGAAGGAGAGATTTGGGCTCCACCTTCCACGCCCTAGACACAATGCATCTCCAAAAACATGCTGCCCCAAAAGCCATGAGACTTGGGGGGGTTTCACTTTTTAAAGAAAAAGATTACATGTACATGAATGCGCATTCTGGTCCCCAGGAGTGACACTCTCATGACCTCGACAGCTTCTTGTCTAGAACTCTGGTGGTTCATTGGTGGCGCGTTGTTTTTTTTTCTGCATGACTGACTTTTCAATCTATTGTGATAGCCGCATTCATTTTTCCCAAGGTATGACATCTAGTGTGCATTTTTAAAACTTTATTTTGGTTATATATCATCAACACACAATGACCCCTCTTGTGCAAAGAATAATTTAGATTTAATGTGCAAGCAATTTCTTTAAATAACCGATGCATGCATGCATTCACACATGTGATCTTAATTCAAATTTTCTTTTGAAAGACTGAGAGGGGGTGGTAATCTGCACAAACTGACTCCAACTATAAAGTCTTCAGTGGCCTGGCTATCTTAAGCAGGGACTGAATCTTGAGCTCAAGAGAACAATGCCCGATGCAGAAGACCAACCCTGCCATTGAACTGATAGAACATTGAAGGGGAAAAACAAAACGTATTCAGCTGTATGTGGAGTTTCCTGCTCTTGAACACTATAATATAGGTAAATATTCTACACAATCAGAGTTTTCAAGGAAATGTTATGAGCAGCTTAGAAAAAAACAAATAAAAAAAGCTCAGATCTGAAAAAGTACAACAAAAAACGACAAAAGAAAGGCTACCCCTATAAAGTACAAAACTTTTATTCCTCATTTCTATATATGCATGCATATCTGTAAGTACTCTGGGAATTTTTCTTCTTTTTTTAAAATCTTATATTGTTTTACTTTGGATTACATTACTATAAACGATAGACAAATCCTTTCTCGTTTTTTCTTCTCCTGCCATTCATGTTTTTCTTTTACTCAAGTTTTTTGCGTTTTCTTTTCCCATAGGACTGCCTTATTACACTACATCTACTGTATCTTTGTATTGATCTCATGCTGTGTTACCTGTATCATCTAAACATTTACTTACAGAACTGCAAACATTTGACTGTAGTTTTATATGTTCTGTATGTTGATGTTTGTTTTGTAGCATTTGTATGTTGATGTTTGTTGTGTAGCATTATGTGCTAGTCTGACAGAATACTAATGGCAAGTATGAAAAATGGCCAACTTTAAGCCAATGTATTTTCCATTGCAAAATGAAGAATAATTGTTTGTCATCATACAGTTTATTTTCCATGGTTGGTTGCGTTTTGCCATGGACACATCTACACTGAGCGCTTATTTACTGAAAAAAAAAGAAAAGAAAATGGAAAGAAAAGAAATCTTTCAAATACTACCAAAACAAAGTTAGAATTTTGTATATTTCTTTCAGAAACAAAAAATATATAGTCTCTTGACCATAATTTTTTTTTTTTTTTGGGAAGATAATTACAATTTTTTTTTTTTTTTAAAAGATCAAGGGTTTCTTCAGTGTTTAAGTGGACACAAGTCTAAAACGTTTTCAAAAGTCAATGAGGTTTAAAAAAAGCATAAGCATCCTCATCATTTGAAACAAATTTGTTTCAATTACTTTATTCACAACAATGACAAAAAAAAAGAGGTAATTTGGAACAGCATAGCTTTACCTGTCCAAAATTTTCATGGATGCCATTCACCCAGTGATATCAGTGGATAATTCTATCATGTATGCAGGCTTCATGAAGGCTGGTACCTCCAGGGTTTTACTTGTAGCAGACGTCTTGTCGGCAAGATAGTCGGTAAACTTTGACTCGGGCTTCTTAATAATAATAATAATAATGAATACTTATATAGCGCCTATTCTCGGCTAGAGACCAAGTTCTAAGCGCTTTACAATCAACACTCGTTTACACAACGGGCTGCCTACCTGGGTAGTGCCGACTGAAGAGCTGCCAGCTGCCGCTTCATTCAGTCGTTTCCTGTGTCATCCAGTCAGTATCGTTCAATATCGATCAGTCATTTTCCTTACTTCCTTCATTCTTTCCATTTCTCACACAGGGTGCATGCTATGTGTAACGTGTCATCCATACCAACGGCCAAACTGGCCTACTCTTCCGAAAGTTGGTGATGGGATTTTACGTGTGTGCAAGATGTTATGCGTGCGTTCACACACGGAACCTCAGTTTATAGTCTCATTCGAAGGACTGTATGGGAAATGGAGTCAGAACCAATGTTAACTCCGAGGGAAAAATCCCCCTGTACCGAAACGCCCCCGGCGGAGGTTTGAACCCACAACCCCAGGATCACCAAGATTACGAGTCCGGCGCTCTACCAACTGAGCTATTCCGGCTCTTATACTTTTACTTTAAAAATAAATTCAATTTCAGATTTTTTTTTTCAATAGACATGATTTTACACAGACTTTTTTCAAAATCATTGGCAGTGACAAAATTTAAACACTATTTAAGGATCTATGAGCTAACGCCTAATTTTTAAGGACTTTCATGGCCTTGAAAGGAGGGCCCCCAAAATTACAGACTTTTAAGGACTGTACAAACCCTGTTGTAGATAATCAAAACTTGAACCACAGATTTGAGATAGCAGATCATACATTATCAAATGCGGTCATTTTATCTCACAGTCCACAGTTTTCTTTTTCATTAAGTACACTTTCAGGTGTTGATTATTATTGCTGTTTGTGGAAGGGTGTGGGTTGGGAGAAGGGATGGGGTGGGGGTGTCAGGGGAAAGAAAGGTTGAACATGTGATATAGTAACAACAGCTATGGATTGACACTAACTTAAAAGTTTCTGTCAATCTCACAAATTCACAGATTTCTGTCCTGCAATTTGGCACCACCCACAGTTTGCATTTCAGAATTACCTACAACACGGTTAACCTCACAGTCACATATAATACTTGATCCTTTAAAAGCTGAAGCTGTCCTGAAAAGCATGCACATCCAACTGTTATTTCTCTTTCGCTGTTACCTATGGGCATTACAAACAGGCAGGAATCACAGACCTGTTTACCCTAAAGCTGCGACTGGTGTGTTTCTCAATTATAATGAGTGTATTTTCCTAAAAATGTGTATACACATCTTCCAAATTTCTTAAGTTTGGTCAAAGCAGGGGGTGCCTGCTGTTGTTCTAACATCATCCAACATGAGTTCACATGCACATCGATGTGTGAGTTGTCCGTCACTCTTCGGTTGTAGCGCTCAAACACAATGGTTATACTATGCAAGTGCCACTACCGCTTAAGAACTTTGTCTCCAGATTTTTTCTTTCGACATTTTTTTTTCCTGATTTTTGCCAAACATGTGTACAAAATACAGCGACTTTGTATGGGTAAACAGGTCTGAAATCTCTAGCCACAATGGCACAGTGGTGTCATAGGCTGCAGCTGGTAGACGGCAGGTTCATGACTCATCAGAGACATATATAGGCTTCACAAATACTTCAGAACCATTCCCAATTCAAGCAGAGCATCTGAAAATGAAAAAAAAAAGTGTCATGAATTTAAAGTTTATTTCCCTTTGAGCTGGTTCCTATGCTCACTGCAAACAGGTCAGTTACTGATGAGTGCACAACATGAAACAGAAAAATGAATAAAGCGCTGTACGTATGTGAATCAAAGCTGTTTCCCTGATCATTTGAGTACAGTCAGCAAAGCTGTGAACAATGCAGGCCCAGTTGCACATGTGACTTTGTTATGCTTGTATTATTGATTTAATATTGTTACTTTCACAACCTCTTCTGGTATCATTCTGTTGATAATTACCTCCCTAGACTGTGTGAATGTTTTAGTTTGTTTGGAGACGAGCAGCAGCCAATGGTGATGCACACTGTTAATTGGAATCACAGGCCACACCTAGAAGCACCTGGGAGAGGGCAGATCTCCGCAAAGTTGAACAGTCTTCTTAACTTCAATCAACCCCCAACTCATTTTCCATCCTATGGCCTCCAAAGCCTGTAAAATGAACCATCATTGCCCAAGCTAACTGAATCTGTGACCTGTATGTTAACAAAGTTACAAACCATTACAAAAACAAACACAATCTCCATGAAGGAGCTCCAAGAATATTTTTCAAGAAATTCATGACTATGTCAAAAAATGTCCTACTTTGCAATATTATAGAAAATTGCATGGAAAAAAAAAAGAATTAAAAGAGTCCTGGATCCTTCACTGGGATCCACACCAAACTGAATGGGTTTGATCACTGGTCAATTCCATCTTTCCATGCAGTTTCATCAACATAGGTTCACCAGTTATTGCGTAATCTTGCTGAAAGGCAATCAAACAATGCAAAACACCATCAGATGGGGTGAAAAGGTCACCACACAGGCATGATCACTGATGACAATCTTTGCAGAGAACAGAAGCATTCATTTACAGCCAAGTGGCAACTCAGGCAATTTAGAACTTTTTAGATACACACTGATGAAATCTAAGCAGTACCAACATAAAAATTGTTTTTACACCCTTCTTTCTGATATATTATGGAGAATGCACCAGCTGAATGCAAAACATACAGGTTTTCCTTGTTTTTTTTCTTTCTTTTTTCTTTTGGTTGATCACCACTGATTTCCATTTACAAAATGGAAAACAAACATCTAATGCCAAATAAAGCCCAAAGTCACAAAAGATGGAGCTGCACATCAAAATGACTCTTGTTCTCTGACAGTACTATGTGGTAAAAAAACAAAATGGTAGTTTTTGTTGTTGTTTTTAGCCAGATTCTTTCACATCAGATACTAGCAGAATCATTAAACACATTGAATGTAGGTAACAGGAGACATTCTGATCAGGAAAGATAATTCATCTTTTATTCCACTGATTTTGCCGATTCATAAAATATCTAAAAGCCAGTTTAATGTTCCTGAAGGCAATCTTCAGTTCTGGAGGAAGTACCTCTGCAGCACACACCCACACACAAAACATTTAACACTTACCCAATCACACACCAGTCATGAACACCATCACCGATATTTGCTTTGGGGGCGAAAAAAAAAAAAAACGAAAGAAAAAATCTCTTTATTTTTGACATTGCGAGGAAATTCTGCACATGTACATGATAAAAATGTCATACATTCTAAGAGCACCAGCCACCACTCTCCCACATCCACGCCTCAACCAGCTCAGGCAAACCACACTTTTCAGTCGTAGTTTTCTTCGGCGTCTTTTGCTTTGCATTCACGTTCACTGGTTTCCATGAAGTGGCCATAATACATGTATGGGATGTGGGAACATTTAAAACCAAAGGAGGGGGCACGGGGAAGATTCATGTGTCATGAGTCATGCAGGTCTGTGTTTCAGACATCATCACCCACTCACAGGCTTGAAACAGTCCTCATGGGAGTGAAAGAGAAAACTGTAAACAGCAAAGTCATTAAGTGCCCAGGACCCTTTCAAACAGAAATGTACTGATTTCTACCATCACCGTCACAGACCGAGAGAACAAAGAAAGAAGACTCTAAGGCCTGTTACATACGACTCTATCAACCATGCTGTTCACACTCCCATACACTGGGGATGGATTCAGATCTGACATGCACAGCAGACACTGTGTTCAGGAAAACCAAAGACAAGGAATCTTTCTCTGTCTAATGATACTTATCTATCCATCAGCTTGACGACATGTAACCAAGTACAAGGGATAAGGAGACAACAGAGAAGCAATTTTGGTTTGCGTTTTGTTCAAAAGTACTGCAGAAACTCTGACGCAGTACTTGTGAGAATACACTGAGTAGTATTTAAGCACATCAGCAGCACCTGTATTATTCTGTACTGTTGACAGTGCTAAGTGGTGAGCCTCACCACAAATTTTTTTATTCCTTTAACAGTTTTGTAAAAACAATACAAAATAAAAAAATAAACCAAACAAAAAACCCATCTCGCAAAACCATTGGAACTGTTGGTTAAAAAAAACCCTGTGGTGCTATCCACTTTAATTTCATTACATGCTCACAGGACCACACTGGTCCTGTTCAGGGCAATTAACAGAGAAAACTATTTGGGTGCAACTGATGGGCATGCATCTTGCCAGGGACACAGCTTCTTTCAAAGCCAGCCCAGTGCCATCACTTGGGGCCATCCATTTCAGTTTGATTGCATCCCGGCTGACCCTACACAGCCTCTTTAGGGCCAATTACAGAGTCAAAAAACTATTCAGATGCAGCCCATGCATCTTGCATGGGATGCAGCTTCCTCCCAAACCAGTCAAATCCCGTCATACCGAGTCATGACACTGACCAATCTACCGACGAAAATTAATCTACGTCTTTTTTCTCCTTTACTTAAAACCTTTGCCTCATGAATAATTGCAAACATTTGCAGAAATTTAGACTCTCCTTCAAGGTCAAACGTCTGTGTACAATTCAAACAATCATTTCTCAGGCCTTAGCATCCTGAACGAAATCAGACCAAGTTCATCATCTCAGCTTGTCTTGATTGTCTTAAAGTTGATTTCCCAAACTGTTCACAGATATAACGTCCAATAGCACACACATACCTCAGTTACCTGTGAGTTCTCAATGTTTCAAATAAATCTGTACTATATTCATGCCTGTAATACTGCTGTCAATTTTCTGAAAATGTCCAGAGACTGTCACGATGAAGACTCCCAGAAATTTACATATCAGTTCCAGAAAATATCCCTATCATCAAAAGATTCCTCTATAGCCATCCCAGTTCAATGTGTATGTATGGGTGTGTGCGCGTGCATGCATGCACATGCACAGGCGAGTTCTGGATTTTGTGCCCTACACTTGACAATATTCACCCATACATACGGCAATTTTGAAAGACAAAAACTGTTGTAAAAACAAGCCATGTTTAGTTATCTAGAACTCAGCTTCGGCAGGAAATGGCGAAAAAAAAAGAAAAAAAGAAACCATCAGAGACGCAAGTCAGGTTGATGGACAGAAAACACTGCATGTGTCAACATGTGCAGCTATTTATGTGAAGACTAGGAAAATTCACATAATGCCATAATACTCAAAATTCATAAACAAGTCTGATACATATGGTGTGTAACACTGGGTGCTGCTTCTGAATTTCACTAAGCTACAACTTTGTGAATAAATAAAGCTGTCGGACCATGGGAAAGAATGTAACAAATGATCAAAGATAATAGTTAAATGCGTAGGAAAGAATGGCCTCACAGGTTTTGGTCTTTGACTCATCCTTATGTGTAAATAACATCTATGAAAACTAAAGAACAAGAAGGGAAGGGACTGGAGGTTTGGGGTGGGTGTCGGGGGGTGGATTATAGGGGGGATGGGGGGAAGGGAAATGTCACGTTTCTGTTTTGAACCAAACTGGACTAAGTCTGATTTGTTTCAGAATGGAACACAGTTTCACAAGATCAAGCCAACTGGCGAATGCTTGAAGATTGCAAAGGACATGGAACCAAAACTGTCAAGAAATAAAAAAAAAAAAGTGTATTTTTAAAACTTCCACTTTCTGACCAAATAGAGCCTCAAGCCCCATGAAGTCTTTTCTTTTGTTTTTATTTATTCATTTATTTATTTTTTTGTTAATGCGTGAACACAAATGCCAATATGTCACAAGTAAACAGCATGCAGTCACGACTGCCCTCGACCCCAGAAGCACAGCACCCTGCGATCCATCCACCTCCCCAGTCAAACCATGTGCAGAATAACGCTTCCTCCTCCCTTCTTGGTTCCCTGTTCTCCAGTTGCATTCCCAGGCACCCTGGTGACTAGTACAGGTTCTCTGTATTTCCAGAGCGCGGCTTCTTGATCTTCTCCATGTTTTTGTGGATGATGTCATGCAGGCTGGCCTAGAAAAGGACATGGACACAGAAAAGAAAATCATCATAATCTGACATGGTGCAGCTTCCTTCTTTTTTAATAGATTCAGCACATTTTCATCCATATTCATCCATACTAATGATAAAATAAACACAACGGATAAAATTTACTTTGTTACAAACTGAAACAATTAAAAAAGCAAACAGCCACAAAGTCAACAAATACTAGGATTAAAATGTTTATTTTTTCATTGCTTTTGTTCTGTCCGCAGTGATGTACCCTTCCCAAGTTTAATGAATTTAAACTGCATTTTCATGACTGAACATTGGTACACATGTTCAGATCCTTTTGGGGCAACAGGATCAGGTCTGCAAGATTTCTACGATATTTCTAGCAGAACTGCTATCCACAAGCCAGCAAGTCATGCCCAGTGAGCAATTTCTAAAAGGAAGATAACTACGAAATCGTCAGTTAGGCATATGCCAGAACAGGATGTTATCTTCAGTGACACAGGACGGTTTTTGTTGTTGTTGAACTTTTGTTGAATATTCTGTCTCCAGGTTTATCATGAAAAATGGTAAACATACGGTTGTTGGCCTAGTATGGGAGAGAGTGACTGATACGGAGGTATTTAAGAAATGAATTAGGCATGTCATGGGAAAACTGGTCGGGAATGAATGAGGGGTCGCTGATCAAGGGGTTCATTCATGGAGAGTACAGCTGTACTACTGAGTCACTTCCGCTGCATTCAGTTGTCTTGTCTGAGCGAACACTGGATACAATTTATCAAGCTCCTTACCTTCTGACAACTGTAACTGCCACATTGTGAAACAACGCCCCCTCCCCCCCGACTCAATGAGGATAAAGATAATGAAAATGATGCTGCACAGGATGCATGATTTCAACTGAAACAAGAGAATTAAGGGTAAAGAGATCTGTTCCCCATGACAGAACGTGTCACTTACGTAGTGTTTCCTCATCTCACACAGAGTCAGTCTCGGACATACTATGTGTGTCACTTACATACTGATTCCTCATCTCACACAAAGTCAGTCTCGGACATACTATCTGTGTCACTTACGTAGTGATTCCTCATCTCACACAAAGTCAGTCTCAGACATACTATGTGTGTCACTTACGTAGTGATTCCTCATCTCACACAAAGTCAGTCTCAGACATACTATCTGTTTCTCATCCAGTTCCCGGATTGACTGACGGTAGTCCTCCTGAAAGTTGGAATCAGAAAGGTTAGTTACATACATGCATATATATATATATATGCACACACACACATGTTCTCTGTGTGTGTGTGTGTGTGTGTGAGTGAGTGTGTGTGTTTGTGAGTGTGTGTGTGCATGTGTGTGTGTGTGTGTGTGTGTGTGTGTGTGTGTGTGTGCAGTTAACTGGTCAAGGTTGATACATGCAGATCAGGAGATAAGAGCTTAAAATCATAATTATGTGCAAAAATCCAAGGTTAGAATACTTGAGACTAAAAAAAACAAATCCATTAATCCACTTGTTAATCAGATGATCATATTAAGAATACTTACATACATACAAAAATAAACAACAGTACTGCCGACTGCATGAGCCTTCTAAATACAGATCTCGTTTCAACAGACATTTGAATTAACAATACTGTATAAATCAACACTCCGCTTATTGTCAGTCTAACTACAGCTACCTCCATAAATGGGTGAACGAAAAATTCCTTCTTGAAAAGTAAAGTAGTTAGAAGGTAAAGTGTTCATTTGATAGTCCTGCTCCGAACCAAAATATTACCAATTTTGTTTCTTCCTGACAACAGCTGGCCTTCTCTTTGACACAAATGAGTTATAAGCCAGACTGCTTGCCGTAGAAAGAATGTTATCATTCTCTTTTGATGACCACTCTTTACACATTCATCTTTTCCCTTTGAAATGTCTTGACTTCCATTCACAACATACCCCCGTTTGTATGAGGGATGTGAAACTCATATCTGTGCACTGTGGCAAGGGATATTAAGCTTACAATATTATTTGGGGGGGACTGTGTGCACAGTATTGAGTCTCACATTTCATACCCTGTTATATTTCTCTTCGTGCAAAATAAAATTTGATTCTTGCTTTTGTGGCATCACCAACAATGATTATCAATACTCTTCACGCATGAGGGTATAACATGTACTGGGGGGGCACAGTATTAGCTGCCGTGGTGCAGTGGTTAATGACAGACCTGGAGGTTTAGGGGTCGGTTCCTGGCAGAGGTACATGTCATGTCATGTACTGGGGGAAAAAAAGCACACTATTAGCTGCCGTGGGACAGTGGTTAATGACGCAGACTTGGAGGTTTGGGGGTCGGTTCCTGGCACCGGGACCAGGCTGCTTCCAATTCAGTAGTGGGGTGACCATCCCCAACCCGGCGGGTCCCCGGGTGGCGGTTAGGGGAACGGCCCTCAGATATGGGGGTTAGCTGCGATGCAAGTCAGGCTTGCCTGGCAGAATAAGCAGTCCCGGACCAACTGGCGATGTTCCTACCAGGACGGGGTGGGTCAACAGGTGGCACTGTTGTCCTCACTGAAATACCCCATGTGTCCTAAAACGGGCTCATCATGCGGTCAAGAGGCGCGTTATAACCTCTAGCCACGGGGTGGGATCCCCGGAGAAACAATACCCCCTGTGCTCACAGGGTAGGACGTACGGGCAATGAGCTAAGGGTGAGGCACCCCAAAAGAAAACTCCAGCTGAAGACGGAGGTATCGGGCCACTGGCGCAACTAAAACCACGATACCACGCATCTACGCTTTCATGATGATGCAGTCCACAGAAATTCGATGTGGCGCTCGACCTTCGGAGACCCGTCGGGGAGGTCGGGAGCCGGGCCCTATGCCTCAAAGGGGCCCACCCCAAGCAGTCGGTGGTCGGACAAGGAAATTCCGCATGCCTATGCGAGGAAGGAGATCTCATCCTCCTGCTGGTGCCAAGCAAACAATATCACCCAGAATGCTCAACATTCTCCAGTGGAATGCAGAAGGGGTGCATAAGAAGAAACTTGGCCTGGCAGAAAGGATGCAACAAGAAAATATTGATATCGCATGTGTCCAAGAGACACATTTGACCGTAAACCATCGCTTTCAAGTGAGGGGTTACGAGACCATCAGGTTGGACCGTGAGGAAAGAAACAAAGGAGGGGTGCTTGTCTTGGTGCGGAATTCCATTGCCGCACAAGAACTCAAGATCAACACCAATCAACAGGCAGAGATCCAAGGGGTTGATATAGTCCTTAACTCTTTCATCCCTACAACCCGGTTTTCCGGTTTGCAGAAATCCTACCCTTCCTTCCTGCAGTCCGGAAAACCGGGCAGCACAAAATCCCTCCTATCCTTCCTGCAGCCCGGAAAATCGGTTCTCGCGGTAAGCGCTTTGAACTTCGCGCGAGTTGCGTCATCGGTACACGTCATGACTGGGTCGCTCGCGCGGCAGTGTTTATGAATGGAATGGATGCCAGATGGCCCCTACAGAGTGGGAAAGTTGTTGCCGCTCTATTCTGGCCGGTTTGCTACTGCACACATGGCAGTTCTCACTTTACACTTCTTTTTCTTTTCTCTAAATCCAGGAATGAAGGGAATACTCGTATTATAAGAATCTAGGAACAAGAGGAAGTAATGGTTCATATAAAAGTAGGAATGAAAGAGTTAAAGAACACAACATCAGGATCTACAATGTCTATTGCCCTCAAGATCGTCATCTTTCCCTCACATACATGAACATCCCAGACAACAACTGTGTGGTGGTGGGAGATTTTTTAACAGTCAGTGTCACTCAGAGAGATGGAGAGGATTGGGAGATTGACACACATCTTCATCTCATCAACCAAGATGATGAACCCACCTTCTACACTAGATGCTGGATGACCACACCGACACCAGATCTAGTGTTCGCCACCAATGACTTGTTCGTCAGAACCAAAAGAACAGTCCTCAACCAGCTTGGAGGAAGTGACCACAAGCCCATAAAACTCTCTATCAACCTCAACTTGCAGGCTCCTCAAGCAAAGTGTTTTCCCCGCTGGAATTATAAAAAGGCGGATTGGACTCTCTTCGAGACCCTCACAGATACATACACAAAGCCAATCAACATCAGGCAGAAGGACTCAAACAAGATGGTTCAAGAGTTCACAAAGGCCGTCTTGAAAGCTGCTACAGAATCCATCCCAAGAGGAGCACGCAAAGACTACAAGCCCTACTGGACAGAGGAACTTCAGAATCTGGAAGATGCTGTTACGGAAACCAGGGACCAAGCAGAAAAGCAGCCATCACTGGAGAACAACATAGCGCTGAAGGAAGTAACTGCCAGATACAAGCTGTCCTGCGCACAAGCTGCAAGGAAAAGCTGGCAAGAGAAAACTGAAAGCCTGAATCTCGACAAGGATGGCAGCAAGCTGTGGAAACTGGCTAGAACCCTCAGTAACGAAACAACAAATCAGTCCACAATAACAATACAAGAAAATGGAAATTACCTCTGGAAAGAAAGCAGCAGACCACTTCATAGACGTCTATGAAAACATCAGCAATCTGGAAGTCCCTCCTGAACATAGAGCTGCAGTGCACAGGGCCCAAGGTGAACTTCATGAGAAAGAGCCCCAAGAGGAAGTCATGACCACAGCTTTCACAGAGAAAGAGCTGGAGGAAGCGTTGCAGAGCCTCAACCTGAAGAAGTCACCTGGACCAGATGGAATCACCAATGAAATGATTCTGCATCTTGGGATGAAGAGCAAGGCAGTCCTTTTAACAATGTTTAACTCCAGCTGGAAGACAGGATCAGTACCACAGTGTTGGAGGGAAGCAGACATGATCCCCATTCACAAAAAGGGAAAGGACAAGTCGAAGGCTGACAGCTACAGACCCATCAGCCTTACAAGCTGCTTAGGAAAGCTGATGGAGAGACCTGTCAACACAAGGCTTGTCTAGCACCTTGAGGAGCATCAGCTGCTGAGCCCTGAACAGGCGGGCTTCCGCCAACACAGATCAACAGAAGATCAGATCACATTCATCACTCAAAGCATAGAGGATGCTTTCCAAGAAAAGAAGAACACGCTTGCTGTCTGGATTGACATGGAGAAGGCGTTCGACAAAGTCTGGAAGGACAGACTCAGGCTTAAACTACGGCGATGTGGTGTGTCTGGGAGGATGTACACCTGGATCAGCCAGTACCTACACAACCGCCAAGCCCGAGTAAAGATTCAGGGCCAAAAGAGCAAGAAGAAGGTGCTGAGACAGGGAGTACCACAAGGAGGAGTCCTTTCGCCAACGCTGTTCCTCATCTTTATAGATGACATCGTCAGAGATCTGCCAAGAGGGGTCAGAGGAGCGATCTACGCAGATGACCTGGTGCTATGGTGCTCTGAAGAGTACACCACTACAGCACAGGTACGCCTCCAAACTGCGCTCAATAAGATCAGCGACTGGACCAAGGAATGGCTTGTCTCTGTCAACTCAAGCAAAACAACCTACACAGTCTTCAGCCTATCCAGCAAGAAGCAAGAGGCGAAGCTGACTCTGAACAACCAAAGGCTTGCAGAGGAACCCACACCTACCTACCTGGGAGTGACCTTTGACCGCAGGCTCACTTGGAAACAGCAGATCACCAGATGCTGTAGCAGGGCCAAGCTGAGACTGGCGATCATGAAGAAACTTGCAGGAACGGACTGGGGGGCTGACGAACGTATCTTGAAGAGACTCTATACAGGGAGAGTCCGACCTGTAGTTGAGTACGGGACATCAGCATGGGCATCAGCTGCAAAGTCTAACCTTGACCATCTCAACAAGATACAGAACCAAGCTCAGCGTGTCACAACTGGCGCCATGAGATCCACCCCAATTCTGAAGTTGGAGGAGACCACTGGGCTGCAGTCATTGGAGGACAGAAGGGACACAAAGATCCTCATCCAGGCAGCAAAATTCAAACGCCTTGAAAACCATCCAATGAATGACAGAATGAGCAGACCCACCAAGAGCCGGCTGAAAAGAGGCAGCTTCATCCACCAGTCAAGACGCCTTGAAAGACAAATCCCAGTCTTGATGGAACACGAAGCAAAGCCTATCGCGGCAAATGTCACCCACCCATCTTGGAAGAGGCAGGTGTTCCCAACAGTCGTCACCAGCATTTCCGGAGTGGAGAAGAGAGGAACACAGTCAGACACCCAAAGGAAAGCCCTGGCCATGGAGTACATCTGCAACCAGTACCCCAGGAAGACTGGACCCATGTCTTTACAGATGGCTCCGCCACAGAAGCAACGAGGGATGGTGGAGCTGGAATCTTCCTCCGATACAAAGACCGAGATGAAGAAATTGCAATCCCAACAGGAAAATACTCCACCAACTTCCGAGCTGAGCGAGAAGCTCTCTGTGAGGCAGCCACAACAGTCTTGCAGAACTCCATAAGAACAACAGGGCAGGTGGTGGTGTTCTCAGACGCTCTCTCCGTGCTCCAAGCCCTCAAGAACTCCCGCTGCAAAGAACAGAACCATCTTACTTCAGCCCTTGTTGCCCTGAGTGCCAGAGTGGAGAAAGTGGTGATACAATGGGTACCAGCACACTGTGGTATCAGAGGCAACGAAAAAGCGGATGTTCTGGCAAAAGACGGTGCACAGAAGGAGCAGGCCAACAACCTGGTGTCATACGATGAAATCAAGACAATCATCAAGGCACAGCAAGGAATAAAGTGGCGCCTCCAGCACCCCAAACACAACCCAGAAGACAAATACATTTGCTGGAACGACGGGAACAGGTCAAGATCTTCCGCCTGAGGACTGGACACAATCGCCTGCACCACCACATGCACACAAAATTTGGCATTGGATAGAGAGGAGAGTGCCCTTGTGGCGAGGGACCAATGACAACAGACCACATCCTTCAAGACTGTATGACGCATGCAGCATCCAGAAGGAAGTACTGGCCAACACCGACAGCAGTGGAAGCCAAGTTGTATGGCACCCTGGAGGAGCTGCGGTGGATGGCAGCCTTCATCGAGGACACCGGGCTGCTCATCTAATGGGAAGCGAACAAGGAAGAAGAAGGTTCCTGGCAGAGGTATATGTCATGTATGGGGGGGGGGGGGGGCACACTATTAGCTGTCGTGGGACAGTGGTTAATGACGCAGACTTGGAGGTTTGGGGGTTGGTTCCTGGCAGAGGTATATGTCATGTATGGGGGGGAAAAAAAGCACACTATTAGCTGCCGTGGGACAGTGGTTAATGACGCAGGCTTGGAGGTTTGGGGGTCGGTTCCTGGCAGAGGTATATGTCATGTACTGGAGGGAAAAAAGCACACTACTGGCTGCCATGGTGCAGTGGTTAATGACGCAGACTTGGAGGTTTGGGGGTCGGTTCCTGGCAGAGGTACATGTCATGTACTGGAGGAAAAAAAGCACACTACTGGCTGCCATGGTGCAGTGGTTAATGACGCAGACTTGGGAGGTTTGGAGGTTCAGTTCCTGGCAGAGGCATTTACTTTAGGGATTTTTCAGCTCCAGCTGGTCCTGGCCAGAGTTCTGTGAGTTCTGTGAGTTATGGGTTGAAATGGCCAGACAGGAACCATACAAAATATTCACCACACTGATATGTTTCTGGAGAGTTGCTAATATTTCTTTACCACCACTGCGGGTGTCTGTGTCTGTCAAGCTTTTGTTGATGCCAGTAAGAAAAGCAGCAAGCAGTATGGGTATGGCTGCTTCCACATGCCCCTGGTGGGGTCCAAGGTCAAGGCCCCAGCAGGGGTCATGGGACTCTACAGGATGAAGCTTCATTTTTTTTTTCATTTCAGTTACATATGGTAGATGTTTGAAAAAAAAAATCGTGTGTGTGTGTGTGTGTGTGTGTGTGTGTGTGTGTGTGTGTATGAAGGACAGAGAGAGCGAAAAAGTGTGTGTATGTGTGTGCATACGCATGTCTTGAAGACAGGGAGAGAGAGAGAAAATATGTGTGTGTGTGTGTGTGTGTATAAAAGAGAGAGAGAGAGAGAGAGAGAGAGACTTCAGACTTCAGATGGTTTATTGTTCAGACGTTGTGTCCATACAATCGAGTGAGTTATTATGAATATCATTGTGGAGCTTTTCTGTGACGTCGTTACACACATAATACTTCAGAACTCTCTCTCTCTCTCTCTCAAGTAAACAGGAATGGAACACGTGAGTGCGCAAGCGCTCACACAAAAATAAACGCACGCGAGCAAGCACACACGTACACAATCAAAAAATTTACGCAAGATAACGGGAGATGACGCATGAAAGAATAGTAGGCCAGCAGCCCGTAAGCAATACGTGACAACAAATCAAACAATGAATTTATCCACAGTCGCACATGAAAAGACGGTGATCCAACATGTTACTGCGGAATTTGAAGGCATAAAAAATAAACTTGGCCAGATTCACTGTTGATGTTGGAATAGTGGTATTGAGAATGGATAATTTCTGCGTTCTGTAGAACAACAAATTGAAACCTGACAGATATTTCTTACGTAGGTCCGTGAAATCGGGCAGAAGAACAAAAAATGGGTTTCATCTTCTTGAGAGGCTAGACAAAAAGGACATTGTAACACGTCGATATCTTCTGATTTGTATCTATATGCGTTACACTTCAGATCTGTTATTCCCAAACGAAATTTAGTGAACATGTTTCTAACGTAATGTGAATTAATAACATCGAAATATTGTTCACGCTCCAATAAGCTTTTAAAACTACAGTAAAGTTCGTATCGGTTGCTGTCAGAGAGTTTTGACAACCAATTTTGTTTAGCGCAATCAATCAATCGTTGTTTAAATTCCTTCAGGAAACTTTCTCTGTTTCCGACACCCTGTGAACACCATACATGTCCAAAACCATTTACACACAACATTCTTCTGACTTTAGTGGCCCACGTTTCCTTTTCTTTATCGTCCATTTCTTTAAGCATTTGGTAAGCCATGTTAGAAAATCTGTTTTCAGGTAATGCACAAAGTCTAAGCCAATAAGAAATACACCGTACTGAAGCTTGAACAAAGAGAGGAAATCGACCAAGTTCACCATACACCATTAGATTTGGTGTACAGAGAGCTACATTCAGCAACCGTTTACATGCAAATAAATGTACTTTTTCTATCTCTTCTATTTCATCAGTACCCCAAATTTCTGACGCATACAACAGTATTGGTACAATCTGGGCATCAAAAAGCTGAAAGAATATTTTTGGGTCAGTACAATTGATTCTCCACATGGTTCTAAATATGTCTACAACACATTTCTTTGCTTTTGTAATCATGTCTTCAACAGACAATTTGCGGCTCAGGCGAGTAGTAAAGTTGAGGCCGAGGTATTTGTAAACGTTTACTACTTCAACATCTTGGGTTCCATAATTCCATTTTTCATGTTTTGATAAGTAGCCCCATTTCTGAACACCATTATTTTTGTTTTACTGAGGTTCACTTTCAGTCCGAGTTCTGCCGATATTACAAATAAGTTGTTTAGCTGAGTTTGAAGACCACACGGGCTGGATGAAAACAAAGCAATATCATCAGCAAACATTAGCAAAAATAACTCAGTAGTGTCAGGTCTAAGCTGGAAGCCATGTTTACCGTTATTGATTATATAAGCAGCTAATTCGTTAATAATAAAAGAAAATAGTGTTGGAGAAGCCAAACAGCCCTGCTTAAGTCCTTGAAGGCATTAAAAATAGTCGGTATAAACCAGATCATCTCTTACGCAAAATTTCACAGAGTTGTACATTGCTTGGAGCGCTGAAAGCATTTTACCACCGATTCCGATCTTTAGTAAAATATTCCACAGTACGTGTCTCTTGACCGTGTCGAACGCTTTCTGAAAGTCGACAAAGGCTACATAAATCTTTCTGTTCAGAGCGAGATATTTCTGAACTAAGGCATTTAATGTCAAAATATGATCGATTGTAGAATAATCTTTGCGGAAACCAGCCTGTGTTTCAGATATAATATTGTATGTATTCGACCATTCTGACAACCTCTTATTCAATATATAAGTATACAGTTTGCTGAGGCAAGACAAAACAGCAATACCACGATAATTATCGGGATTGTTAATGTCTCCTTTTTTATGGAGTGGAAATATGATAGCTTTAGACCATTCACTGGGATACGTACCCTTGGAAAACAATGCATTAAAATACTTTGTCAAAAATGGGACAATCGCATCCTGTGAGACTTTTAAAACTTCATTTATTAACCCATCAGGTCCGGCTGCTTTTCCTGATTTTGAATGTTTTATAGCTTCTTTTACCTCTAATTCTGATATATCAATATTTAGGCGATCAAACAAGTTGTCAGCTTCGTTACCCTCTGGCTCAAAAATATCGTGAACGTGTTGTTCAGCATTGTCATTTAAGAGATTAGAAAAGTGACGAAACCAGTCTTCTTTTGGTATGTTATTTTTTAGTCTGGTTTTACGTTTCCATTTCTTTATTTCTTTCCAGAATGCCTGCGAATTATGTCGATTGTTGACAAGTCTATCTACAGCTTCCTTTTTGAATTCTTTTTCCTTAGTTGTAAGAGTAGTTTTATACTTTTTCCTTTCCTGTACGTATGATGATCTGTGTTCTAGTTTCTTGTTTCTATTAAAGATTCTTAACGCTTTTCTTGCGTTCTTCTTTAACAGGTGACAATCTTTGTCGAACCAAGGCTTACTTTGTTTAGAAGTGGGGACAACACCTTTAGGGTTATTGGGACAAATCCTCTTAGTCATACACATTGCTGCATTTTTAATAGCACACGTAAAAGTGTCCAAAGCATCATCGATTGATCGTTCAATCTGAGCAGTGGCTTCTGCTATATGGTCAGAAAACGCAGGAGAAAAACAGGATTCATTGAGTCTATGTACTTCATCAGGGTTCCATATTATCTTGTCAACAGAACAATGGGAGCTGTCACATAAGATATCTGCATCATTTTCTGTAAGCAAACGATTTACTGAAAGCACAAGGGGCATATGTACTGATTCCACTCTCTCTTCTACAACGAAATTTGTACATAAAGAAGCAAAGTCCGGAGAAGCAATAAAGTAATCATTTACACTTGCGCCACTAGGAGAAACAAACGTAAATTGCTTTGATGCATCAGGGTAACAGAAGCCGTTTAAAATCAAAAGTTCATAGCAGGCACACAGATCTAGAAGATGTCTACCAAAGGCATTAAGAACCAAGTCTTCTGTCTGACGGTTATCAACAAATAATGCAGTGTTGTCATTCAACGTGTTTTCCAGCTCAGAATGGAATACATCAGAATTGGGTTGAAGGTTAGCTGTTCTGCTGTTAAAACCTCCGCACAGTAGAAAAAGGGCATCACCAAATTGTTCAAGAACATCTGCAAGGCACTGTTCTATTTCAAACAAGTGACATTTATGTTGCACATAATTATAGAACGGAGAATCGATGGGGGGTACGTAGCAAGCTACAAGAAAAACGTCACTGACAGTTCCAAGGAGTGATTTATCTAATTTTAGAACAAGAACGTGGTCGTATGAAACATCAACACGCGATACAAATTTTTCATATTCTTTACGTATCAAAGTGATAATACCACCACTGCTCCTACCTCGACGAGAAAGTTTCACAGCAGGAGAGGAAAAACATGAAAAAGCTGACCAGCAGTCTGGAGGGGAAAACGAACTGTTGAGAAAAGTTTCAAATAAACACACAAAGTCAAACTTACTAACGTAATTTAAGAAATCCGGGTCGGAAAATTTGTTCCAAATTCACTCAAAACGAGAGAGAGAGAGAGAGAGAGAGAGAGAGAGAGAGAGAGAGAGAGAGAGAGATTTTAAAATAGTAGTTATTTAAAACAAAACAAAAAAAAACAACAGAGAAAAGAAGCAAATTCATGTACCACATGGGGATACTTGGCAATCCTGGAGATGATCTTGGCACGAGAGATGTAGTAGCGTGACAGTTGTTCAAGGTATGTGGCAGACTCTGTCTCCACCTGTCGGGCCTCTGCCATAGTGTCTTCCTGTAGGTTAAAGAAAAAACCAAACTAGGTTGAAGAAAAAAACAAACTGCAGTTTCATGAAATTGCTTAAAACAATGCCGTTACTGAACATGGACTGGTTTGTACGATTTCAGCAGTTATAGCACAGAAATAACAAACCCATCAAAAATACCAACAACAACAACAACAACACTGGGGAAAAAAATGCCAAAAATTCAAGACATGCAAAGCAAAAATTACAATAATCAGCATTTTTGACATAAGGAAAAAGAAAAGGTGGGTTGGGGGGGGGGGGGGGGGGGAGGGGAAGGGGAGAAGAAAGTAAATTAAAGCTCAAAATGATATTAAACACTTATGAACAACAACCACACCTAAAATGACTGAGGGATAAGTAGTATCTAAACAACGGATTCAAGCTTCGAAGACCTCAGGAAAAGCAAAGGTACAGAAAACAGGCAGTTCACATTCACACAAACAAAGACAGCAAAAAACTTACTTGAATTGACACACCAAAGTTGTTCCCATCTTCTATTTTGGGTATGAGAAAGCTGATCCACATTTTTACCTGTCATAAAAAAAGGATTCAAAATTAACATTAGTCATGAAGCACAAAGCATTTGTGTATGACCAACATACATGGGTGAAACCTACAAAACTTGATCTGACTGAAATAAGGCCGGGGTCCAGGGGCTGCCTAGGCCCTGGCGGGGTACAGGGGCAGCACCCTGTTGTGGGGTACAAGGGGGGCAAAGCCCCCCGGGCGAAATTGAATTAAAAAAATTTTTTAGGCCAATTTCGTTGGCTCTCCTGCATCAGAAAAAGCTTAATTGTAACATGATTTCTGCAGTAAAAATAGGTACCGGCAGCCAAAATTAGCATATTGTTTTTCATACTTAAGATCTGTATCATTGCAAAGTAAATGGAAAAAACATACAAAACACAACAAGAATGAAGTCTCTATCTTCAGTCGTTTTCGAGATATTGCAGTTTAAAGTTGCAACGTTTTTATGCACCTGACAAAATGAGATATCTTCCAAGTTTGAAGGCCAATAGGATCATACATGATTGATACATCTGGTTATAAATTGGTGTTCTCAATCTATACAACTTACACTCTTTGAACAAGCAAGTTCCATGGTATCAGTTTGCATGGCTTTTGTGTGATAAAGTGTCAAACTTGTAATAAATTGTAATTCAGCGCTTTTCGAATTTGCACGATGTGGCTACTTTGAAGCACTGCAGCACAGTAAGAATGGACATTTCAGAGTTTCCAGTGGTTTGGACAAACTCTCTAAGTTGTACTAAGCAAAGTCATTTTTTTCTGAGGTATCTGCTATAAAACATTTATGAAAACTTCTGTGCTAAAAAACAGGAAATATTGCAATTTGGACGGCGGAAAAATGGGGGTAGAATCGCCCGCCACACTTAAAATTGCTATAACTTCTAAACTACTTCATGAACTGTTTCCAAATTTTGTATACAGTTTCTGTACAGTATTTCCTGTAAATCAAAGAGTACATTTTTGTTATTTTGTACCTAACATTTTATTTCCTGTACTAGAATAGTGGCCAACAGGGGCGGAATGATGATGATGTCCGAATTAAAACCGACAGATTTTTCAAAACTTATTGACAGATTTCAACAAAAATTTGGTATGATGGTGTCTGTATTGTTATTTATAAAATCATGTTATTTTTGCTGTTTCTGACAAGTGTTGGCAGCCACCAAACAAAAGGTCACTTACGATAAGGATGGGAAGTGCACTGTTGCTGACGGGCAGATTGGGTTGACTATGTATATAGTTCTTTTTGTATGCAGCATACTTGAGGCAGTTCATTGTTAATTGGAACAGACCAGGTATGGCCCGTAGTTGTTTTGGAGACTATGTTGAAGTCACTGGCAAACACAAATATGCTTTGCACTAAATCTGTCTGCCTTGGTTGGCCACACAAGCATGTTGTTTACATGAGCAAATTAATTTCCTCAGAAAATTAATGTCCGCTTTCTCAGGAGAGTGGATCTGTGACACACTGCCCATTCATCATCATAGAAAACTACATTCTGGCCAATTTTGGTAAAGATAAGTCTTCCAGAAGTCAATCAGTGGCATGTTCACAGATTTCATCATTGATGCAACATGACTGCATCCTCAAAATGGGTGATAACTTCTTATGTCTCCGTCTCTTCCTCGGTCACCATCACTTCATCAGTCCCGAAGCCCAACTGCTCTGCCTCAGGAAAAGTTGAAGTGGAGACACAGCTCACACATCATTCACTTTATCCTGGTCTGGTGGTCCTCCAACTGACAACACAGCCAATAGTGAACACCGACATATGTGGTAAAGACTGTGGCCTATATAAAGGTTTTGGGTGACCAGCCACCCACGAACCCTGGCATGTCGGGTAAAGGCTGTGGCCTATATGAAGGTTATGGGTGACCAGCCACCCACAAGCTCCAGCATGTGAGAATGCTTCTTTAATTGGTATGGGTGACATGCCACCCACAGTATCTGGCAAGGATTATAAGCTTTTATAATTTTCTCCTTTATTTACCACCAAAACACCACAATATTTAACGGGGGCAAGCACAAATACACAATAAACAAAGTCATAAAACTTTAGTTACATGTTATGAAAACTGAGTGAGTTATGAAGATTTAAACGACAGTCTGGGTAATTTTTCACCCACAAGCTCTGGCAAAGGTTAAACAAATATAAAAAATGTGGATGCGTTTTCTCAGTTAAAGAAAAAACAATGAAAAGAAAGAAAAAACATTAAAGCATGGCACAGGACCACTTAACTGAACTATGAGTGCATGATTTTATGTAAATTTCCCTGTCTGTTTCTTCATCATTGTGCAATATCATGTGGTGTGTGTGTGCGTGTGTGAAATTACTGGAAAAAAAAATTAAAGCATGGCATAGGACCACTTAATTGAACTATGAGTGCATGTTTTATGTAAATTTCCCAGTCTGTTTCTTCATCATTGTGCAATATCATGTGGTGTGTGTGTGAGTGTGCGTGTGTGAAATTACTGGGGAAAAAAATTAAAGCATGGCATAGGACCACTTACCTTAACTATGAGTGCATGCTTTTATGTAAATTTCCCTGTCTGTTTCTTCATCATTATGTGATATCATGTGGTGTGTGTGTGTGTGTGTGTGTGTGTGTGTGTGTGTGTGTGTGTGTGTGTGTGTGTGTGTTGTTACTGCTCACTGTCCATTCCTTATAATTAAATTTTAGTATCGGTTGTTCTTTGTAAGCAAAAATGTATTGCATGTTCTTTGTAAACAAAAGGTACATCCTCTGCAACACATTATTTTGTCAACAGGGTGTGATTTAAGCACTGCCAATAACATGTTAAGTATTTCATCATTATGATTCTGAATTAACTTGTTGATTTATTCATTGTGAATGTAAAAGAACATAAATATACATTATAATGCTTTTTTTTAACAAAAGGTAAAATTAAAGAAAGATTTAACTTTATTTTGGACTCTACCTTTTTAATATTTTTATCAACTACTCTGTTTATTCAGTACGTTTGTGCTGTTACAGCAATATCTTACCTTTTTAATATTTTTATCAACTACTCTGTTTATTCAGTATGTTTGTGCTGTTACAGCAATATACATAACTGTGGAGCATAACATACAATCACCATAAATATCATAAATGTTACTGTCACAACAGTGTAATGTCTTGGCAATGCAATGCCACTGTAGTTGAATTCTAGCAGTTTTACTTGAAAGTAATCACTAAGTGTTCAAAGCCTTGCTGTGTTTGCCAGTAAGGAGGGGAGGGGTGGGGGGAGCAAATCTTTACAGTTAAATTACAGAAATTTCAAATACACTAGGGAAAAAGATTAGACTGCTAAACCAAACTTCGTTGGGTCGGATTGACTCGACAGTGGACCCCCCCCCCCCCCCCTCCATACCCCAACCCCCACTACACCCTCCTTACTGTCCAACTTCAGACTCTTTCTCTCTCTCTCTGTCTCTCTTTCTTTTTTTTTTTTAATCCCCAAACACGCTTTGCACATCGAGTATGATAGTAATGATCGGTGTTTCCATCGATGGTCATTATCAGAAGACAGTGCTTTCAAAGCCTCGGACCGTCTTGTACGCGCGGTTGTGGCTTCCGGTTTGAATATCTGTCTCAAACAGATGTTTTTAACTACGATTTTCTCTTTAATCGTGTAATGGAACCATTAACCAGTTCACTAATACATGAATCGACGTAAGTGAAGCCCATTACTGATATCTATTTTCATTAATTTGTCTTATACAAAAATACGATCGCTTCGAACGGCGCAACGCATGGGCCTTTTCCGAGCTGTTTAATCTCGACGAACACCAGCTGAATTACGAATAAAATAACTAAGCATTGGCACAGTATTAAACGAATTAAAATAACTGAATCGTTTCATTAATGTTCTGGTTTGTTATTATATGCGTTATCTTACCAAGTGCATCTTGCAATTCAACAACGATAAGCGCATTCGACTCGGTCATTGTCGGAACTCGGCTTCGTTCCGCCATTGTTGAAATCTTTGACAAGGAGCGAATGTTTGCATTTGATACCTTCGCTTTGATTGGCTTGCGCTTTTCGAGCATTCAACCAATCGCTTAGCTTGATACACCAATGAATGCGGGAGAGAACGGCCTTTCCAGCGCATCGTTAATGTGCATGTTTTTTTTCGCAACTTTTTTTAGCAACGACGTTGGAAAGACAACACTTGTAACAAGCCTCATAAAAACTTCGATTCTAATTAATTTAACCACATCGTACTAAAAAGAAAAATAGACTGAAATAAAGCTTGAAACATGCTCTTTTATTCTGACCTATTTAAACGCCAATGAATGGAATGAACACATTGTATGCGTTGATTTTCGACACCGTGTAGCTCGAACGCTCGGCCAAATGCCGCCTGCGGCGCATCGGGATGTGTGACGCGCTTCGTTTTCGTGTGAACGTATGGGTTATTTGGAATAAAACTATCATCATACCGTATGTTGCAAACACAAATAAACAACACAGAGTTCAAAAGGAAACTGTATTCTTTATTCTTCACAATTTTCATCTGATTCTAAACGCGTTATTCATAGATACTGCCTATTGAAAACACGCAAATTTTTCACTCGGCTGAACTTTCCCGTACGCTGAAAGAAGGGCTGCCGGTACCTAGTAAAAAGCTTAACTGTAACATGCTTTTGTGAGTTACTGTAGACCTTATGTTCCATTAATTCATTTAAATGGATAAAAATAATATTTATGGCTTATTATACAAGCTCAGCAAAGTTAAAGTCTAAAAGTGTAGAAATAAACCAAAATATAAAAACTCAAAAAGGGAAATTTTTCTCACCCTATCTGAACTGATCAAACATTCCAAAAATCAACAAAATTTCCCTGCCACATTCATTTTCTTGCACCACTTGCGATATTCATTGCCGTCGTCATCAGTTTCGTTTAACCATTGCAATCTCCATATGTTTCTAATTTGGCCCTTGATGCATGCTACTGGATCTCCTTCTTTCAAAAAAGCCACGGCTACTTAATTTCCGGAGCACCGTGCAAACTTTCGTTGTCAGCCGAACGCGCCAATGTTAGCCTGTGAAGACGCCGGAAATACAGAAACAGCTACTTCCGGTAAGAGATCGAAAACTTGGATCAAACACAAAATTGGAACCTATAAATCAGGATTAAAAAAATTTTTTTTTTTAAATTGACGGAAGTTCCGTCAAGACAAAGTCATTTTGACAGATTTCCGTCCACAGACGGAAAAGTTTCACCCATGAACATATTATAACGATGATCTTGCTTTAAGAACATCAGCACTTTCAGATTTTTATTTATCTTTTTTCTTTTGCTCACACTTGTGTCAGTTAAGATGGTTGTTTTCATCTTTTTTTTTTCCTACGTTACTTTCCATCTTTTTTCTTTCTCTATCAATTTTTTTTCTTATTTCAAATATTTCATGTTTTATGTTCTTTTGAAATTTCTGACATGTAGAATCACATGACAAGCCCCGATTATGACTGCTATTCTGAATGATTATCAACAATAAAGCTTCATTTTAAAGTTATCGGATTACAAGAATAGTTTTGTTTGCGTGTGTGTGTGATTCTTTAAAAAAATCTGTTCACACTCTTTATTTGCGGGAGGAGGGACAAACTGAGAGAAAGGGAGTTAGTGTGTGACAGGAAGAGAAAGGAACAGATGAGAAAAACAAAACAACAACAACAAAAAAAACAAGATGCAAAGCATATAAATGCACCCCCAGTTTATCTTCCTGAAAAACGTCAGAATCAAACATGCAACATAATGTACTTGACGTCATAATCAAACATGCATCATAAAGAGATATTCTATAAAGAAGAAAAACCGTTTTGGGCCATTATAGCCGTTAGTAACTGCTATTCTGGTAAAATAAAACATCGGGCATCATCCATGACCCATAATGAACATACCTACAAATTTTCAGAAAGATCGGCCCAGAAGTTTTGTGTGGAGCGAGTTGACCATGGACAGACAGACAGACAGCATTTCTTTGTTCCCATTGTAAAGTACTCCCTGTTCTATAAGAACTGGGAGTACTAAAAAAGAACCAACCAAACTACAGTTAATGAATTTCTCAAACTTAATAGCATGCTGTGCAAACAGTGCGTTTTTGTCCTCTTCCCCGAAAATAATCTCTCTCAAGTATGTACTTACATGTACATGGGTGAAACTGGAAAAAAATTGAGAAACTGAAAAGCTGGGGTTCAGGGGCTGCCTAGGCCCCTGGTGGGGTCCAGGGCCAGTGCCCCTGGTGGGGGGCCCAGGGGGGCAAAGCCCCCCGGCCGAAACTGATTTTTTGAAAAATTCAGACAGTTTTCGTGGCCTCTGGTGAAAGGAAATTTGGAACTGAGGCCTTGTTTGAAACACATATTTATTGCTTATATGTGAACAAAAGTCATCATTTTAAACTTAGAAAAAAAAAGAAAGAAAAAACTTACCCCCCAAAAACCAGCTTGGTAGGTGCCTTGGCCATAGATGGGCAGTAAGGGTATCAAGATCACAAATCTGTGCATTTTCTAAGGTCTTAACAGTGAGTTTCCACTGTACTTCCAAAACTAACCCATTTTATTACATGGAAGAAATAGAACCTTAGTAGTTTTCTCCATCCTTTTTCCAGAAAACTAACCGTCATATTTATTTTTCTTTTATGTTTTTTTTTCTTTCTTTAAATATCTTTTTCATACTATTATGTCTCTCTCTCTCTCTGCCTTACATTCATCTTTGTGTGTGTGCGCGTGTCTGTGGGTAAGGGGGGGGGGGGGTATGGAGGGCTGCTGAAAAAGATTTTGCTGAAATTCTTACTTTCATGCTTTTAATATGGTCCGGACTTCTGGCATGCTTTGCTAGCCGAGATTTTCCATTGGATCCATATTTGAGGTCCGAGTTGCACACGCGGCAAAACGCTGCACCAGGTTTGTTCGTTTTCAAACACCGAACACAATGTTGTCGTTTTTCATCATCTATTTCGTTCAGCCAAGCCCATCGCCACTTATTAGTGATGCCAGCGTCGATCTCCTCAACTGAATCACCTCTTTAAGATAAGACATTCTCACGGTTTCCAACGATTTCCAAACTCGATCTAGATTTCGGCGAATGGTGCTTTACCTTTGTTCCCTAAAATAAAGAGTACTACCGATTCAGCACTTCCGTTTTATGGTAAGACGCACTTGATACGTAATTTGCGCAATTTTAGAGACTGTTTTGAAAAACTTTTTTCCCCCCCTCAGATTTATGAAAAACGGAAAATTC
This sequence comes from Conus canariensis, assembly GCA_033310375.1. NCBI lineage: Eukaryota > Metazoa > Mollusca > Gastropoda > Neogastropoda > Conidae > Conus > Conus canariensis. The sequence continues at coordinate 10,012,983 of CM065738.1, forward strand.
CGTCTCGAATAATTTCATAAAACGGATTCCGTCCTCAGACTGAAGAAGTTTCACCCATGCATGTATGTCAGACTCATTTACCCTAAAAATGCTCTTGGTTTACTTTTCCACTAAACCAGCATAGCAATTTTTTTCTTCTTTCAAATGTGTTCTTTCATGGGATGGCCAGCAATGTCGAATTTTTTTTTTTTTTTTTTTTTTTTTTGCTGTCCCAACTTCTGCGCCACCTCAGAGGCAGTGCACCCATGCCGCTCATTCCGACACCCCGTCCACAGCCACAGCCCCAGTCGGCCCCGCCGCAGCCCCGGCACCGGCAATCCACAGGGAGCAGTCAATATCAAGTCGTCAAGAGGCAACCCACCGGAGGAGACACTGCACTACTGCCGAGTCACTTCGGTGGTGTTCAGTGGCGCCTGTTCTGATCTAACATACGCAGGACACCACCTACTAAGCCCCCTACTGACGACAATAATTGCTTAGTCGCGGAGCCAGCGTGAGTGAGCTCTCCCTCCGGAGGGCGCCACCACATCCGTCCAACGACTGCCCCCATGGACTCGCCGATACCGGTGACCACGACGGAATCAAACCAAGGCCACAGACGTGGAGAGGACAACAAAATTGAGGTCACCATGAGAGCAGGGCATGAAGGGCCACAGAATTTGAGACTTTTTTTTTTATGCTGATCGATGAGAATGAGGATGATTAAGATGATGCTACGAATTTCCATTTCGGTCTGAGACTACATGACAGGGCTGTACTCTACGCTTACTTTCATAATATATCCCGGCGTCAACCAGGCCCGAGAGATACAGGCTCCTGCAGTGTTGGTCAGGAAATTTGAGCAACACTCTCAGAAACGCATCCATTAAGTGGATGAAACTCAACTGTGTGGTCCCAGTCTTCCCAACTGAGTCCCCAGCAAACTCAACTCTGGGTAGGAGCTGGTCGGGGCAGAAAAAACCCACATGACTCTGATGGGATTCAAACCCACGACCTCCCAGCCGGGAGTCCGCGACGCTAACCACTTCGCCACGGCGGCTGGTAGCAATGTCGAATTTACCAGTGTGGACAAATGATTCGCAGTGGATGCAGTCTGCATGCATCTTTCCCAGCATAAGGTTCTTCACTTTAATCTCAGCCAGGCTAAACACAGAACTTGGAGAGAATCAAGCTTCTACTCTCTTCTCGTAGTTTTTCTTTCTTTCAAAGTTTTATAACATCACTGCTAATCGTTGATTTCAGCACCTGGGTTAGCCACAGATAGGTTAAAATAAGATCTTGTGCGTATGCACCAACATTTGAATCATCGCTCACTGGTCGAAGCATTTGACTTGCCATGTCAACGAGTCCCTGAGACCAATGGAAAACATATGAGTACTGTTTCATGCTTATTGGTAGTGTCACCTCTGCTCCTCTTTGAATAAAAGGCTTTACTCAGGGCACCAACTGAAGAAAAGCCAAAAATCACTGAAATTCTGTTGATGACCGAGAGCATGCTCAGTGTCAGAATTTGACACTATTTTGCCTTCAACCAAAAAGAGACAAAATAGTAACTGGCCACTCTCGCAAAGCAGTTTACATAAGATTTTGTGATGTTGGTGTCCTCAGCCAGCGGACCAAGTATGCTACAAGAGCTGGGCAGATTCCATTGTCACTGTTTTCTGTCTTCCCTCTCCTCATCTTTTTTTTTTTGCTGAAATAAATTTCTTTCACAGTTTCTCATGTTCACATTTCTCCAAGATCTGCAAACTCGTGGAAAAATTGGGAAGCTCTGACTTGGATACAATGCCGCCAATCTGAACTGGTGGCTATTTAGGATTTAAATAAAAGAAAGAGAAAAAAGTGAAAAAAAAGAAGACATTTTCACACTCAACAAAAGCAGACAAAGATATTGTGGTTAGTGATTAGGAAAAGAAGATGTTACTTTTGTAAGTTATATATAATCAAGAAATGGGGCCAAAAGGCTGAAACATAATGGTAAAGTTCCATTTTTCTTGGTTTCTTTCTTCACTCTTTATCAAACACGGTCGTTTACTAGTCTTGAGAATGAAAGAATTTATAAGAGTGACTCAGAGAAGTGCTGTTATATGCTAGTGTCTTTGTGCGCTGTCCACTTTTTGTGCATTTGTCAAACTCTGTAATAAGTTAATGAAAAATTATGTAAAAAAAAAAAAAAAAAAAAAAAATTCTGGTGAAATCCAGCTAAGGCAAAAAAAGAAAGAAAGAAAAAAAAATTCTGGTAAAATCCAGCTAAGAAGGCAACAAAAAGAAAAGAAGAAAGAAAAAAAAATTCTGGTGAAATCCAGCTAAGAAGGCAAAAAAAAAAAAAGAAAAGAAAAGAAAAACAAGGCAGTCAAAGAAGCTAACAAACTACATACCATGTTTGCATGCTCCATGAGGTCTGTGATGAGGGGCTTGATACACTCTGCCCACTTGTGGATATAGTTATTGTATGGCACCTTTCCATTGGGGAACACAAGCACAGGCGTACCTGCAGACACATTTCACACATGTCGAAAATCCATGAAATTTTCCTCGTTTTATAACCCAGCTGGTAAAGCCAAGATTAAAAACATATCAAACAAAAACCCTCCACAGAAAACCCATACTATCCCTTAAATCAAAATTCACGGAATGAAAAAAAATTCTGAATTCTAGTCTAACATCTTACATGCATGAAACGATGAATCCAGGGAATGTGTCTCAAGCTTGCATGCCTATCCCAAAATTTGCTTTAGGAACAATACAGACAGAAATCAGGGACAAATCCGTAAAATCAGGGACAGAACAGTGTCAAGATAGAAACATTGATTGCTTACACACACACACATGCACACACACATACACACACACAGACCGACAGCGCGCGCGCGTGCACGTCATTTCCACTGAACAGGGAAAAGTGGAGGCGAGATAGATACGTGAATACTGGTTATATCCGTAAAACATTCATATGGATGGATGGAAAGATTGACAGATAGTCAGATATACAAATATACAGAGAGGCAGTTATGTGCAGATTTTAAAGAGAGAAAGAGAGAGAGAGAGACAAGAGACAGATTCAAGACAGCGCGTGGGGGGGGGGGGGGGGGGGGGGGGGAGGAGACAGACAGACAGACACAAAGCAGAGATACAGACAAACAGACAGACACAAAGCAAAGGAAGACAACGAGGAACTAGATGTAGCAATACGGCAGCGGAAGAGCAAGAACAGAATCATGTAGTCACTTGGGCTGGAGGACGGAAATCGGGGAGGGGGGAGGAGAGAAGGGGAGGGAGCGGGAGAGGAGAGGGGAGAGGGAGGGTGAGGTGGGGGGTTAGTTACGATAAGTTAGTACGATAAGTTACTGCTTGTTGAACTTGAAGATTCACTGGTGCTTGGTTTAGTGAAAAAGTCACTGATTTTTGGCGCTTTTGTGTTGTCTGTCGAGTCTGACGGCGATGCATACTGAGTGTTGTCTGTCGAGTCTAACGGCGATGCATACTGTGCATGTTTGTCTGAGCTGATATGGCGCCAACAGTCATCTCTGCCGCCAGATTTCACTGAGAAATCACACACACACACGTCCTGCAGAAGGCAAACGAAACTCCTTTCCTCCCTTGTTGTAGACAAGGCCACTTTTCCGAGAATTCTTTTTTGAAGACACAACCTCGCTTCACGGTCGTTTTCTTCTTCTTTTCACTCCTTTCTGACCCAACCGAAGAGTCAGAATCCGACTCTGTGTCGACATCATGTCTCCTCTTTGACGCCATGTTCTGACTTGAAAGTGAAAGCGAGGTTTTTTTTTGTTTTTTTTGTTTGTTTGTTTTTTTTTTAGCGCGCATGCATATTACCTCTACTCACTCTAGCAGACGATATTCTTGGCTCAGTTCTGTGCAGCATGATAAGAACGGCTTTTTAACTCCCGATTTTTTTTCCCGGGACGCCCGATTTTTTTCCCCGGGGACGCGTGTTGCAAATCCAGGATTTCCGGGACAGTGGCTTCTAAAATCAACTTTCCGGGACAAATCCCGGATGGTCAGGGACGGTAGGCATGCCTGCTCAAGCTTATATTGGTAAATAAATGAAACAATTCGTAAGAAACTGGAGGCAAAACGATCCAAATCATCACAAGAAAAGACTGGTGTGGAACAGTCAGAGCAAGTGTTTTCATGTTTTAAAGAAGGGCTAGTTTACACTACGTTCAGAAAAAAAACAAAGCGCAGCATGTGAAAATGTAGTATCCATCAGTCCTCTTTGGGAAAGCCTAATGGGCAACGACTGGGCTTGTGGACAAAACATCATTTTCTTGAACCAAGAGTCCTGGTTTTAATCGCCACCTGAAACTAGTTTAGAAGAGGAAAAGGCAAAAATTATTTTTGGGTGCAAGTCATACAGCGAACTCACCATGGGCAATCACTCTTTTAGCCTAACTGGTTAGGGAAAATGGTTAGCTCCCTGCTCTCGGACTCTTTTTCTGGGGGGAGGGAGGGATCCTGATAATATGGAGATGTTCCAAACCAAGTAGGGACATGGCATGTACTTAGATTAGTAAGTATGAGAAAAATTACCTGTGGGAACAGCAGCACCAAGACTGTCACTGCCATTTGCATCCACCTTCCTCTTTTTGGCTGAAGGCTGTCAAAAGTAAAAGGGAAAGTAAAAAAAGAAGGAGAAGAGACAGGACTTGAATTAACATGCATTTTCATCCTGTCAACAGTGGGCACATCTATCATTTTCATAATGCCAGACCAATATTTTACAAGCATTCCAACAATGAAACAACACATGTTTTTAAGCTTTTACTGTTAAATTACAAAGCTAATCAGTATCCATCATTTTCTGTCCTTATCCTGTTTAAAAAAATCCAAAAAAGACAACAAAATGTCTTTCAGTATCTGCTATGTACTATATTCCTCTAAAATTGTTGCAAATGATAGAAAGACGGGGGGAAAAAAGATGCCCCAAGGAGGACCAGAATACCACAAATTATTTAGCTTTGAATTCATTTTGAACTGAATACTTCTATGAGGTGACAGCAGGACAAATTTAAGTGATCTTGAAGCATTGGATTCAGCACCTAACTGTGATGTAATTGGCAGATAACATACCAGACCAACGAACACATTCTGATCACTGCAGTGATTTATAAAGTTGCTTTATTTGATTACTTTTTTCACATGGCATAATAATCCAAGTAAAAATACTACATTTAAAACTATCTCCATTTATAAAGTTGTTTCATCTGATTTTTTTTTTCCAGGTGGCATCATAATTGAAGTAAAAACAAACAATAACATTCGTAATATCAGAACACATCGTTAACACACATAAATAGTTTTTTAACACTATCCCAAAGTTTCATGACCACTGATGTTGAACAATAAACAAATTACATCATAAACAGATATACCCATTTTCAGTCATTTTTTTGTAAACATTTCTTTTGTATGAGTGAGATCAGGAACTGGAGCAATCACTCTATGAAGCTAAGAGTTAAAAAACAAAACAAAGATAAAACCACACCTCTTCTGAAGAGTCTTCTTTGACACACACTGGCTCTGGCACTGGAATGTTGACGGCAGCATGGACATCACTCATTTTCTCTGCTACCATTTTCTACACATTTTTGAGATGAGAAACATTCTTATAGATATACAGCATTGAACATAAAAGTCAACTCATTTCTACATTGAAAACACACACACACACACACACACACACACACACACACACACATGCACGCACACACACACACACCTGATAAAAAACAACCTACTAAACAACATTAAATTTCCCCAAAACTTTGTTCAGATTCCTAGTTGCAAGAAAGAGCAAGACACTTTGTCATCTACATTGTTTACAGTCTGCCTGGCCAGTTCTTGCTCTGTGGAACTTCTTGATACAGCCCTGAGCAGAGCTGCTCACTACCCTCCTCCCTCCCCCCTCCACCCCCCCCCGCCCCATTACGCAATATTAGTATCAACCACAGCTAATTTCAGAAGTTTTCTGAACACCAGTAGTACCAAGGTATTGAAAATCACACACACAAACACATGTCCAAACACACACACACAGAAAATTGAGACAAACTTAGCACTACACATGATCTTGCAAATCATTCACACATGGATACATTGTCAAATACTCAGTTCGAAACTACCTGTTTAATACTTCTTTTCAAAAGCTTTCTTCTTTCCTAATGCTGCTTTTCGGTTTTGAGGTTTTTCTTGAATGCATCTAAGACTGGAAAGTTCCGTTTCTGTTCAACAGGTATCCCACAAAAATAGCTTGTGACATCATTTTCACAAAGCTAAACTGACTACAAAGTCAGCGACACTGATAGCTAAAATGTAACACAGTAAAATGGTTCATGACGTTAGTAGCAGTGCAGTGAAATTATTACTTGAAAATTCTGTGGTAGTTTTGACATAGCACTTATGTAGCATACAATAAATTCAGTAGTAAACTTCTGACTATCGGTAATTGTTGGCAGTTATCTTACTGTGCCAGGTGATATAGGTTTTGATTGTTTAATAGATGCCATTGTTAAAAAATTTTTACTTTTTTTTTTAAAAACTTGCTGATACTTACGGAACACTTCAGAGCTGAGAATGTAGAGGGTGGGGATGGGGTGGCATTTTCTATTGTCGATTTTCACTTTAATTTGTCATTTGGGTGACAAATACGGTGTATATTATGTAACTGGTAGGAAAATGGCACACAGAAAGACAGTTCAGTCACATGTTGTGTAGTTTCCAAATTGAGCTGACTAGGCGGAAATCTGAACAAATTTGAAAAAAATTATTCATAGGGCTCCCTCGAAAAACGTAGACAAACAAATCACAAGATGAAACAACGCATTTCGACCTCTTAGATCTTCTTCAGGCAAGATACACAACACTCAGGACAAAAAAAATGAACGAGCAATCACTTATCTTCATCCAATTCGGTGCAAGATAGGTGTTGAAATCAGGATTCGGCACCCATCTTGCGCCGAATTGAATGAAAATAAATGATTGCTTGTTCATTTATGTTGTCCTGAGTGTTGTGTATCTTGCCTGAAGAAGACCTAAGAGGTCGAAATGTGTTTCATCTTGTGATTCATTTGTCTACGTTTTTCTGTGAAGCCTGATAAATAAGTTTTCACATGTTTAAGCTTTGCTGGGATCATTTGATGCAGACGCACTTGTTTTTTTAAGTGGCTTACTAGCTTGCCTTTTTTCAGCAGTCATTTATATAAATCTAATGATTTCCTGATCTGGTTTCATTCCACATGTTAATCCTGAACAGCAAAGTATCCTTTTTTTTCTCAACTGACAAACATGCTATCATGCAATAGTTCATTTCTGATCACGAGTAATATCACTTGCCCGGGTTTAACACATGAACTTACATTTCTTTTTCCAGTATCAACCACTCTTATCCTCATCCCCCACCTCCCTTTCTCTTAATCCTTTTTTCTGTTGGTTGAGAAAATGGCCAAAAACAAGCAAACACATATCTTGTTTTCCATGGGGAAAAAAAAAGAAGCAGAATCAAAAACAACATCACTGTTAGTGTCTGTATATTTGAATGATAAGACACACCCAAATAGGGATTTCAAGTTTACGAGAAAAAAAAAAGAAGAAAAAAAAAGATAAAGAAAAGAAGAAAGAAAGAAAGAAATCTCAGGAAAGTATAAAACAAGTGCCTTCAATAAGTTACCTGGTAGATCTCTTCAATGTCCAGCACTTTTTGTGGAAAAATATCTGTAACCAGAGCTTCAGTCTGCGCACAAAAAGACAATGTTGTACAAAAAATTACAATGACAAATTACGTCAACCTTGAATGAAATGATAAAATGTATAAACAATCACAAAAGACAATGTTTCGCGAATGTTTTCAAAGCACATTTTTGTTTTTTTGATAATCAAAAACATGTTGTAACCATCATTTTACATTTCAAAACAAACAGGCCATCAGAGTAAATATTATATCATCTTCAACAGCAGCTGCAATTACTAAATCAAACCAACCAACTTCTTTTCAAGAGAAAAAAAAGTCTTGTTTAAAAAAAAAAAAAAAAAGGGGGGGGGGGGGATACTTGACAACAAAACTGTACATCTACATTATCAAAATATTCAAACATATTGCATAAACTATTAAGCAAAGTACTTACTATGCACAGGCAAAGTGCCTGCTGTTGGCACTTCCACAAGTGCTTGAATTTCTTTAGATAATGTATGACTGAATCACTCAATCAGTCTTTCTCAGTCTCTTTGTTATTTCAAGGCACTAGCACACACAATCTCTCTCTCTCTCTCTCTCTCACACACATACATACACAAACACACACTTTTTCCCTCTCTCTCTCTTAGACGTGCACACAATTCCAGACGTCACAGAAATGTAGATACACATACACACTGTATCTCATATTTTTAAAAAGAAAAAAAAAAACAGTTCCCATAACCTCATGACCACTAAGGCAGTGAACTGTCAGAAGTTCACTCACAGTGTCTACAGCATGGCATAATAGAAGGCGGATCACATCCCTCCTTCCACCGCCTATAACCTTCTCTGAACTGAATCAGGTACCCATTCACAGCTGGGTGGGCACAGATGGTTTTCAAGCTGAAAAAAAATCTGATCTTATGGTTGGTTTGAACACACAAACATCAGCTTCACAGGCAAACGGTCTGACAATTTGATAAGGGGCTCCTCTATAACATGCAGTTACACAAAACCAGCTTGTCAATAAATGCAACAAAAAATGTCTCTTCAAAAGCATCCAATCAGTACATCGTTTAGGAAGAAAAGATCTGCCACACTCACTTCTTTCTTGAAGTTTTCAATGAAGTCTGAAACCTGAAACAGTGGGAAAATGGAATAATATAATGGACATCAATTGTATATTCAATAACAAAAAACATTAAAAAAAAAATTGGCTAACTGACTTTTCAAAAACAACACTCACAGTAAGGTAAGGTAAGGTAATGTTGCTTACAGCCCAGCCGACCGCAAAGGGCCACATCAGGGCTGTCACCACGTTACACTCACAGTAGACACTGACTGAGGCAGACAACAATGATATGATTTGGTATGATTACTTTTTCCAGTACAGTATTACATGCCTTAATAAATTCATGTTATAACCCCAATTGTGATGAAGCAAAGCTGAGTGAATTTGAATTAGAAGTGCATTAAAATGGCAAACCATGGTTGGTCTCACATCAATGCCCAAGACCCAGAACATGTAGACACTCTCCACTGCTGGAGGGAGACTGAAATGATGGAGAACTTCACTGTAGTTTAACAACTGAGATATGGACAAAAAATTGAACACTGAGCTGATAAATATGAAAAGCAACACTTACTTTAAAATCAACTATCTATCTAAGATTTGCATCAGCACCGTGAATTAACAGTAATACTGACCAGGTCACAATTTTACAATTCTATGTCTTATGCCCTCTCGACTCTTTCAGGTGACTACAAGATCTTGGATCTAAAACCTTGCCAGGAAACTCACTGGATACAGTCAACACAAAGTGCCTCAGCCTGCTCAGGACAATACTGGAGTCTGATGAAACGACTTCAGCTGAAAACATGAGTTCGGGAATAGGATCAGATCAATTCACACACAACAGTGAAACACCATTTTGTGTGGCTGGGCCACCTTTCAAAATAAAAAAAAAAATTTTTTTAATTTTGAAAGGGCCACCTTTCAAAATTAAAAAAAAAGCACTCCAAGCCTTTCAAAGGAAGCCAAATGGTTGAGAGAGAGAGAGAGAGAGAGAGAGAGAGAGAGAGAGAGAGAGAGAGAGAGAGAGAGAGACTGAGAGAGAAAGAGAGAGAGAGACAGAGAGAGAGAGAGAGAGAGAAAGACAGACAGAGAGAAAGAAAGAGAGAAAGAGAAAGACACAGGCAGACAGACAGAGAAAGCACAGTCAAAGACAAACTGGCACCAGTTGACAGGAACTCTGACAGCCAGCCGGAGACAGAACAGTCTGCCTGACTGCTGACAGAAAATGATGGCTTACTTTGTGAGGCTCTTTCATTGCACAGACACCCACAAGCATAGACATAAAAGCATGTTTCTTCATGGAAACTCAGAGCCTGTCACAAAATTACACTATAATTACAGTGATGCACAATGATACACACCAGGATGGGCAAAAAAAAAAGTCAAAACTATTTTCTGAAAAACAAAAAAGATTAAAAGCATACTAGCCAAAAGGCATCTACAATTGGGACTATGCAGTTTAAAGTCATATTTTTCACAATTTTTGAACAGCAAAATCACTGATGATTTGATTCAGAGCTTCTACTCAAAGCTCTCACACAGAGACTAGTACTGACACAGAATTACACAGTAAGTATGATAACCCACCGCAGTCACTAAAATATCCCATTAAAAAGTATAATTACCAATCATTGCTTGTATTTTCCACATCACCATCTGTGCTGAAATTCTCCCTCCCACCCTTACCCCTTGTTGACATTGTTGATCGTCCCTCCATTGACAAGTTTCTCTCTCTCTTTTGTGCGTGTGCGTGCGTGCATGTGTGTGTGTGTGTACATGTAAGTGTGCGCACATCTGTGTTTCATGTGTGTCTGTGTGTGAACATCATTAAAGTTTTATCAAACTAGTTTTCATCATAAACCGGTATATCGAAGCATAGCACAATCTCTCCTCACATTAAAGAGAATGCAATTTGCAACAACAATGTTTTGTAATCATCTTCCTGCTGACCAACCAACATGCAGCTGAGTTCAGCAGCCTCCAGTGATGTCATGACCCATGTGACGAGTGATTATTTTCAGTTTGCTGAATTTCAGCTCCATTTATAAACAAACCATTATGCATCACCACTACATTTATGACTGGACTGTAGACAGTGGTGCTCCTCTCCTTCACTTGATTAATGTGAATGGTGTTTTAATATAAGTTTGATTTTCCTTCTTTTTTGACAGGTCAAAATTTTCCCCTTCTTTGTCCCTGCTAAAATAGTAAGAACTCACAATCACCTAGCTCAGGAGATGATTGCCGAACTGTTAGATCCCTTGTCTTGTACAAGTGTATTGCTCAGTGTTTCTTTCTTTGGAGTGTGAATTCATTGTATTTTGCCTGCAAAGTGGTCGGCAGCTTGCGCATATTAAGAGCAGGCTGCTGAATCTAAATTAATTCTAATGTAGCATGCGAGTATTGTGACTAAGCACAAAGAGCGCATGATGGCGAAACGGTCCCCCCCCCCCCCCCCCCCCCCACCTTTTTTTCCCATAGAACAAGCCTTGTTCTCAACACTCTTGTGGTATTCGTGAGCATAATCGGCTTAGAAATTTTTAGTGACATGGTCAAGCCACCTATCAGTTATTCAATATGGACCGGAAAAAAAAACGCAAGACTTTATTACAAGGTACAAGAAGGTGACCAAGATCGGTGAAGAATCATAACTATCAACTTCGAGCGAAGTAACGTTACATCTAATGAATGGTATTGTACTCTAAGACCACTGGGCTCAAATTGCGGCACTTGAGTACAAGAAGACTTCAGTCGACTTCATTAGCAGTCAGTCACGACTCTGTGCTCAGCACGTGTTTAAAAACCACTTTTCATCACTGTCCAAAAGTACACAGACCTTCTTCGATTTTGCTGTTTCCTTTGCTGCCATGGCTGTTCTTATAAATGAAACTTGTGAATACAAGTTAATAATTCTTTGCGAATAAGATCTGGGATAAACCCCAAGCCTCTGTCAATTGTAGCTCAAGAAATGTGTCCGCCGAAACATAGGCTGATTCAATTTTTAATGTTGGGAGAGTTCAAAAGAGAGGGCACTCGCATAAACTCTGCTAGTGACCTCCCTTTTTCATCTGAAGCCGGTTTTTAATTCTTAATACATACTTTCCTTTATGTAAGTAATTAATCATTTCATACGGGAATATTTTCTCATACCTTTCATTTGTTATCCTGATCTTTTGTTTATTGCATGTGTACGAATATATATAATTACATCCCGGGTAAATTCATGTCAAAATAAGCCTTCTCTCTCTCTCTTTATAAACTGCCCTTACTTTTCATTTCTCTCTCATACAATAACAATTACAAAAGTATAATGCTTCTGCAACATGTATTCACAGCAGTTCTCTCATACAATAACAATTACAAAGTATAATGCTTCTGCAACATGTATTCACAGCAGTTCTCTCATACAATAACAATTACAAAAGTATAATGCTTCTGCAACATGTATTCACAGCAGTTCTCTCATACAATAACAATTACAAAAGTATAATGCTTCTGCAACATGTATTCACAGCAGTGCATTTTGGTCTAGTCAATTCCATCCGGCCATTGTAAATTGTAGTCTGTCAGTGTCATACTCTATGCTACATGTGTGCAATTGATACAATAATCTCTCTCGCTCTCCCCTCTCTCTCCTCCCTTGTATGTATAATGAATCTCATTGTAAACTACCTCTGTTTTGCGTTGACTTGAATCAATGATACATATTTACAAAATTATGGACGCTTACTTTCATTCTAATCTAGTCAACCCTATATTGTGCGCTTTTATGTGGATTTGATATACTCTGATTCTTGTATGTAATTTCACTGTCATATCATTTTCTTTTTATTTTTTCTCCTCACTCGTAATCTCAGTATTAAACGTGTGTATTATTGATGGTACGTTATATCTTGGTCCTCAATAGGCGTAAAACTCTGCGTGCGTGCGTGTGTACGTGCGTGCGTGCGTGTGTGTGTGTGTGTGTGTGCGTGCGCGCGCGCGCATGAGCACACATATAGTCTAAAGTTCTGCTTGATTACCGAAGAGCAAGAAGTAATATGACAGAGACTTTCACGTTTCTGCATGGTTATTATGATGTCAAATCCCTGAAAATATATTCATTTTATGTTTATCAACAACAAGAGGGCATTTCATGGAAAACAAACTACCTGCACTCTTTTCTCTTTCTTTTCTTTTTTCCCTTTCTTTTATTTCTTCGTTTTTTCTTTCTCTTCTTTGTTTTTTTCTTTTCTTCCTTTCTTTTTTCTTTTTTGTGTGTGTGACTAACAGGGTTTATAAATCAGTTACAATTCATTTTCACCTTCCAACCCAACGTTAGAGCAGGAACACTTGACGATTTTAAAACTCAAATAGACAAAAATAGGAAACAATTTAGCTTTCAGACTAAATTCAGCAAATAGGACCAAGTCAATCGTAGCATGTGCTGTGCGCCCCGATCGCCCTCGGAATTTTGCAGACCACCCCCAACGCTTTGTGTTGTTACTCAACAATCAATACCAGAACCAGTCCCAGGGAAACGAAAACCAGGGACGGCATATAAAACGGGTACTTTTTCAGTTGGGTTACAGCAATGATCTACATATTGGTGTTGGGTTCAGGACAGAAGAAAACAGAACTCATGAAGACACTGAGACTGGGCTCCAGAATAGGCAGAATATATATGTACAGTATATACATTTTTTTCTTTTTTTGTGTGTCTAGATTTATTAAAGTTGACGGAAGACTCGAACTTCCTACATTTTCCACACTGTCGAAGTCCAGTTTTGCTCCTTATTTTGTTTGTTTCCTGTTTTGGAGGCGGGGAAAAATATGCTTTTTGATCAGTTTTTGATTGTGGTCGCAGGCTCAGATCTAGGACCACGAAAGATTCACCGACTGCTGATTGCGGTGGCTCTTTTGAGAGAATGAAGAGCGTGCGTCTTTTAACCAGTGTCATAACCCAAGAGTATGACGCATGCTGATGTGACGTAATTTACAACTTAAAACCTGCAACTACGCACAAAGCAAAGGATTTGAAATTTAATTTGACCGTAGACCTAATGCATACGCGAGGCAACTTGAAAAGAAGTCTTTTGATCTTTTTATTTTGACGCAACCTCCATTTTTGTGTTTCTGCCGGTCCCAACAAAATAAACCTGTCATTGGGACCGTCAGCTCGAAAATTTTTGGTATTCCACTTTTGCAAACAGTATTTTACAGGCAATAACCTTGCAGTAGATAAAAACTAAAACACTTTTTGGAGAGCAGGCAAAAGGCTGTGTACGCCTGTGACAAAAACGACGTGATATGATACGATGCACTAAAAAGTACCTTGTTTGTTTGTTTGAAGAAGGCTCTTTGAGTCGAAACGTCGTGTTCTTTTTCTGGAAAGGATCTTGTACAAACAAGGTAGGCCCTACTTTTTAGTGTTCTGTATTTTACGTTCAAGATCCAGCAATCATACTTTATCTTCATATGATACGATGACCGCGGGATTTCATTCAGATCCAGATCTGAGATCCAGGATCAAGTACTGCATTCCCCACAGAAAATTAAACCCATAGAATTGTGATCCTTTCCATTCTGATCTTTTCTTAGCTTCTACAACGGAGGTTTACGCTACTGATTAAGGATTTAACCGCAAAGTGATTTGACCAGGTGTAACCTCTGGATCTGGATCAATACGTCGCTAATCATCCATTTACTGGCATAGGTGTGGTGGTGGTGCGCAGCGCGATGATATTATCGGCTTCTGGTTTTTTGCCAGAGCTAACTTGAAGAAGGCTCTTTGAGTCGAAACGTCGTGTTCTTTTTCTCGAAAGGATCCTGTACAAACAAGGTAGGCCCTGCTTTTTAGTGTTCTGTATTTTACGATCATCGAGACCTCACCCGTTTGTTGGCCGCTTGGCGGTTGCTTTCATCACCGATGTGTTCGTCGGTACCTGTGAAAGGTCCAGGTGGGACTATGTGTGTAACAATAGTGGAGGCTTTCCGTCGATGAGTGGCTTTTGGAGAGCTGTGGGAAGTCATGTTGCTGCCCGACACAGTGTGCAAATATCAGTAGTGACGTTATTGACTGTGACGTAAAAAAAAAAAAAAATAAAAAGAGCGGGTGGGGGAGGGGAGGGGAGATAACTCTGGTTGATATGACTGTGAAACAATGCTAGATCTTCAATTTTCAGCCGCAGTGTTACGTAAAAAGTGGGGCGGAAAAACAAACAAACATACAAACAAACAAACAAAAACCCAACCACTCGCCTAAAACGTTGTTATTTTGACTGTTGATTTTAGTGAGAGTGATCCCAGCCGTTTTCATGGGACAGATGCTGGTGGAGGGCAAGGCTAGAGCAATTTTGCCCCGTCATTCAGCTCTACAGTTCAATCAGAGAGAGAGAGAGAGAGAGAGAGAGAGGAGAGAGAGAATGACAATGATTCTTTATCTCATAACGGGAAAAGTATTGGCTTAGTAAGCCATTTTATATACTTGCCGTTACTATATTCTACGAAGCTAGTACTAAATGATACAACGTATACATCAAAACATGATTTTACAAACAAACATCATCAAATCAAACAAACTAACAATGACAGCCACCACCAAGAACTGAGTACTGACAACGTCAGTGAAAATAATCGAATGAGAATAAAAGCAATTTAAAAGCATAACAACAAAAGCAAGTGAAGCAAATTAAAAAAACAATTTAAAGTAAAAGCACAACAAAAGCAATCAAAACAAGAAAGTAGCATATAACATTTTAAAATGTGTCTATGAGACAAATAAGAACAAAAAAAAAAAAAGGAAAAAAAAAAAAATAAATAAATAAAGGCATGAGTTATTTTCCTCGGCTTTCACACACACACACACACACACACACACACACACACACACACACACACACACACACACACACACACACAAAGTCAAGGAAAGTAACTCTTAGTGCAAAAATACAAAACCTGAACTCACTTGTCTCCCATATTTGAGCGCACGGGAGGTAGGGGGTAGGGAGAACCGCTAAGAACGTCTACCAGCCACGGTGCGCTCGGCGATTGGGGAGAAAACCGTAGTTAGAAATTTCCTGTTATTCAACGTGTACTGGGCGAAAAAAGCCACACATATTTAGAAGACTCTCTCTCTCTCTCTTTCTCTCTCTCTCTCTCTCTCTCTCTCTCTCTCTCTCTCTCTCTCCACACACACACACACACACACACACACACACACACACACACACACATATATATATATATATATATATGATGAACAGTGGATTAGAACTATCTGGAGAAAAAAACATGTCTTATGTTGTTTAACAATGGTGAGAACCCATAGATGCTACCCTCGCTTTTGCTAGATGGTCAGATTCTGGAACATAAACAAAAAGTTAAATTCCTAAGCTTAACTGGAAAACACGTATTGAAAATTTGATTGATAAAACATGAAAAAGATTAAGCGTTCTTAAAATAATTTGTTCTCAACCATGGGGTCAGGACTGTCATACCCTTTTACATCTATACATCTCTTTAGTCCGATCAAAATTGACATATGGGCAGGAAGTGTATTTCTCTGCACCCGATTCTCTTTTAAATAGATTGCAAAGTTTGGATAGTAAGGCCATGAAATTAGGTCTAGGAGTCCCAGTTCATACAAACATTTATAGATGTCACAAAGAAATAAATATATTACCACTAAATGAGAAGCGAATATTGGATGTATCCAAATATATTGTCAGAAGTCTTTCTATTGAAAATTCAGGTACTGAAGAAATACTGATGGATTCCAGTAAAGATTTTCCTGAGAGGTCTAAAAACACATCATATATTCAACCAATTAGTAACTACACATCTGACTTTATGTCACATTGTAATATTGATATTGCTGATATACCAGAATTTCCTGCAGTACCTCCAATGCCTCCTTGGGAGCATGTAAATGCTTCTTTCGATCACAAATACACTATGTTAAAGAAAAGTGATAATGTAAATATTTCAATTACTGAAGTTCGTGAATATTTAGAAAACAGCTATCCAAATCATTTAAAAGTGTTTACAGATAGGTCGGTGATGGAATCCTCTGACAGTGGTTCTGGCTTTGTAATACCAACTTTAAATGTCAGGAAATCATATTATTCAGGAAAGGGGTTTTCAATCTATACCTCAGAATTATATGCAATACTGAAGGCTTTGATCGACTTACATATATGATACACCAATTACTTTCGATAAAATTTTATTGTGTGTTGATTCCAAATCTGTTTTATAATTATTAGAGCGTTGGGACTGCAAAGCTAGAAAAGATCTGCTTTTTGAAATAAAACATTTACTGCATTGTTTCATAACTCTAGGCATAAGAATTTATTTTTGTTGGGTCCCATCTCACTGTGGTTAAAGTGAAATGAAATAGAAGATAGTCTTGCAAAAGAAGGAGCAAATAGAAACGTTGAAAATTTATTAAACATTCCCTTAGTTTTGTCCTCTTGTGAATAAATCCAAATTATGGACAAGTATACACATAAGCAGAATTTTAGTCATAAAATGGCTACTTTACCATCGTGCACATTGTTAGATTAATTGATAAATTAAAGCTGAATACTTGGAACACTAACTATTCTCATGGTATTACTAGTGTGCAGAGAAAAACATTTCTGTGCATCATGTTTTGTTCGAATGCTCAGTGTTGACCTCGCTGTATCAGGAGAAAGATATTCAGATTAATAACTTTGCTAATGTCAATGCTGTCTTACATGGTTCATATGTTGCTGAAATTGCCAAAGTTATTTCGCTGTCACAGGTTGCAAACTTTTTATGAAGATCAACAATTTTGTGTACCATTAGGGTAATTCACGTGTGTAAATATGCATACATCAGATGTGGGTTTTCAAGTACTAACATGGATGATAAGTTGAGTGTGGAGGATTTTTTTCTTCTTTTTGTGTTAAATTAAGTGTCTTATATTATCTGGCGATGAAAAGACATTATACAAACTACTAAACTGAACTGAACTGTAGCCTCATACACGCAA